>RWGY01000449.1:0-316739 GCA_007726485.1 Eragrostis curvula | reverse complement strand
CGAGTGGACCGAAACTCAGTTGCCCACAGTTCCTGTCGAAAAGGAATGTTGGCGGCTGTTTTTTGACGGCTCTCTCACAAAAAAGGGGTGCCGGGGTGGGTGGCTGCTCATCTCCAAGAGGTGTGCGAATGCAATATGTCATCCGGCTCAACTTCCCAGCATCGCACAATTGTAGCCGAGTACGAAGCTCTGCTTAACGGCATGGAAGCAGCTGTCGAGTTTAGGAGTCCGTAGGCTCGAGCCTTGGCGGACTCTCAGCTCGTTGTTAACCAGGTCATGAATGAGTCCACCTGCACTAACCCCAAGATGGCGGCCTACTGTGCTGAAATCCGCCGTCTGGAAGAAAGTTTGATGGTTTTCAGGTTGAATACGTCCTCGGCGGGACAACGAAACGGCCGATTCGTTGGCCAGGCTGGGGTCCAACCGGGAGATAATCCCGGCAGGCACTTTTGCCTGCGATCAAGACCAGCCGTCCATCAATGATCCTGCGTCGGCCGACCCGACGAAAGAGCAAGCACAAGAACCGGCTCCGATTGAGGCCAACGAGGCCTTGGTCATCGAGCACGACAAAAACTCGGGGGCTCCCGCCGACCCCCGCGACGCCTCGCCCGACTCGGGGGCTGACCCCGGGCCCCGCGATGACTGGAGGCAACCCTTCATCGACTACCTCGACTCGGGGGCTGACCCCGGGCCCCGCGATGACTGGAGGCAACCCTTCATCGACTACCTCGACTCGGGGGCTGACCCCGGGCCCCGCGATGACTGGAGGCAACCCTTCATCGACTACCTCCTGCGACAACAGCTTCCGTCCGACCGCACTGAGGCACGCCGACTCGCAAGGCGCGCTAAGACATTTGCGATGGTCGGCGGCGAGCTGTATAAAAAAGGGCGCTCTGGAATCCTCCAACGCTGTATCCCTCTCGACGAGGGTAGGCAGCTACTCCAGGATATCCATGGCGGAACGTGCGGCCATCACGCCGCACCACGAAGCTTAGTCGGCAACGCATTCCGGCACGGTTTTTATTGGCCGACCGCTGTTGCCGACGCCCAACGAGTGGTGCGCACTTGCGAAGGGTGTCAGCATTATGCTCGTAAAACTCATCTGCCGGCTCAGGCCCTCCAAACCATCCCCATTACTTGGCCGTTTGCGGTGTGGGGACTGGACCTGGTTGGACCCTTCAAAAAGGCACCAGGAGGCTACACCCATTTGCTTGTCGCCGTTGACAAGTTCTCAAAGTGGATAGAGGCCAGGCCGATCGGCAAGATTGACTCAGCGCAAGCCGTCAAGTTCTTCACCGACATTGTACATCGATTCGGGGTGCCAAATGCCATCATCACTGACAATGGCACGCAGTTCACGGGGAAGAAATTCCTGAACTTTTGCGATCAATACGGCATCCGAGTCGACTGGGCAGCTGTTTCTCACCCCCAAACGAATGGGCAGTGTGAACGAGCGAACGGCATGATCCTCCAAGGATTAAAGCCCAGAATCTTCAACAAGCTCAAGAAATTTGCCGGTCGGTGGGCAAAAGAGCTCGATGCAGTGTTGTGGAGCCTAAGGACGACGCCGAGTCGTGCCACTGGCTACACTCCATTCTTCATGGTGTATGGAGCCGAGGCAGTGCTACCGACTGACCTGGATTATGGGGCCCCGCGGGTGCAAGCGTTTGACCCGGACCTCAACGAGCGCTACCTCGAGGATGCGCTCGACCAGATCGACGAAGCACGAGAAGCCGCGCTCTTGCATTCCGCCAAGTATCAACAAGCGCTGCGCCGCTACCACGAACGAAAGGTTAAAGGCCGCGCTTTCGAGGTTGGCGACCTCGTTCTTCGCCTTTTGCAGGGCAATCAGGGTCGGCACAAGCTGACTCCGCCGTGGGAGGGACCATACACCGTTGCGGAGGTGCTTCGGCCCGGAACCTACAAGCTCAAGAACGCCGACGGACGCATATTCGCCAACGCGTGGAACATCGACCAGCTACGTCGTTTCTACCCTTAGCTTGTACCTCCTTTTCCTTTTGCATCGTTCAAAGACATGCAAACGAAATAAAAAGAAAGTTCGTCTCTTTCTGTCTTTTTGAAATTCACAACAAGTCCTGACCTGCCGACCGCCGATCCCCGACCCTAACGGCTCGGGGGCTCCACCCGGCGGGTGCGCAAAAAAGGCCGTGTAAAATCCAAAATGCCCATGACAAACGAGCGTCAAGGCCAAGAGCGAAAATTGCGCCGACAACGCGTCCGTGGCTAAGGAATTTACATGAAAATCCTAAGTGCAGGTCCGACTCGGACAGAACTTGAGCGTCGACGATCTCTCGGCCGACCCGACTGGCCGACTCGGGACTCTGACGCCTCGGCGGCTAAGAGCGGCCTGGGTTACCAGTCAGTCGAATGAAAGGTCCAAGGCAATCAAGCGGTCTGAAAGAGGAGGAAGTCACGAAGGGAAAAACACTTAAAATTTCGAATAAGTTTCGAGCGAACACAAATTCAAAGAACGAAGTACTTGTTTCCTCTAAAGGCAAGTTTTTTATATTTACATGAGGGCCACTCGGCCCAACTCGACTAACTACTCTATCTCCTACTACTCGTCACTCGGAGGCGACGGCAGAGGGAACGCGAAGGAGGCGAGGAGGCCGGCAATCGTCGCAGCAGCGGGCGCGGTCTTCTTCTTCAGCTCCTCCATCTCTTCATCGGAGAAGCCGGGCACCATGCCCAGCGACAAGCCCTCGAGGTCGAGGGTGTCGCCGTAGTGCGTCTGCTCCATCACCAACGTCCAGAAGACCCCGGCCTCGAAGCTCTCACGACGGAGAGCACCGAAGCGGTTGGAGATGGAAAGCAGGCGCGCCTCCAGGGTGGCGGTCCCGTCCGGCTGTGGCACCTGCAGCTCGTCGACGAGAAGCTCGGCGCCGATCCGCAGCCGCTCCAGCTGGGTGTTCTCGCCCCGCGCCACCTCCAGGTCCGCCTTGAGCGCTGAAAACCAAATAAACAAGAAAATCAAACAAACGAACGACGAGGCGAATGGATCAAGGCAGAGGTACAGCAACCTTACCGTCAACCTCCTTCTCCAACCCGGTAACCCGGGCGGTGAGCTGGGAGACCAACTCGGAGGATGTCCGTCGAAGCACTCGTTCGGAGTCGGCCGCCTCGCGTGCCTTGGCCGCGTCCTCCTCCGCCTTCTCGGCTTTCTTCTCCGCCGCTTCGGCCCTCCTCTCCGCCTCCTCGGCCCTCTTTTCGGCGGCGGTCGCTCTCTCCTCTGCCCCGGCCAGCGCCAGCTTAGCCTGGTCGGCCTCCCGCATGGCCTGTGTGGCCTGCTCCACCAAGGCCTGCCCCTCCTCATCAAGCCGAACTCGTTCGCTCTCTTGGAAGCGAATGCAGTTCGACTTGGCCCGACTCAACTTGGACAGTTCCTGAGACAACGAAGAGGGATAAGCAAAACAAAAACGAAAAAGACTCTGCGAAAGAGTGAGGACGTACGCACCTGAGTCGGGGCCCCCATCGCCTTTATCGCGCGGAGCGTGGTCTCCAGAGCATGAATGGCTTGGCCCTGATTCTGGCTAAGCACGCCCCAGAGTTGCCGCTCCGCCGGCTCGTTGAGGACCCGCTCCTGTCCATCGGGCCCTTGGACGCGCAGGACATCGGCGTCCGTGGGCGCACCCGAGGTCGACTGCGGCAGCGGAGGCGTGGTGGACCTCAGACGAGGCCCCGACGACCCGGACAGCGCGGAGCTGCCCACCTCCGTCGACGCGGCGACCACTGGAGCCGCCTCCGCCAACGTGCTCGCCGCCGGAGCCGCCATGCTCGCTGCCGGTTCCGCCACACTTGCCGCCGGCGCCGCCACGCTTGCCGCCGGCGCCGCCGCGCTCGCCGCTAAGCTGGGCACCGTCCCCAGAACCCCTGAGGACCGGAGCAGCTGCTTCCGTGGCAGGACCTGCAGCGGACCCCTGAAACAAAAGAGAGTTAGCAAACGAAATAAAGAGGTAAAAGAAACGTGATGAACTCAGGTACTAACCGGAATGGCTGACGCTTCGGGGTCGGGCCGGCGGACGACCCAGCCTCATCACGCGCCCTCTTTCCCGAGAGGGCACTCGCCGCCGCAGCCATCGTCCCCGCAGAAGGCGCCACCGTCGCCACCGCGGCGATCGCCTCCGAAGCCGCCGTCGCGAGGATGGCGGCGGTCCCCGCCGGCGCGGGCGGGGGAATCACCGTGACTGACGGAACCATGGATCCCACCGTCGCGGAGATGGCGGGAGCCGTCGCCACCACGGTCGCCACGGTTGGCGAAGCTTCAGAAGCCGCCGCAGACGCCGCCGCCACGGACGACGAAGTCACCACGGCCGACGGGGCCGTGGGGGATGCCACGGTCATCATCATCGCAGCGGGCGGCAGCGCGGTGATTGCGGGGGACGTGGTCGAGGAAGGGACCGCGGTCGAGGCGCTCATCGATGCCGTCGTCGCCGCGGCCACCGCCGAGCTTGTCGCCGCCGACGGCACGGTCACCACGACCGACGTCGTCGCGGCGGCCGATGCCATTTGTGACCCCGCCATGGCCGTCGCCACAGGGAGCAATCTCGCGGGGGCGAGCGTGAGAGCCATGGAGGCTGGGAGAGCCGCTGGCCGCGAAGAGCCTGGCGCGCCCCCACTGCCTGAAGCGCCGGCGACGTCGGGACCCGGGGAGCGATCTTCTAGTCGACCCCAGTCGACCTGATCCTCGTCGTCGTCGCCGTCGTCATCGCCGCCCTCGTCGCCACCGCCGCCGTCGTCATCGTCGTCGTCCTCGTCCTCGG
Organism: Eragrostis curvula; assembly: GCA_007726485.1. Lineage (NCBI taxonomy): Eukaryota > Viridiplantae > Streptophyta > Magnoliopsida > Poales > Poaceae > Eragrostis > Eragrostis curvula. The sequence goes on along the minus strand of RWGY01000449.1, from coordinate 311,958 downwards.
AGTCGGAGACCACGTCGCCTCGGCGGCGACGCCGTCTCCTCTCCTCCTCCCTCTGCACCCGCTTCGCCTTCTTGGCGTCTTCGCGGTCTTTGCGGGCCTTCTGCCGCTCCGCCCGCTCCCTGTTGCTCGCGCGGACGGCGTCGTAGACTTCGGGAAGTGGGGCGGCAGAAGGGAGGAAGGCGACGCCAGTCTAAATCCAAGAAAAAGTGTATAAGCGAAAGATCGGGAAAATCGAAACAATGCCGAATCGGGATCGAAACCAAACCGAAAAACTTACGAATTGTAGGGCCCCCTGCTCCGGAAGCATCGGCGGGTGGCCCGGGATCGGATAGTCAAAGCTATCCCAATCCGCCGCCGTCTTCCCCATCGCCTCCGAGAGCCGGGCCTTCAGCTCTCGGACGGAAATCCGCGGCTCCGCGTGGGGGTCCACCATGCAGGTCCCCTCCCACGCAAAGTCGTGGCCCATCTCCCACATGGGGAGGCGCCGGTCCTGGAGCGGCGCAAGCCTCCTGACGTGGTAGGCGCCAATAACCCCGACGCCCGCAACGCCGCCCCTCTTGAGTTTGTCGATCATACCCAAGAGGTCGGCCAACTTCTTCTTGTCAGGGGCGTCCGGTCCCCAACCCCAGCACTTGGGCGCCTCTTCGATCAGGCGCCCGGTGAACTCCGGGAGCGGCGCGAGCGCGGCGTTCTTGAGGTAAAACCACCTCTCGTGCCAACCCTTGTTGGTGTCGGTGACGGCCATGGTGATGTACTCGCGGGCCCGGGTGCCCCGGAGCCGGAAGCTAGCACAGCCGATTGGGACGGCGCGCGGATTCCCTTCCGCGTCCTTCTTGGTCTGGAGCGCGAGAGTGAAGAAGTACTTGAAAAGGTGGAAATGGGGGCGAATCTTCAAAAAACCTTCGCACAAGGCGACGAAGGCGGAGATGTGCTGGATGGAGTTGGGGTTGAGGTGCTGCAACTCCAACTTGTAGTGGTGAAGCAGGCCGCGGAGGAAGGGAAGAGGCGGCATGCCGAAGCCGCGCTCGTGGAAGGAGCGGAAGGAGACAATGTAGCCGTCCGGCGGCGATGGGATCCTCTCCTCCCCGGGAACCAGCCACTCATGCTCCGCGGTGAGGGGCATCAGGAGGCCGCGCGCAACCAGGGCATCGAGGTTCCCCTTGGTGCTGTTGGACCGGCTCCAATCCGCCATGGCGAATGCGGACGAGGGACGCGGAGCGACGGCGAAACGAAGGGAAGCTGGAGAGCAAGCGAGGCGAGGAAGACGAAGCGGTTTGTGCAAGGGCGAGCGGCGGTGGATGCGAAAGGTTGCGAAAACCTGGTAAGGCAAATGAGGTTAGGCTCATCCCTTCTTTATAGTTATCGCGTTCACACGACGCCTCGTTTCTCGCGCCTTCCCTGTTTCGCGATTTAACAGGTGCAGGTGCCTTAAAAATCGCCATCATGGCCCGCTCCACTACCGCACGAAGACAGATCGTGGCCTCGATCCGCGCGGAAGGCGAACCGTCGCGTCTCCACGACGCACGATGACGGCCCAGGCGGGCTTGGAATCCCGGCCGGGCCCACAGGTAATAAAGGCTAGGGGCTGAAAACGCCCCGACGGCCCAGTTTCCGGCCCAGGAGTTCGAAGGCCGGCCCCGCGAAAGGGTTCGAACGGCCGCTCCAGGGCAAAACTAAGTGAGGGGCCACCAAAGAGGGGTCCCCAGCGACCGCAACCCGTACACCGTAGTACAATGGGCCTCTGACGGTAGCGTCCGAGTCCGAGTCTAAAAAACCTCGACCTTGATCACCCATCGAGGGAGGGCATCGAGCCCACTGACTCCGAGCGAAAGGAGTCGGCGATCGAAAAAGGCAGGAACTCGGATTTTAATGAGGCTGACTCCAGCTAGTCTCAATCGGATCCCCGCGAAGGGCAAGCCGAGGCCTTCACTCGGACACACCCGTTTGCAGCTTAAACGAGCACCACGCATCGAACCACCGAGGAATGACGTGGCCGGCTCACGCGTGCCCCGTCTTATCGTAAAGACGCGCGGGTACGGACGAAACAAAAAGACGAAACGACCCTCGGACGGATCCGCGCATCGAGCGAGGACTCGGGGGCTCGCATTCGCAAACAAGGACCTACTGCGTGGTCTCAGGAAAACCTTTTTTGTCACCCTCGGCACAAGTAAACCACTTGTACCGAGGCTCGGGGGCTACACCCGGCGGGTGCGCTCGCGCGCACCCACCGGTAAGAGTAGTACGAAAATACCCTCGGAGAGACAACGACAAGCCTCGACGGCGACCACGACCCCCGGCCGCCGCCCAGGCTCGGGGGCTACTGACGGATACCCAAATCAGGGTATCCTGATCTAGGATACTTAATCCCGCTAACCGTCTCAGCTTGATTGTGTAGGGCCCACAGGAACAGGTGCATGACAACAGAGCGCGCGAGGGGCCCACGACCGACCCCGAGGGCACATACAAGTTCCGCCTCGCCCAACCCCCAGTCGGACGGGCCCACGACTTCCGCCCCGCCCGACTCGGAGTCGGGTGGGGTCCACGAACTCCGCCTCGCCCGACCCCCAGTCGGACGGGCCCACGACTTCCGCCCCGCCCGACCCCGAGTCGGGTGGGGCCCCGAACTCCGCCTCGCCCGACTCCCAGTCGGGCGGGCCCACAAGCCGCGCTTCGCCCGACCCCGAGTTGGGAGACTTCGTCGAGAAGATTTTCCTCTGACAAGGAGGACAGGCATTTACGACGAGTAGCTGGGGAGTCTTAACTCTACCCAGCAACTCATATACTTGCAGGCACGCGATGTGACCCGCACAGTGGCACCCGTCCCATCTCGCGGCGCCGCCTGACACCTCGAGTACAGCAGCGGGATGGCTACGACATCATCATCACCCTGAACAGGGACGAAGACCGGACCGGCGACAAGACGGCCGCGACAGTCTGGGTTGACATCTCGACCACCTGCCCGGCGACCGGGCTGACAGGACGCCGCCTGACTAGGGCCACAGTGGCAGCTAGGGCTCAGACTAGTGCGGCGTGTAGCCGCGCTAGCCCACAACTCGAAAGCCCCGTTCCCATTTGTAAACCGGCTCACTCCTTGACTATAAAAGGAGAGCTGGGTGCATGAGGCAAAGGGATCGAATCCCCAGATAGATAGACAACACACACAGACGAATCCATCGAGAGATACACACGAAGAGGCTTGGAGTCTTTCTCCTCCCTCGTCAACACTTGTAGCTCCCCTCTGCAAGTCGAAACACGAACCACCCACGAACTGGACGTAGGGCATCGATTGCCTGAACCAGTATACATCTCGCCTCTCTCACAAAACCCTCGCCATCACAGAAGATTGTCAGGCGCCGTAGTTACAAATTTACTTGTCGGCCGGTTTCTTAACACCGACAGTGGAGAAAAGTATGCACAGTTATATGTGGACCACATATTAAAGTTACACGGAGTTCCAAGCAGAATAGTATCGGATCGTGGCCCGCAGTTCACTTCCCGTTTCTGGAAAAGTTTACATGCTCTGTTAAAAACAAAGCTTGATTTTAGCTCAGCTTATCACCCGCAGACTGATGGGCAAACAGAGCGTGTAAATCAAATCCTTGAAGACATGTTGAGAGCTTGTGTCCTGATATATGGAAAAGACTGGGAGAAAAGTTTGTCTTTTGCGGAATTCTCCTATAACAATAGCTATCAGGCAAGCTTACAGATGGCACCGTTCGAAGCACTTTATGGCAGAAAATGTAGAACACCTTTGATGTGGTCAGAAGTTGGAGAACGTCCATTGTTTGGACCAGCTATCATCAGAGATGCAGAAGAGAAAGTTGCCATCATTCGTGAGAATCTCAAAGCTGCACAAAGCAGACAGAAAAGTTATGCTGACACTCGACGACGAGAACTTGCCTTTGAAGTGGGAGACTATGTATACCTTAAAGTGTCCCCGATACAAGGTACTCGAAGGTTTCAAATTCATGGTAAGCTAGCCCCGCGCTATGTTGGGCCTTTCAAAGTACTCAAGAGAGTGGGTGCAGTGGCATATCGTCTCGAACTTCCAGAGGAAATGTCCGACGTACACAATGTTTTCCATGTCTCACAGTTGAAAAAGTGTCTGAGAATTCCAGAGGAACAAGTGCCACTCGAAGCTATGGATCTCCAACCAGATCTCCGTTACCAAGAACTACCGGTGAAGATTCTGGATGTCGTGACCCGACAAACCAGGAGAAATGCTGTAAGATTTTGCCGGGTACAATGGAGCAATCACACAGAAGCAGAAGCTACGTGGGAGCGTGAAGATGATTTAAAGAAAGAGTTTCCCCACCTGTTCGAAGAAGCTTCTGAATCTCGAGGACGAGATTCTCTTTAAGTGGGGTAGGTCTGTAACAGCCCAAAATTTGAATACAGTAAAAATCACTCAAAATTTGAACTTTTTAGATTTATAGGTAATTCCATGTTTTTACAAAAATAAAAACTCATTAAAGTAATTGAACAATAGAATATGAAGAATTTCTAAAAATAAAAGTTTATGCTCAAGTGTTTGATCTTGTTTTATTTGCCATGTGGAATTTTCTTAGTGTTTGCTTCTTTTCCCAAATTTGAATTCATTCAAATTTGTCCAAACCAAATTCTGAGAAATGTTTGAAACATTTCTTCTCCCGGGGGCAGCCCATTTCCTCTCTTTCTTACCAGCCCGGCCCGTTTTTCTTTTTCTCTTCACTTCTCCCCGCAGCAGGCCGCCATCTTCTTCTTATCCTCCGCGGCCCAGTGCAGCCCGTCGCAGCCAGCCCGGCCCGCTCCGTCGCGTGTCGCCTTCCTCACTGCGCCGCGCGCCTTCGCGAGCACGCCCGAGCGTCGTCGCCGCTGCGTCAGCTGCCGACTCAGCCCGTCCAGCTCAACGCTCGGTCGCTGTAGCCATCCCTCCATGACGTCGTCCCTCTGCCAAGCTCGCCTCCCGAGAACGTCACAGTGTTGCGGGCGCCGCAACTCTCCCCGCGATTTCCGCTCACTCGCTACACCGCCGGAGCTCGCCGTCGTCGTCCAAATGCGCCCTTCGCCGGATACAAGTCAAGCTCGCCCTGATACACCTCTGCTCGCGCTGCAGCCTTTGACCGGCGACGTCGCGGCTCTAGCCAATGCCAAGCCGCCGTGTAGCTCGCCATCGCCGGAAAAATCCGTCGCCGTAATTGCTCATCGCCTCCCCGCCGTCCAGGTGCCCCGGCCCTCTGTCCAGCTTAGAGTACGGCTCACCGCCGACCTGACACCAGCCCATGCGCGCCGCAAAGCTGGACCCAGACGTTCCCTCGCCGCCTTCAATGCGCGGATAAGAGCTTCGCCGGAAAAATATCGCCGCCGGCGATATTTCTGGCGCGCACCGCCTCCCTCCGCCTATAAATAGGCCTTCACACTCTTGCGCAGCTCCCCATCGCCACCAACCAGCAAATTAAGCCCCACATTGCTCTAATTTCCGTCGATCCCCTTTTCTTCCCCAATTCCGGCCGCCGCGCCAATCCTTCTCTCTGGTGCGTCTTCTCTCCCTTCCTCTGTTTCAATGTGTTGCTCTTCACTTCGTGGATCTTCCCCGAGTCTCTGCGCTAGCTCAATTAGGCCGTAGCCATGACAGCACCGGGCGCCGCTTTGCGCCGCCGCAGGACCTCGTCGCCGGCCACGCACACAGCCGCGCTGGCTCAACTGAGCACACGCACGCACTTCACGCGTTCACGCGCACCTCCCCAACCACACAAACACGCACTAACGCGCGCCTACGCGCGTTTCCCTCACCCGCCGCCGCCGCGGCCAACTCCAGTGAGCCCGCACCGCTGCTCCAGACCTCCCCGTCGACACCATGTACCTCTCCCAGCTCCGCAGTCGCACCCTTGGCCTCCGCGACGAGATCCCATAGCCTCTCCGCCCTCCTAGCCGCCACCGGCGAGGTCTCCGGCGACCTACCGCCGCGCCCAGCCTGACTCCGCTGCCTCTGACCCGGTCCACCGCCGCGTGCCACGTGGCAGCCACGTCAGCCAGTGGGACCCGCTCGTCAGCCTCACCGAGCTCTTTCTCCCTCACGGTGCACTCGGTCCACGTGAACCACACTCTCATGCACAGACCCGGTCCACAGACCATGAACCTAGCCCACAGCACAGTAAACCGCGGGGTGCACTATGCAGCCTGGACCCGCATGTCAGCCTCTAAACCCGGTTCTTTTCTGCTAGAACCACTCTGCTAGTGTACACAGAAGCTTATTTCGAGGCCTTCCCGATTTAGAAAAATTCCAGAAAAATTCCCAAAAATACTTTATAATCTCTGGAATATTTTGCTACCTTTTGCCAGCCTTATAAAAATATAGTATTACCAAAATAAATAGAAGCACATAGAATCTTTAGTATTCCATTTTCCTTTATCTCTAACTCATTCCTTTTAGCCTCAATTTAATAGATTCGTTTCCCTAAATTCTAGTCAATCAAATCTCGTCCTTTCCTAAACTTCATCTATCTGATTGAGTCAATTGATTTCTTATTTGGTTTTTATTTGGAGTTATTTAATTTATTTTACGGTAGTTGCTTATTCGACGATAATTTACGTGTTATAGCCAACGAGGAGTTCGAGGAGGAGCACGAGGACCAGGATTACGAGGAGGAGCTCGAGGAAGAGTTTGAAGGCAAGTCCTAACTCTCCTTGATCATGTTGATCCTATGTTTTACAACATCCTATGAATGGCCTGTTTAAAATACTATATCATGCATGCTTATTTTATTATTTGAAATGCTGTGTTAGTTAAGAACCTATTAGAATAAGAATCCTTGATATTGATGTCTGTTACTTGTTCAAACTAGGATGCTTTCCTTCATTATACTATAATGAAGATGGAATTTTTGCCTTGACACTAGATATGCTTAGGGATTTACCGCAATATTTATTTATTGCTTCATCATATTACATGATTTGTGAAATGTGTGAAAATAGTGTTTGGTGTTTAAAATAAAATGGGGATGGTGTTAAATCAACTAGTGTGTTGGCTTGAAGTGGGAATTTTAGGCGGGGGCGAGATGGTGATTGTTGACTAGTGCACCCACATAGGTGGGGATAGGTGGAAGATGCTCGCCTCTGCCGGTTAAGGACCGGTTCCTGTAACAATCAACCTAGTGATCTTCGTACAACCAACAGATCCCTGTATGCGGCAGGACTTGACCCTAACTTTCTGGTGTCTACCTTTTGATCCACCTCGGAGGCGGTAGTGCAGCGAGCAACCAGGAGCAGGCACGACACTGGTCGTTGTCCGACTTGACCTTTGGGTCCATGACTACTTATAGTCGAATCTTAAGTCCCTGGGTTAGTAATGGCTCGTAGGTGGGATTGTGGTGACACTCGGGGAAGGTGGGTTTCGCTATTTCGCTTCCTTGCTAGGAGCGATGTAGTCTATGGGTAAAGTGTACAACCTCTGCAGAGTTAAATCTATCCGGATAGCCGTGTCGCGGTCACAGACGCGCTATGGTTGAGTTCACAATGATTAGTCTTATCTTCTCCTTGAAGTGTGAGTGGGTAGTAGTTGCCCGTGTTTTTGGAAATGAGAGCCGGTACGGCCGTGCGCCCGAAGGCTCGTCTAAAATTTGGGAACTGGCGGGATCGATGTATCTCCCCCAGGGCCAAACCACATAAACATGACAATTAAATCCTTTCTAAAAGTTTCTATGTTTCTAAAATGAACCCTGCATTAAAAACAAGCTTTCCGCTAAAGTATAACCCTATAGCCTGCTCCTTGATACAGCCATATATGCATCTATAATCCTTTGAGTAGTGTTAGGACTTGCTGAGTACCTTATGTACTCACCCTTGCTTTAATCATTCAGAAGAAGATGTTGAATATGAAGACGGTGGTGACGACGAGTAGGGTTTACGTTCATCGCCCAAGTTGCCTGTAGAAGTTGGACTCTGCGTTTTCCGCTTTATGTTTGTTAGTTTGTGACCAGGCCTGCCGGTCATTGTGGTATTGTAATTTGTAGTCTTTGCAAGACTTTCGCGGTATTGTAATAATAATCGAAGTATGGACTTGGTATTATCTTTGTATTGTGCGTATCAACTACTGATCTAGGGATTGGTACGATAAGCACAGTGGATTCCAGAAATGGGGTCCGACAGTAGGTATCCTCCGGGTGGCCGGACCGGAATAGGCAGTGCGTGAGGGCGTTGTAGCTACACGCGTCGGGGGTGATGCTGCACCGGAACATTTCGTTGAACAGGTCGAGGGCGCACATGGGAAGCCCGCGGCGGGAGGCCTGCCGCGATGAGAGAGTCGTAGCCTTGTAGGTGACGGCGTCATCTGCTTCCTGCTTTCGCTTCCGTGTGCGGCCGTGCCCGACGCCTACCAGCTGCTGCTTTGGATTGGTCGAGCCGACTCATCTCCACCCGTCCAAGATACAGAGCTACTAGTATTTTCTACACTACTGCCGTGTGAGAAGCTGAGAAATAAGAACGGGGCAGAGCGTTCAGCAGCTGAGCTTTCTTCAGCTTAAGCAGCGGCTACAGTTTAAGCCTCATGCTATGCTGAACTGCTAAGACTGACTCCAACCCATGGTGCTCACCTAAAAACCATAATTCCTATATTGGATGTACACAGTGCTTCAGATATACCATCCAAAAACTTACATCTCCAACGGAAGACCGACCTTCATATCCAAATCCTTCACTCCTGCGCCGCCTCTCCCTACCGCCGCCCATGGCCGCTGTCGCTCCGCCGCTTGGGCGCTCCGTCACGCTGCTCCCATCCGTGGGCGCGCTAGACCACCCGCCGCTCCCGCCCCCCCCCCCCCCCCCCCCCCCCCCCCCCCGCCACCGACGACCTTGTGCGCCTCCCAGACGGCGGGCGGGATGGCGAAGTCGTCGGGGCCGGAGAGGCCGAGGCTCTGGCAGAGGAGCGTGACGTCCCCGCCCCCGTCGCCGCTGCCGTCGATGCGGAAGCTGGTGACGAGGTCGAGCGAGCAGGCGGCGGAGCCGGCGAGCGAGGCCGGGCCAGAGGAGGGCGTCGGGGACGGCGGGTAGCTGCAGAAGTTGGTGGCGTCGTAGCCGATGTTCTTGGACGCGTTGCGTCGCTCGAGCCGGGGGCGGAAGCGGCGCCTGGACGAGCCGGAGCCGGAGCTGGACGGCGACGGGGAGGCGTCCTGCGAGGCGGGGGGGCGGGCCCATCGACGGCGGCGGCCTCAACTCATGGAGGGACGCGGTGGGGGGAGATGGGGGCGGATGGATGCTGCGGGAGACGGAAGCACAGCAGGCAGGCAAGCGGGGGCGGCGGCGTGCTGCTCCGACGCGCGCTGCTCTCCGAGCTTCTCCACCCGACCTGACCCGTCGTGCTGCTGCTTGCGGCGTTGGTGGCGTGCGACGGAGGAGGGAGAGGGAGAGAGAGGCGGAGAGCGTTCGGTCGGAGCGCGAGGCGGCTCTATTTCTCGGTCGTCCGTCGCGCCTCGCCAAAAGTGGGTGTGCAGATGGGGTGGTGGGTTGGAGATGTGTTTTCCAGGTTTTAGACCCCATTTTGAGATATATTGGTCCTTTAGGTAGTGGGTTGGAGTCAGTCTAATTGCTTCCTTCTTGTCCATCTCGTGTCCTCTGGCGTGCAAGCTGCTCTGTGAGTTTTATCTGAATGCGTGTGTGGATTGATACTCGTTATTACTTTGTGTATCAGTTTGTGGATTTGATCACTGTTGTCATGACTCATTATCATGACTTATATACATAAATAAATGATGACGGCTATGTGTCAGTTTAATTGTGAAACTGCCATGGGTACGTACAATGTATAGGGAAAAGATCCTCCCTTATTTTTTAGCGTTGCTATACATCCGACCACATTGTTCGACTTCTTTCCGACCAAGACACACCAACGTTTTGGGTCCATCACACAGCACGTTTGCATGCACTAGTCGGACAAGAGTCGGCAGTTTTCAGTCGGATGTGAAGCATTATTGCTTTTTTTTTTTTTGAGAATCAAGATCCTCCCTTATTTGACTTGCATAGAAATTACGCTCGCTATGTCAGAAATGAATGGCATAACAGAATATTATATCTCTCATGCACTACTACAAAACATGCATTTTGTAACACATATTTGTAACACAAGTAAGAATGTGTTACAAAAATATTTCATAGTAACACAAGCATTTGTGTTACTGAGTGTGTGTTACAGTTAATTATTCTAGTAACACAAAAATTGTGTTTCAAGTATTGTGTTACAAATAAATGAATGTGTCTAAACATAGCAAGCCTAGAACTTATAGTAACACAAATAAATGTTACTGTTATGTGTTACTACAAGCCATAGTAACACTTTTCTTGGGCTATAGTAACATATATTCAAATAATTTATAAGTTAAAATCAATTAAGGATAACTTCTTATCAAATATGCATGTATAGTGCAGTGGAAACTCAACAACAATTTGAAGGTGAGGTCTTGGGATCAAATCCTAGCAGCCTCTAATTTTTTGAATTTTTTATTTGTGTTACTACATTAATATTGTAACACATTTTATTAGGCATAGTAACACATTCACATGTGTTGCTATATTATTATTGTAACATATTTTTTCAAAAGTAGTAACAGATATATGTGTTACGCTAAAATTTGTTCTAGTAACACCAGCATATGCATCACTTATTTTTTGTGTTACTATAGGTCTTTGTAACACGTTTTCCTAACTTTAGTATGTGTTACTAAAGGCCTGGCCTGACGTAGTGATGGTCTGTACCAGTTGGCAGGAGCAGTTCCATAACAATGAAGGGAACATGCCAAAATGGATTTCAGGGCAAAAGATATGCACGCGAAACCAAACAAACAAACAAAAAAAAAAGATATCATTTGCAGGCAGGATTGCCGGTCACTGGGGTTCGGGATACAGGATCTTCCCACTAATTCTATTCCAGAACTTCTAGCCCCTATTTATTTTTGTCATGTTATTGAACTCTTGTACAACAAATATTTGTACCTCTTGCACTTTCAACCCAAAAACAAATATCGAGTTTCATCTGCACCTGATCCTCATAGTTTCTGGTCCTCGTATTGATGTCATACGATTCAGGGTAACATCTGAAAGCAAATGCAAGTATCAGTTAGTACAAATGCATCATCGCAGGTGAAATTCCTGGATATGTTATCCAATTCCATGCATTTATTTCTGCAATCTGTTCTACAATAATATTTAACACAACAAAAAGTCAACCTATGCATACAAAGATATTAAATATTATAAAATGAGCGTGGATTTTCAGTTACTTATGTTAAAAATTACAGATAAAGGAAGAACTTCCCAACAAAGAGGTACATCACGAAAAACCTTTTTTTTTTTTTGAGATTACATAGTACAACTCAGACACTCACAATGCACGCACACTCACCCCTATGAACGCACATACGCAAACCCTACCCCTATGAGCATCTTCGAAGACTGAGCCGGCAAATTCTCCAGATTCCCGAAGTCACCACTGGCGCCTCACTGTCGACGGCCACGTCGCCTACCGCTGAAAGCACAAATGCCGTTAAATCCTAGAAAATTCGCTCCCACCGGGAGACCATTTGGCCAAGAAGAATATGGAGAACCCGAACTTGCCCAATGGCAACGCGGTCCCGAACAAAGTGTAGGTCGATCTCTACATGCTTCGTCCGCTGATGCTGAAACGGGTTGGTGGAGAGGTACACGACACTGATGTTGTCGCAGTAGACAAGAGTACTCTTGGCGAGCGGGCTGTGAAGCTCCGCCAAGAGCTGTCGGAGCCAGGATGCCTCAGCAACACCGTTAGCCACAGCCCGGTACTCCGCCTCTACACTGAAGGGGGAGACCACAGGCTGTCGCTTGGATGACCAAAAGACAAGGTTGCCGCCAAGGAAGACGGCGTAGCCTGAGGTGGAGCGTCGAGTGTTCGGACAGCCAGCCCAGTCAGCATTCGTGTAGACAATGAGCTCAGCAGAAGGAGACCGGTGGAGAGTCAGACCGTAGTCAACTGTGCCACGAACATAGCGGAGAAGACGCTTCAGAGCAGCAAGGTGTGAATCACGAGGATCATGCATATGAAGGCAGACCTGCTGGATGGCATAAGTGATGTCAGGTCGGGTGAAAGTGAGGTACTGCAAGGCACCGACAAGGCTCCTGTAGGCAGTCGGGTCAGCAACTGGATCACCCAAATCTGCAGACAGCTTGGCCTGAGTGTCAACAGGGGTGTAGCACGACTTGCAATCAGTCATCCCTGCACGCTCCATAATATCAAGAGCATACTGTCGCTGGTGGAGGAACAGGCCAGAAGAACGGTGCTCAACAGTGACTCCCAAGAACTGATGAAGGACACCCAGATCCTTCATGGCAAACTCCTGCTGCAAGGACTGGATGATGCGCTGGAGCAATGTCTGACTGGATGCAGCGAGTATGATGTCATCAACAGAGAGCAGCAGATATGCAGTGTCAGTGCCACGGCGGTAGACGAACAGTGAGGTATCCGACTTGCACTCAATGAACCCCGAGGAGACCAGGAACGTGGCAAACCGAGAGTACCAAGCCCGATGAGCCTGCTTCAGACCATAGAGAGACTTGTTGAGTCGGCAAACCATGTCATGACGACTGGGATCCACAAACCCCGCTGGCTGGCTGCAGTATACTGTCTCTGACAGAGTGCCATGTAGGAAAGCATTCTTGACATCCAGCTAATGCACAGGCCAAGAGCGAGAGAGAGCCAGCCATAGAACCGAGCGGACTGTAGCAGGCTTGACCACTGGACTGAAAGTCATCATAATCCACTCCAGGCCACTGGGTGAAGCCCCTGAGAACCCTGCGAACCTTGTACCGATCAAGTGAGCCATCAGCACAACGCTAATGGGTCCAGATCAACTTCTCTGTGACCACAATGCCACCAGGAGGACGAGGCACGAGGTCCCACGTCTGGTTGGCAAGTAAGGCAGCATACTCCTCCTCCATCGCCCGATGCCAGTGAGGATCAGCCAGGGTGCCACGGACAGATGTGGGAATCGGTGAGATCCCCGGCTCGCCCGTAGTAGCGGAGAGGGCCGAAGGTCGGAGAACCCCCGCCGCCCGCCGTGTCACCATGGGATGAGTGTGCCCGGGATCCCGATGGATGACAGGCGGGTGGTAGACCACCGGGTCGAGGCAGGAGAGGACCCGAGATGGGGCCGGAGGCGGCTGTGGGGCCGGGGCTATCCGGCACTGGTAGACGAGCGCAGGCTGGGCGTAGCACGCAGGGGCCACGCGTGGCGCGGAAGGAGACTCCGGGGCCGCGCGTGGCGCGGGAGGGGACTCCGGGGCTGCGTGTGGTGCGGGAGGGGACTCCGGGGCCGCGCGTGGCACGGGAGAGGACGCCGGAAGCGGTGTCAGGGTGCTCTGAAGACCTGCAGGGAGAGGGTACACAGATACAGGTGACTGGGCCACCGGGTCAGTTGGGAACACGGACGCCAGCTCGGGATCAAGAGAGGGAGTAGTGGAGGTGGAGTACGGGAAATCGGACTCATCAAACACGACGTGCGGAGAGATAAGAATACGGCGAGAGGTAAGGTTAAAGCAGCGATACCCCTTGTGGTCAGGGGAGTAGCCAAGGAACACACACCGTGTCGAACGGGGAGCCAACTTGTGAGGAGTGGTGGCGGAGGTGTTCGGGTAGCAAGCGCATGCGAAGACACGAAGGTGGTCGTACCGAGGAGGAGTGCCGAAAAGGGCATGGTGTGGAGTGGGAGCAGGGGAGACAGTGGAAGGGAGACCGTTAAGGAGATAGGTGGCAGTGTGGAGGCCCTTGGCCCAGAAGCGGGCAGGATGGGAAGCCTGGAGAAGGAGGGTGTGAACGACATCGTTCGTAGTACGGATCATGCGCTCAGCCTTGCCGTTCTGAGGAGAGGTATACGGGAAAGACATCCGCAAGTGAACACCGCGGGAGAGGAAGAAGGCCCGGGAGGTGTGGTTATCAAACTCACGACCGTTGTCACACTGGACAACCTTGATGGTGAGGCCGAACTGAGTGGTGACCCAGGCAAAGAAGTTGAGTAGGGTGGGGAACGTGTCAGACTTCGCACACAACAGAAAAGTCCAGGAGTAGTGAGAAAAAACATCAACGATCATCAAATCGTACTTATAGCCAGAAATGCTGAGTATAGGTGAAGTCCACAGGTCACAGTGAATAAGATCAAAAATATGAGTCGCATGCGACTGAGAAACAGAAAAAGGAAGTCTAACATGATGACCTAACTGGCATGCATGACAAAGATGCTCATCAGATGTCCGAGTACAAGAGATCTGCACTACGACAGAGCCGAGCCAAAACGTCGCGGCCGGGATGACCAAGCCGGCGGTACCAAGTCGTGGAAGAAGATGTAGTGGCGAAAGCTGCTGACGAAGAAGAAGGCGATGATGAAGTAGCGGAAGCAGGAAGGCTATGGTGTAAAGGGGTCCATGGCTGTCACATCGGAAGAGTGGACGCCGGGAAGCGAAATCCTTCACAGAAACACCAAAAGGGTCAAACTCAATAGAACAAGAATTGTCAGCAGTAAATTTGCGAATGGAAAGAAGGTTGTGAACCATCTGAGAAGAAACAAGAACATCAGGAAGGCGAAAAGAACCAGAAATAGTGCCGACAGAGGTGATAGGAAGACAGGTGCCATTGCCCACCATAATGACAGAAGGACAGGAACGATGGGGAGGGTGGGCGAAAGAAAGGATACCAGCATCTGGCGTGGTGTGGTACGAGGCCCCCGAGTCAGCAATCCATTCCACCGGCAGTGTCAGCTGCATCGTGCTAAAGGACTGGGCGAGTGCCGTCTGGTCCCACCCCCCGGCCACGTCTGAGCTGGAGGAGTCTACGCCCCCACCCAGGTCGTAGGCTGGGCAGCCGGAGCGGGAGGCGTCCAGGGCACTTGGGAAGCAGGACCAGCAAACATGGCCACGGGCTGGTGTGTAGGACGAGCACCGCCTTCTGCAGGCTAGAACGGCCACATCGAGATACGTCCTGACCATGGGTTGGTGAAGGATGGCCAGGGGGTACCCCCAGGAGCGGGAGTCGCTACGGGAGTGCCGCAGCCACCCCCGCGGCCCCCACCGGACCCACCACCACGCCCACCACGGCGACGACGACCGGGACGCCCCCCCCCCCTCCCACCCCCGCTCGGCCGGGGGGAGGAGCGGCAACGAGTGAAGTGGCAGACGGGGCAGCGGGAGGCTGTGGAGAAGTTACGAGGGCGGTGGAGGTGGACAACGAGGAGCCAGGCGCGAGGCCCCGGGTGATCTCATCGTAGCGGAGGTCATCCTTCACCTGCTGGAAGGAGGGGAAGGGTCGCTGTCGAGGAATCCAGGTCTTGAGGAGGTCGTAGCTGCTGTTGAGACCCCTCAGGATGTACATGACCAGGACCCGGTTGCTCACAGGGGCGCCGAGGTCACCGAGGGCATCCGCCGTAGCCTTCATCTTCCGGCAATAGTCAGTGACAGAAAGATCCCCCTGGTCGAAGGTGCGGAGCGATGTGTCGAGCTGAAGAACTCGGACCTCAGCGTTGTCAAGGAACTGGCCCTCGAGAGCCAGCCAGGCCTGGCGCGCGGTGTCCCCGGGAGTCTGGATGAGGTCCTGGAGATCTGGAGAGACAGTCCCGAAGATTCAGGACAAGACGATGCTGTCGAGGTGTAGCCAAAGCCCATCCCGCGCCTGAACGGGAGTGTCGGTGAGGACGTGGTCGTCGAGGGCGTAGCGGCAGAGGGCAAGGAGGATCTGATCGCGCCAACGGCCGTAGGAGGTGGACGAGGTGTTGAGGATGACGGAGACCATAGCCCGGAGGTTCTGGACGCCAACAGCCTGGAGGTGAAGCTGGGCGACCACCGGATCAGTCGCGGCGAGGCAGGGACGAGGGCCATCGAGCGGAGCCGGGTGGGAGGACGAGGCAGAAGTGTTGGCGACGGGGACGACGGGCTGCTTCCCGGCAGAGAGGTGCATGTAGTGTTCCGCCTCAGTGACGCGGTGTGCCAGGGCATCCGCCGCAGCGCGCTCGAGCTACCAGGCGAGGACGGCCGCGTGCACTCGCTCCTGGGCTGCCAAAGCCATGGTCTTCGCCGCGGTGAGGGCAGCAGCGAGGGCGACGTCCGCGGAGGAAGTCGGTGACGAGTGAGGAGTGGCGGTGACGAGCTCCGGGGGCATGCCCAGACCGGCGTAGGTGAAGCCCAACGGCACGCCCATCCGAGTGAATGCGGAGGAGGACGTGTGGATCGGCGGCGACTGTGCGTTGGCGGTGACACAACAGCGCGCGCGGAGGCTGGGCCGAGGTTCTCCAGTGGGCCGTGGTCCTCCAGTGGCTCACCCTGTGCGCCCAGAGCAGCTGCACGCACCGTGGGCTAGGCTGCATCAGGTGCGCCACGGAGACCGGATCGGGCCGCATCAGCCTGCACGGTCAAGGAGGGCGGCGGGCTCCCCAGCTGCGCCGACTGTGGAGGCAGAGACGGCGCCCCGGGCTCCATCAGGGACGACGGCGCGCGCGTGGTGCTCGAGGGCGCCATGGCAGCCATGGACGGTGCGCCTGAGGCGGCCAAGCCCGGCTGTGACGGTGCGGCGGCGGCCCGTACACCCGCAGCGGCAGGAGCCAATGCGCCCGGTAGCGGCTACTGCGCGGCGACGGCGCGCGCTCCCGCGGCGGCCAGCTGCGGCACGCCCGAAGGCGACAGCTCGGCAGCGGCGCGCTCGGCCACGGCGGCCTGCCCCGGGCCCAGATCTGTAGCGGCACCAGCTGCGTGAGCAGCCGCGTAGGAGAGAGGGAGGGAGGGAAAGGAAGAGGGGGAAGAGGAGGTGGACGACGGCGGCGTCGCCGGCGGCCAGTGGCCGGCCATGGGCGGCGCAGCAGCGGCGACTAGAGGAGGGAGGGAGGGAGAGAGAAACTTGGCTGTGATACCATGTTGCAATTAGGGATTGAACTATCAATTGTATTCCTACAAACCCTAGAAAGGTGGGATATATAGTCCTATACATGGGCCAATAGATGGGCCAACTATACATGGGCCTCTATACTCCAACACTTACATCCAGTACTTGAAGATGATAAAGTCTACAGATAGAGTTAGGCAAACATTTGAGGGTGTCCTCGGTTTATCTCAGTTCCAGATAGCGAAGATGGATCAAACTTGAAATACTTGACTACAAAGTTTTAGTGTCACACCCCAAAATTTTAATTTTGGGATGTGAACCGTTTCTCTATTTTCAGAACTAATTTTATTAATTTTCAAATGGTTTTTATTTATTTTTGAATAATTTATATTTAAATGAATTTATTTTATTTTAAAGGTTTATATGGTTTCATATATTTGAAAAGTATTTGATTACTTTATTTGTTTCCAAACAAAATTTAGCTTGCTTCTAGAAAATTGATTTCTAAAACAAATTATAAATTGAAATGAATTTCAAAAGATTTTGTCCTAAAAGGTCTTTTTCCCAAAATATTTTCTTCTTCAAAAGAAAACTGAGAAGCTCTCTCTCTCTCTCTCTCTCTCTCTCCCCACACGCACACAGCCCTACAGCACGTTGTATCTCATCACATATTTGTCCACGTTCGTTGCACCTACCGTTTTCACCCAAATGGAAAGAACACAAGCATTAAACGGCAATCAATGCGTTTATTGCCTTCCTTTCTTTCTCTCCATCTTTCCTAATCATCCAGTGCTCCTCTACTATAAATAACAGGCCTCCCCACGTCCTCCCCCACCCCTCAAACCCTAACCACGCCGTCAGGCTGCCGCCGCTACTTCCTGTCCCCGCGTCCAGCAGCAGAACTGCAACTTGGCATCCACGTTCCCGGCGATCCAGCAAGCCAAACTCCGCCAAATTTCACCCAGGTGTGCGCCTCAACTTCCTCTACAACATATCCAAAATTGACGCACAGAAGTTCTGAAGCCTCCGGAATCTGCATCTGAACGTCCGTGTGTCCCTGTTCTGGATCTGTCCGGCGCCCGCGCCTTGCATTTTCCAGCCAATTCCTTTCGGTTATTTGATGAACCAACCATGTGAAATCATGTTCCATCAAGTTATATTTACAATCACGCAGGAGCAAAGGCTAGATCTACCAAGATCTAACCAGAACGCCTTCGTCAATCGAGTTCATTTCCTGTCCTGCCGCAGGTTCCTCTGGTTGACATCTGCGTTCCCAATGATCCACCGATCCAAATGCTGCGATATTTCACCAGACCATGCTCCATATTGTTCCCTGCAACATACCCAAAGATTCCGTTAAGGAAAGCCACGATGCCTGCGGGATCTGAATATCCGTGATGGCTGGTTCGTATTCTGGACACGCCAGCAGACACTATGGTAAATCCACACCATGTTCCAGTCAATTCCCAGCACTATTTGATTGGTCGATCATTCCTACTCGTGTTCCTTGAAACCTTGTCTTATATTCCAGAATGGCGTCTTGTGATTCGCAGCAACAGCTCGAGGAATGCGACTCCATCATAGACTGTCATAGCATAACCTGATCATGATCCAACACATCGATCTTCCTTTCAGGTAAACCCATGCCAGCAAAATCATGTCTCTGTTATGTTCCACAATAGTGCGCATATTACTGTGAAACCTTGTCCAGAAAAATGCATCCAAACAGCAGAAACACGCACATGTTTTATGCCCAAACGTTTATGTTATTCCTATTTTAGTCCCGAACCTTTAACCTTGCATATCCTTTCATTCGTAACTCTGATTTAGGTGATTCTTGCGCCTAAATGTTCATCATAATCTGCCCTATTGAACCATATCTCTCCTTATTCTGAACCATGCATTGTATATTGATTGTTTGCTTACTTGCTTTTGTATGCTTGTTCTTCCGGTGTACCGTTTAGTAGAGAGCGCGCATACCAAGATAATTCAAGATGAAGAACGGCACATAGAAGACCATGGATTGCAATCGCTGGCCAGGAACACCATTACTTGAAAGAGTTATTATTAAGGCAAGTGTCCTTGATGCATCTTGCTCCTACTTTTGAAATGATTTGTTTATAAGACTACACCATGACCAGCCTTTGCCGACACTGTCTACTGTTGGCAGAAGGCACCTATACCGACACAAAAAGTGTCAGTAAAGGTTTTCCCGACACTTAGAAAACAGTCGCGGTAGAAGCAGTCGGGAAAACCTTTGCCGACAGTTACTATCTATACCATAAACATGCATGCTTGGGTCAATATGATGGGCTACCTATTGTAGGGTTTACTAGTCTTTGTTTACCTTTCCTTGTCGCCTTAAACCTAGTAGTGTTATGGTATGGGTAGATGTTGCTTAGCATGCTTTGTGTCCGGGTTGGGTTGCTTAATTAACTTGTTAATCTCTACTTATTGCACATATGTGGGAAATGCTTGGTTATGGTGATGTTGTAGTTTGAGGTAGGCTCTAGACAAGTGGGATGTGTTTGATGGTGCAGTTGGCACATGTTTGAATGGTGGTATGCTTGTCTAGACCGTAAGGACCGGTTCATGGAGTGGCAACCCAGGACTACAGTGCCATCACAAGGCTGTTATGGGAGCAGCTTGGCTAAGTAATTAGGTGTTCTTCCAGTGTTGTGCGAGCCATTGACGGAGCGGGGAATGGGAGTCAAGAGGACTGCCCTTGGATTTGAACGGCTCAAGAGGGGGCAACCGGGGTGATGAGCTGCTTGTTAGAGGGCTATCACTTGTGTTACAGAGGTGGAACCTTAGAGGGCGAGTGCACACTGGAAGACCCTTTGGAAAGGCCTCGTAGTGATCTCCTGGAAGCACACCTCGGAAGTGTGCAAGGTACTGACGGGTACTGGCATAATGGAGACTTTAGTCCACCTGGAAACAGGGGATGAAATCACGACTTCTGGGTAAAGTGGTGCGACCTCTGCAGAGAAGTAAAACTGTCATGACAGCCATGCTCACGGTCAAGAGCGGCCTGGAACCCTCTCATGATTAGATGGATGGTTGGAAAGGATGGAAGGTTGGTTTGATGGAATGGATGGTTCGTTGGCTTGGTTTGGTTGGTTAGTCTTGGATCCTATGGGTTTGGTGGTTCAGCCTCACACATAGGTAATGAATAGGTTGCATTTTAAACCTTGCGACCTAAAACTAGCTTTCTGCAACAAACCCTACGACCTTTCTTTACTAAGCCTGCATGTCATCTTTTCCCCCCACTTGCTGAGTACTCTATGTACTCACGGCTATCCCCTCCCCTACATTTTTCAGCTACAGGAGAAGCAAGGGAGAACCATGAAGGTGATGGAGTGGAGTCCTAGGCCTGCGAGTCTTCTGGTCGACTTCCTGTGGAGTTGAAGGGCATCGATGCTTAGATTTATTCCGCTGCAATGTAATTTTATTTTAGACCCACAGGTCATTTATGTAATATACTTGTCGATTTAATAAAGTTATTGTTCATTTTGTCACATATATTGTCCCGTGTGCGTGAAAACTTGATCCTGGGCACGCATACAGATGAATTCGGTTTCGGTCGTTGAAACGGGGTGTGACATTTAGCTGATAGACAAAGTACTCGGACATGCTTTAGCTGCCCCAAAATCTTTGCGTACATTACAGAGAAAGTCTTATCATAAGAACCAACTAGCATTAAACTGTCTAAGCTTCTCAAGATTTCATTGTTCTGAATGGCAGTTAACCCTTTTTCAAAGATTTCATTGTGTTTGATTTTACCATTTTGTTTCTTCTTGTAAGCTGACTCAGTCCAGATACTAGTATGAGTAACATATGGAGAGACTGTTGGAGCACCTGAGCCATCTACCATGAGGCATTCATCAGCTGAGACACTAGGGCCTGTTTGCTTGCTGCCCTGACAGGCAGCACGCTCAGCCGCAGGCGTCCGAAATCGGACGCCTGAGAGCGGTGCCTGAGTCAGGCAGATTTCTCAGGTCTCCATCCAAACTAGCCCTCTGTGCAAGGTCATGAATTAAATCATGCATGAGATAGTATGTATATTCCTGTGTCTCAGTTTTTTCAAAGAAGCTTCGGTCTACCAAGTCATCAAAATAGTCACTTCCAGTATCCTCTAGTCTCTTTTTGTCATCAATGATAAAGCCAAGAGCAATCCAGATATGTACCAACTGTTCCTTGTGAAATTTGTAGCCCTTAGGAAACAGAGCAGAGAACGAGAACAATCTCTGGAGGTGATGAGGAAGGTGATTGTAACTAAGCATGAGTGCTGGCATGATGTCATCGTAGTCTTCCTGAAGCTTCCATTCATCACCGTCAGAAATTCTCTGCCAGTAACCCTCTTCAAGTCTTCTTTTCAATAGTGTGCTTACAGTTTTTGCTGCTAGCGGGTTTCCTCTTAACCTAGTGACTATTTCCTTTCCTATTTTTTGTAACTTTCTTCGGCCTGGATAGTTTTTGTCACCAAAGATGCATGTTATGAAGAAAAGCCAAAACGCGTCTTCCTTCAAACCACTCAAGTTGATGTGCTGCTCCATTATACTTGTTAGTTTTGTAACTGATTTTATCCGAGTAGTCACCAAAACCACATTACCTGTGATTCCTGTACATCTAAGTGGAGCCAATAGCTTGTCCCCCCGCCTCTCATTCTCTTCCCAAACATCATCCAAAACTAGTAGGAATCTTTTTGTCAAGTATTTCTTGATACCATCTTGGAGCATGGTCAAATTCTTAGTTGTGCTTTTATGCTTGCCATCAGATATACATTCTAGAATCTCTTGTGTAAGCTTGACTTCATCAAAGTTGGCAGAAACATAAATCCATATCCTGATACCAAATTTCAATTTATTATCTTTATCTTTTACTGAATCCAAGTCATTGTACACTGACCAAGCTAATGTTGTCTTCCCAACACCTCCACTACCAATAATTGGAAGAATAGAAAGCTTTTGACTGCTTTCTGCGTTGTCGGTTATTAACTTTACAATCTTGTTCTTCTCCTCTTCCCGACCAAAGACCTCAGTTTCAGTCTGGCAGGCTCCTTCCTCTCGTGAGTCTCAGCTTGTGCTTTGAGTTGCTCGAAGAAGTTCATCAATCTTGTCTTGCTTGAGAGCCTTGCGAACGTCCACACAGATCTCGTGTAGATGGTCAACAATAACTGCTATTCTCTGTGATATGTCATCTTTACGGAGTTTCCTTTCGGGCATCCCATCTGAAACCGTTTCCCCTTCAAGCTCTGAATCTGCAGTGACTTGATTGTCTGAATCACTAAGCTTCATTCTTTTTATTCCATTCATGATGTCACGGCGCTCCATTCTTCTTTTGGCTGTCAATGGATCATCCTCTTTGCTGTTCATAGCAGAAATTTTCACCGCAGATGATATAAATTTGCTCGTCTGATCGGCAAAACCATATGCAAATCGAACAATAGATTGTGCCTTTGACGAGCTTGGGTTGTTGTGGCGCTCCTTATCTTTGATCTGAAAAGTTTGGGTTATTTAGCATACCGTCACATCAATATTTCATAGTGAGAACACATTAATAATACACAAAATCTACAATGGCTGGAGCTGATAATTAGATCCCAATCACAACTGATACGAATACTTTGTCCAGAGCAGGCAGTACGTCAAAATAAAAAAATGCGGAAATGAGAAAGTTCCTAGGACGCGGCTTACCTGCTCGTGGATCTCAAAGTAGTCCAGCTCGTCAAGGATGTTGCGCGCGTCGGCGGCCAGCCGGCGCACCACCGCGATGGGCTCGGCGAGCTGCTCATTCCCGACCTTCCGCCCGCCCGCGCGTGCGGCGCCGAGAACGAGGTTGGCGCGCCGCAGCTCGGCCCGGAGGCGCTCGACCTCCTCTTGACCGAGGCCATGGCGTGCAGCCAACTCCGCGACGCGGTCGCCGACGAGCCGCTCGGCCACCACGCCGACCAGCCAAATCGCCGCGCCAACGGCTTGGCCGACGGCGTCGAAAGGCAGCGGCATTGGCGGAGGCAGAGAAATCGGTAAAACACTTCTTGCTTTGTTCTGAGAGGGAAGGATGGGAGACAAGTGTGTTCGTTTCGTTTAGGACTAAAGTTTAGTTCAAAGTTTTTGTTATTTAAAGGTATTAAATAAAATGTAATTACAAAACTTTTTGTAGGAACCTAGGCTATTTTGCGAGACGAATCTAATGAGAGTAATTAAGCTGTGATTAGACGATGGTTACTGTAGTATCATTGTAGTAAAATATAGTTTAATTAGGCTCGTTAGATTCATCTCGTAAATTAGCACCCATCTGTAAAAAGGTTTTATAATTAGACTTTATTTAATACCTTTAAATAGCAAGATTCTCTGGACTAAACTTTAGGACTAAAGAAAACTAACAGGGCCAAGACTTCAGCTGTTGACTCTCATCGCAAGAGCCAAAGATACCCCTGCTGGAATGGAAATTGCAAGGAAGAAGGCAAGGAAAAAAACATGGCAAAAGGACATGGATCAAGGACAAGGTTACCCTTGGCCCTTCCATTTGACTTGTTCAACTTTCCGTATGCCGTTGGCCGGTGGTTGCTGCTACTACTACTTTTTTTTTTCTTTTTTTTTTTTGTTATACTTGTTGCCCTATGTCCAATGTATGCCGTTGACATTTTCTTTTACGTATGTGTTATTAAAAGTTGTTGAAAACAATCATTCAAAAGTATTTATCAATTGTGAATCTATTAATGTAATAATGTAATAGAATTTCATTGTCAATTTTGTGTGTATTTGTGTTCCAAGTTTCTAAAATTTAACTGTTTTTTTGAGAAAACAGAGGATGTACAAATTAGAGTAAGCTCATATATAATAGTAGAATATCTGCCAATACAATTAACGAATCGGCAGTGGTAAATCGATTACTGTAATCAAGAAGATCACACAATACAAAATCGTTAGTGGAAAGGGATAACCAAGTACAAAATTATACAGGCCCGCACAATTTGCGTTAAGCCGTCATTGACTTTTGCTAGCACAGCTGATGCCACTCCTTCAGCCCGAAGGAAGACACCATTTTTCAGATGAAGGGTGGTCAGCCTTATCGTATAGCATAAAAACCTGTTGGATTGTTCACGTCATCACATGTAATAAACCGGAGTGTAAACATTGGCTATTGTTACACTTAGTTGTGATGATGTGTCTAGACATTGTGCAAAATCAGGGGACTACCAGAGTTTTAGATCCAAAACACAACACTTTATCGCAGCATGATGGATGTCCATCAACATAGTTATGTTGTAAGGTGTGATGTAATCTCAGTGGTAAAAATTTTGCTTCAGAAAGATGGAGGAAATTTTCAGTGCAAATGGAAATTGAGTGCAATGGTGCAAACATGTAATTTCACTCGTTCGATCGTGATCCAAGGGCTCTTGTTCCTTCCATAATCCCACCTGTGGTCTTTTGGAAACACCTTCCCAATTGTATATTTTTATTTTGGAAATATTTGGAAGGAACAAGAGCCTTTAGATCACGATCGGATGGGTGAAATTGCATATTTGCACCATTGCACTCAATTTCCATTTGCACTGAAAATTTCCCCAGAAAGATAAATGTGGGGATCAGAAATACACAAAAGAGAAGATTCAGACGCTTCCAAACAACATTGATGCTCATTGTTCTGTATTACCTGCAAATCTGCATTTTGTGACCGTAAACTGTCTGTCCATCCAACTGATTGCAACTGTGCTCTGTAGAATCAAGCATCACCAGCCACAAAAAACAGGGCACGGTTAGTACTATGGTCCACAGAATTTGAACTTTGCCAAGCTATGGGAATATACAAAACAGGAGGTATTGATTATTAGAATAAAACCTAAAGTTACCTTGTGATCAAAATTCGGAACAATGGTCACTATGCGCTCCAGCACCCCAATTATGTTCATCTCAAATTGACACAATGTACCCTCCTTCCAGAAGGGACAAAAAGGTTTCCAATCCCTGCTCAAACCTGCCATACCTAAAGCAGCACTTCATAACTGTTGTGTAACTGATGACATCCGGTGCATGCCCGGCCCTCCCAAGCTCCTTAAGGACCATGCATGCAGAGCCCATCTTTCCTGACCTGCACAGCCCGTTGATCATCGTGTTGTAACTTGTAAGTCACAATGCCAATGGGGAGCCCACCCCTCTGCAGGAACCTGAACATCCTGTACGCGTTCGTCGCGTGAGCCAGCCCTGAACAGCCCGTGGAGGAGTGCGTTGTACGTGGCGGCGCACGGCGCGACCCCCCCCTTCTCAGCCATATCAGCGAACACCCTGTACGCGTCCTCTGGGTGGCACGGCTTCTTAGGCTCCCTAGGTCGATCTGCGCGCTTATGCCATGCCCGTGCCGTGGCTGGTGTACATAAAGAAAACGAAAGAAGCATCAGAATCTTCCTCTTGGAAGGCACGTAAATGGGGTGACACGCGGAGGAAATAGCAAGTCCACATGTATCAAACGGCAGACCGCCTCCTCTCTTATCTCCCTCGCTCTTCTCTCTAGCTAGTATTCACAACATCCAGCGCAGCGCTAGAGGCTGCCGCTCCGGCCCCGAGCCCCTCTGTCTCGTCATCTGCGAGTGCAACAGCCACTGCACACTGTCCTCTCCGCGCGCCATCCATGGAGGACTGCTCAAGCCGCGACCACGTCCTTCCCTGGCCTGCACCACCTCGCCGCCACTCCTTGCCTTCCAACTCGACTTCTTGGCGGCCGCTTCCCGATTCCGATCACACCACTCGACATCTGGAAGTGGAACTCACCGAGCCCGACCAGGTGGGCTTCGTCGGCCCAGCTAGGAGGAAAACGGCCCAAGACGTGTGATGGTGTGGCTATATTAGGGCATCCACAACGCCATTAATTACGCCGTCTGCAAGATGCCACATCAGGTCAGCGTGATTAGCCTATATGGACGTAATTAAATGGAGCGAGATTGCCGTCGCCTCGCGAGACGACGGCGAGGGCTCGTGCTCCCAGAGTAAATCACGCGGTCAAGCCCCGTTGTACGTGTCGTTGCCCGCAGTCGACGGCTCGAGCGGATCTCTTGTGAAACTTGTTTGGGCGCGGCAAAATCAGCAATGGCGGCAAAATCTCACGCGAGAGAGAGGAACGGCGCCGCGGGAACCAAACTTGGGGATGGATCTAGCAGCTGCGTCGACAGCAGGTGCCTCCATTGGTAGTACAACGGTCGTGGCAGCGCGGCTACGACAGCTTCAGATTCGGCGGCAGCGCGGCCATGGACCTACGGCGGCCGGATCGCACCTGACTCAGATAGCGGCCGCCCTCCCTCCATAGAGGAGCTGTTCTTTCACCGGGGGCTTCCTGTTCGATTTCTCCACTTGATGGGATGCAGGTTCCATTGCTAGCATGTTTTCTCTTTCATTCGACCATTTGTGTGTCCTCCAGTTTTTGATCGGGCAATTGGTTTTCATTCCAAATTCAATTTGTTTGCAGCTAAAATCATGCCTTAGTATCAATCTTGCCCAATCTGCTGCGAATGTGTTTGTAATTCTGTTAATTTGTAGTTCAGATTGCAAGTTTGAGAGCTAGTTGTTCCTCCTAAAATCACAGAACTGGTTCAGTTGCATTTGTTCTGTGCTTCTTGTATCCCGATGTACCTTCGTCGTTTCCAGAATTTCTTACCTAGTTACCTTTCTGGTCCCAAATCTCGTTGGAATTACATCTTATAACCTACAGTGATGTGGACATTATTCGAATTTTTTTATTATTTAAACCTTTTTCAACTAATATTTTAATAACAGACCCTCCCGAACTAAATTTGCAAATTTAGACGTTTTGGTCGCGCCATTTTGAAAGCCGTGACCCAACACTGAGTCGCGCCATTTGATATGCCGCGACTCAGCTCCACGTCAGCATTGACGGACACGTCGGAATTGTCGAATTGAGTCGCGGTAAATAGATTGGCGCGACTCATAGGGGAGTCGCGGCAATCTGATCGGCGCGACTCGCCTTTGAGTCGTGCCCATCTATTTGGTGCGACTCGCTGGGGACATAGCCCCGTGCGCAGCCCCGCCCGCTCGCTCCTCCTTTCTTCTTCCTTCTTCTCCCTTTCCTCATTTTCCTTTGCTCTGGCCACCCCCACCTTGCCCCATCAAATCCGGCCGCGTTTGTTGGTGAATCGAGCCCAAATCCCGGGCCTAGGCTCCTCCAAGGTAACTCCTTCAACTTGTCCAAGTAGATTATGAAATGTACTTGTATTTCTTTGGTTGTAGGTAGTTAGGGTTTAGTGGTTTGAATGGAGATTGGTGATGTATTTAGTACGAATCGAGTATAATCGGAGGTTATGTATCGCTCGATGGACCAATTGTAGTGTATTTTTGACGTGTGAAATGTCTTGCATGAGGACCATCGTAATGATACACTTCATGTGTTGCATGGTTAATTGATATAAAAAAGCATGTAGCATAATTATGAAATGCTAGTTAGTTTAGACCGTGTGATATTGGTTTTTGAATCATTGTAGGATGCCGAGGATTATGAAGTATTGTTATCCGTATGTTGGTGATTGGGATGCACCGGTGCCGTCTCCATACCCTATTCCCAAGTGTGCATGTAACATGACCGCCGTGGTGACACAATCGAAGCATCCGTTGACGGCAGCGCGTGCATACTTTTGTTGCCCAAGAAAGGTTAGTAAGAGTATACTAATGATTTAGTGCCAAAGATTAAATAATTTGTTTTTTGATGAGCTTTTTCAATTGTAGGAGTTTATGAATACATGCAACTTCTTTCAATGGATAGACGGTCTGGAGAAGTATGACCATCGGATTCTATTGGTCCCTTGGACTGTAAAGAAGGCACCGTAAGAGAAGTTCAAGCGTTGGATGCCTCCTCCACCAAATCTACCAAGAATGACTAGGGAAGAGAGGTTGGCCAAAGCAAGGGAGCGTGCGGCTAACCCTCCGATGTGCGATTGTGGTTATCATTCGGAGTTTGAGATGCCGCCACCGGGTTTGAAATATACCCCTTTTTTCCGATGCCCTATTGTACTATTAGTTCGTGAACTGTATTGTGGTGTGATTTGTTTTGGTGAATATTCTCTCATTCTAGCGGTCATTTACTTATTGCAATTTTGCTATTTTTACAGGGAAACAAGAGAGGGTGCGAATTTCAGGAGTTGCTTCATCGTCCCAAGGCACACTACCCGGACCCAGAATCTTTGCCCGATGTTGTCTTGTATGGGGAGGCATTGCCATGTCGGTATCTGCCACCCTTATTGTGTCAATGTGGGGTGCCAGCTAGGGAGGGAGTTGTTTCATCCAAGTTAGGGTATGGACACTATTGCGGGAACACAGTTGGTGAGGATGATGAATGGGTAAGCAATGTAACAGAATATTTATCATCTTTTGTTATTTGGGTGTGCTATTTATTGGTGTGGAAAATATTTTGTGCAGGATACCCGGCGGTGTGATTGGAAGACATTTAAAGGAAAGGAGGAATTTCTGAAGAAAGCCAAGAAGGGAGGCCATGACTATTATAGGAAAGCTTTGGCCGCTCGAGGGAATAGCATAAGACATAAGTATCTGACTACGCCGCCATCTTTCATTTACAACACTATATGTTTAGAGTTGAAAATCAAGAGGGAAAGCCCACTTTATAAGGGTCAGGAAGCGGACATGGTCATTCATCATTGGCAACGCAATTGTGATTTGTATCCTCTAAAGAGTTGTTGGGGGATGTTGGACACCCCTTATGGATTGCGGTTCAACTCAGCAAAAGAGTACATGGCATGAGCAATGACAAGAATGAAACAGTTATGTGATCCAGTTACGTTGAGGAGAAGCGGAAGAAAGAGGAGGAAGAGAGGAAGAAACGGGCTAAGGAAGAGTTAGAGGCAAGACAAAAGGACCCGAACTGCTAGGAGCATTACTTTTTCAAGTTAGCTGAGAGGAAGAAAAAGAGAAAGATGGAAGAGGAAGAGGAGGCAAGGGAGGAGCAAAAGAGGAAAGCTGAAGAGGATAGGGCGGCCATTCAATTGATGATGGATGCCGAAGCTATCGAGAAAATAGTGAGCATTGCTAAAAATGTTATGGCGAACAATTCCAAGGAGAAGAACGATGAGAATGAAAGACGCCATGCCTAGTTGGTGACTTTATTTTGGCGTTGTAATAGGAACTATAAATTATGAACTTGCTTTGTATTTGTGGTTAAATGGTGTGAGGACAATGGTTGAAATATGTATTAGTAATCGTGTGTTTGAATTATGACCTAATGAAATGTGTGAACTATGGTGTGAGGACTATGGTTGTATTATGTATTAGTGATGTCCCTTTGAATTGATGAGCTATTTTATTTTGTTCCTTAATCGATTTAACTTTTTTATTCATATGCCACAAATTTGTGATGACATGTTGATGAGCTTTTTTATTGTTCCTTCATCGAATTATTAAAATGTACATGACATGAAATAACATTTTACTACTAAACAAAACACCATTTTATAACTCATGGAAATAAACCTTGAAACAAAGAAGTTAGTGAGTCGCGCCATTTCGATTGGCGTGACTCACTGTGCAGTCGCGCCAGCGTGCATGCTTTTGCAGAGCCATCTGGGACATCTTCGATGGTGGAATTTTTCTAAGTCCTAATCGTGGCTTTTAGAATGGCGTGACTGACTGATGAATCGCACCATTTCGATCGGCGCAATTGCTTATAGAGTCGCGCCATTCAGAATGATGCGACTAAAGGTGCAGTTGTGCCACAACTCATTCGTTTACAGTCATGTTCGGGCGTCGTTGCGCGGCTTCGCTGCGACCAAGTCCCAGTCGCGCCAAACGGTATGGCGTGACTCCTGGGAACTTTGAGACAGCAGCAATGTTGTTTTTCCTACCTCGAACTACATTGTTCGAGCTGCATTTTTCAATCAAGTGAAACTGCAATATATACAAATCATCCACATTATTCAAGCATCCAACCACATATCCCATATCCATAATCGAAGCATTTATCCATAATCCAACCACATAGTTCAAACATACAAATCCAAAGTCCATCATAAAAGGTTCAATTAATCACGACACACGTAGTTCCAACATACAAACAACTAGTCCCATTGCCATACGGCATCACGGTGCGAGACAAGGTCCAAACTTAGGGTCCAAATGGTTCAAAGTACGAAAACAAACTAGATAGATAGGTAGGTAGACTGATTTTTAACAAGTGACTCATGGTCCTGGTGTGTAGGGCTTCCTCTTCTTCCTGTGGCGGCCAGGTGCAGTTGGAAGGACATTTGCACTCTCAACATCCTTCATTCTACGTGGTGGAGCACGTCTAGGCGATGGTTGTGAAGACCCCGGTGCGTCGGTTAGTTGGGACGGCCCGATTTCCTCATACAGTAGCATTTAAAATAAGTGCATTAATAACTCTACTCGTTGCAACATTGCATAATTGAAATATAGGTGAGGTAGTTACCGGGGCTTGATAAGAAGAGTCGTTGTCGCCCTCATCATCTTCTTCGCTCTCTGATGATGCACCATTGCCACGGCTTGAGCTAGCGACATTACGTGGTGTCGATGAACGGCTAGACCTCGAACGGGTATGCGATGGTGCTAGTTCATGTCCTTGTCCCTGAACGACATCATGTTGTTGAATGCAATTCAACTTAAGAGCAACACGCCTGCAGCTCCGACGGACCCGCTGTCGAAATATTATGAACAATGGTATAATGGTTAGAAAATAGAATTAATTGCTGCAAATAAACGAACATTAGAGGCAACACGAACCTGAGCAAATGATCGTAGGGCACCCAACTCCTTCACGGATCCTTGAGGGTGGCGCAATGCATGTGCCGTCTCATTAGCAAGCCGGCCCATTTGAGTAGCCTAAATGGAAAAGCATACACAGACACATTGGTAATAGTAACTAAGGAATGCGAGAATGTGTCGACAAGAGGAAGGTAATTTACCGTGTAGTTGTGAAGTGGTGCTCTCTCCGGCTGAGTGCCAACCCGGATAGCCGTATCGTAGTCATCTATGAGGTCATCATCATCGCCCGAGTCCGGTAGATCGGCAACAGCGACGACACTCAAAGCAGGTCTTAGAGGCACTCGAGAGACCTCATGGAACCACCCCGAACTCTGACACATGACGCAGCTCTTGTCTCAACTTCACTAAACATGCATGGGTGCTTTCACAAATGAGACAACTTGTTCACTCATGTCAGCCAATTCACCATTCTTATTCACCATTCCGCCAAAAAATATACGAACCACACGGTCCATCTACAAATTGTTCAAACCATTTAGTTGTCGTCTATACAAAAATGAATACTATATATCTACATATGGCTAATAAACCCTCACATTATCTAACCAATTACCATTGCCAAAAAAAAGAAGCTATGCAAGCCATCCTACATGTCAATAAAATATTACAATCGGTCCATCGAGTGATACATGACCTCTGATTAACCTCGATTCACACCAAATACTTCATAATCATCAATCATACCACTAAACCCTAAGCAACTAAAACTAGCCAAAATCAACTACATTTCAAAATCTAATTGGATAGGATGGAGGAGTTACCTTGTAGATGGATACCCCCGCGATTTGGGGTCGAATCCCCCACACGCGCGCCCGGATTTGAGTGGATTTGGTGGGGGCGATGGGAGGAGGAGGGAGAAAAGAAGAACAGTCGTTCGGGGAGGGAGGAAGAAGAAAGGGAGGAGCGGACGGGGCCGCGTACACCCGTAAGTCACATAGGAGTCGCGTCAAATGGATCGGCGCGACTCAAAGAGGAGTCACGCCGATCGGATTGCCG
The DNA here is from genome assembly GCA_007726485.1 of Eragrostis curvula. Lineage (NCBI taxonomy): Eukaryota > Viridiplantae > Streptophyta > Magnoliopsida > Poales > Poaceae > Eragrostis > Eragrostis curvula. Next base: position 280,308 of record RWGY01000449.1, on the reverse strand, counting down.
CGACTCAGAGAGGAGTCACGCCGATCGGATTGCCGCGACTACTTTCTGAGTCGCGCCGATCCGATGGGCGCGACCCAAGTCGCCCCTCGCCAACGTGGATGACCTCACTGACATGGCATTTAATCGTGGCATTTAAAATGGCACGACCAAAACGTCTAGATTTGCAAATCTAGTTTGGGACAGTCTCTTATTAAAATATTAGTAAAAAAGGTTTAAAAATAAAAAAAACTCCATTCTTGTTGCCAACTTGTACGTCCACGGGATTATGCAGTGGTTTCATTCAATCTACATAGTGTACAGTGATGTGCTTCTTATTTTAATCTACAAAGCATTCATTTATCGGAGCAACAACATAGTGTACAAGACTAAATCCACACTTGATCCTTTTGCTTTGTGGCCTCATGCATGAATTAAATTGTATACAGACAACCCAAATAGATTTACGTGTCATAATGGAGTTTAAAAACTTGACAATATTATGACACGTTAATAATATAGCAAACTATAAAATAGCTTTGCAACAATGAATGAAAACAAGAAAGATGTTCCAACATTATTTCTATATTAATCTTAAAAGACAATAATGAAAATAAGAAAGATGTACCACCCTTATGTTTATTAATACTAAACTTGGCTCGTGTGCTAAATTGAGCTTCACCAAACATAAATAAATATCATTTTCCTATTGAATACATAATCAGGCCAGCTACTGAGCTAATCAAAGTATTTGTGAGCAGCTCACGAGCTCGCGCGTTAACAAAACGAACTCTGAAGGAAACTTGACTTGGTTTATTATTTGAAATGCCAAGCATGGCTGAGCCAAGCTAAAATTATGAATGAGTTGAGCTGGCGCGAGAGCCTCAAGTCATTTTGCCATCCTTAGGGACCACTTTGTAAAATAAATTTCTAAAATTTAAGGAATTAATTTTAGACACTTAGTCATGATCAAACATGAGAATCACCATGTTTATATTGAACTGCAAATTTGTTTGTAACATGCACACTAAAATGTTTTAAAAGATTGTATTCAAAGATTTATGGAAGCCAGTTTATCTATTTGAAATAACATGTACACCATTTTACTATTATTTTTTGGTACATCTTTCATGTTGTCATCATATTTTCCACTTTTGAAAAATGTATTCAATAATTTGGATAATTTGTCAACCACTACTCATATCAATGATAAACCACCAAGGAACCATGGGCATGCGTTGCAAGTTGGATATAGCGTTCACATATACTAAACCTTAGATCTAACCTCCTAGTGAAACCAAGGCTGATATGCTTTTTTTCATTATCTAAAAAGAATATACTAAACCTCGAACAAGTCCACTTGGATCGCTTGGAGTAGCTAAGAAGGCATTAAAATTGGTCAATACCTCGGTGCATGAGAAAAGAACGGAGAGGAAAGCAAAGAGAAGGCAACCGTGCTTAACTACTTTTGTCTTTACAATCTTTGTCGCTAGAAAACTCCTGCATCAGGTACTATCTGGTGCCCACATAGATCGATAGACACAAAAGAAACATTTTGTAATGGCAAAGTTCATCTGTACATCAACCGGCCGCTTTGCTTTTTCATCATGCAAAATTCTTTTTGTACCCTGTTGACCATTTTGTACTGAATATTTTGATAATGTAGTAGGTAACTAATCACCCCTATAAATGTACATACGCAAACTTTACTTCTATGAGCATCTTTGAAAACCGAGCCAGTAAATCCTCTAAATTGATGAAGTCACCACTGGCACCTCGCTATCGGCAGCCACGTTGCCTACCGCTGAAAGCACAACGCCATTAAATCATAAAAATTAGCTCTCACCGGGAGTCGAACCCAGGACTTCAGGAGGTACTGAGGCTCTTGTAACCACTAGGCTACAATCTTTTCGCTGAAAAAGGCTTAATTTAATTAAAACGGGAAAAGAGTTACGGCGAGGACTTTTTATTTTCTTCTAATATTGCAGTTTTCTTATCGCATTGGCAAACTGAACTTCGAATCCTCTTGGATCATTTGGATTAGCTCAGAAGGCAATTAGGTTGCTCGATTCGTCGGTGCATGAGAATTGAATCGGGCAGACAACAAAGAGCAGACAGCAGCGCTTTATACTACTTTAATCTCTAGTTGTAACCTTTGCCGCTAGAAAACTCCTGCAGCTAATCAATGTATTTGTCAGCAGCTCACGAGCTCGCGCATTAAGCAAACAAGCTGTGAAGGAAACTTGACACGGTTTATTTGAAATGACAAGCAGACAAACCAAAATTTATGAATAAATTGAGCTTGGCTGGAGAGCCCAAATGATTTCCCCTCAGTAGTCTAGTGGTTACAAGAGTCTTAATAGCACCTCAGGCCTTGAATTTGACTCCCGTAAAAGCGAGTTTTCTAGGATTTAACGACATTGTATTTTCAGTGGCGGGAGACGATCTTGTCGATAGCGAGGCGCCAGTGGTGACTTCGTCATTTTCAAGGATTTGTCGGCTCAGTCTTCAAATACGCTCATAAAGATAGAGTTTACATATGTGTTTGTGAGTATCTGAGTTGTACTGTGTAATCGGCAAAAAAAAAAGTCAATTCGCCAGCCCTAGGTACCACTTTGTAAAATTAAGTTCTAAACGTAGCCCTACGAACCATGGGCGCGACCGTAACATTGGCATACTAATTAAACCCCGAACCAGTCCTCTTGGATCATTTGGAGTAGCTCACTAGGCATTAAAGTTGGTCAATTCGTCGGTGCATGAGAAGAGAACGGAGCGGAAGGCAAAGAGTAGACAACCATGCTTAACTACTTTTGTCTTTATAATCTTTAACGCTAGAAAACTCCTGCAGCAGGTTTATGCATAACATTTTTCGCTAGAAAACTACCCTGGTGTCCACATACAAATGGGTCGGATGTATAGCAATACACATTTAAATATTGGATTCAATATGCATAACATTCTTCTATGATTTATTGACACGTCACCTTTCATGTTGTTGCCTTAACATTTGTTGAAGACCTTAGTCGAACAACTTTTTTCCTCTCTAGGAAAGAGATAACATATGTGTGCCATCTGTTGAGGATTGACAGCCAAGCCTTCGTCTCTATTTTCTTCAATGACACAATCACCTTGGTTCGAAGGTTGCCATCCTTCGTGATGCCCTTTGTTTTGCAAGAGAATGCTAGAGAAGGTCCGATCGAAGGTTACTAATGCAATCAAATGGATCGAAGGTCGTCGTTCTCTATAGCTTGGGTTTTTTGAGAAATTAGTGTCACATGCAAAATTCTCTTTGTACCCTGTTGACCATTTTGTACTGAATATTATTTCGGTAACATAGTAGGTAACTAAGGATATAATGGTATAATCGTGAGTCTCCTGTAAATAACAAGATATGTCATGCAGATACAAAACCACAACCCTATGTCACTGAAAAACTACTAAGGTACCATGGGCGCACGGTAAAGTGTTATGGTTTGAAAGTCGAGAAGGGTTTAATTTAATTAAAACGGGAAAAGTGCTGGGCGAGGATTTTATATTTTCTTCTAATATATTGCAGTTTTCTTAACGTATTGGTGAACTGAACCTCGAATCCTCTTGGGTCATTTGGAGTGGCTCACAAGGCATTAAAGTTACTCGATTCATCGTAGCATGAGAACTGAATCGGGCAGACAACAAAGAGCAGACAGCCGCATCTCTAGCTGTAACCTTTGCCGTTGAAAACTCATGCCGCATGTACTACCTGGTGCCCACAAAGATTTATCTGTACAACGGGCTGCTTTGCATTAGCTCTCTCTCTCTCTCTCTCTCTCTCTCTCTCTCTCTCACGCACACATTTATCAAATGTCGGTTCAATCTGTTTTGTTTCTTTGTAGTAATATATTTAATTTTTATGTAAAACTGCATTTGTTTGTAATATGACTCATTTTGTATGACTGCATGTTACATCAGAGATCTAACAATTTATAACCAAAGTGAATTAAACCAATAGATCTCTGGTCCTTCAACGCGGTTGTACAAATAGGTCGGATGTTTAGCAATACTTCTTTCAACATTAGATTCAGTAACATGCACCGTATTTTATTGTGATTTGTTGACATCTCACCTTTCATGTTTTTGCCTTAGCATTTAACTTTTTTCTCTAATATACATGACATGGGAGTTGCCTATCATCTCACTAATAAGAAAGGAGTACACATGGGAAGGGCCATACGCCTTTCCTAACATTGTACAATACAACGAACACAAGCCTCACTAGGAAAGAGACATGTGTGCCATGTATATGTGTTGGGGATTGACACAGAAGTCGTCACCTGCATCTCTATTTTCTCAATGGCACAATCACCTTGGTCCTTGGTGTTCTTCGTGGTGCTTTTTGTTTCGCAGGTGAAGAGAGAAACCAATGTCACATCCAAAATTATCTTTGTAGCCTGGTGACCATTTTGTATGTAATAATTTGATAATGTAGTAGGTTACTAAGGATGTAATGGTCTAATTGGAGTGACCCTTCGTCTCCCTATAAATAACAATAAATGAATAGTTTGGATAAATGTGTTGTGCAGACACAAAACCACAACCATATATCACTGGAAAAACACCAAGGAACCATGGGCGCACTGTAAAGTGCTATGGTTTGATAGTTGAGAAGGGCTTAGTTTAAGTAAAACAGGAAAGTGTAACATGCCAAAATTTGGGTGCATGTTATTATACATAATCTGGCATCATGTGCATCATTAAGCATTTTTATTGCATAAGTAAATGGAATTCTAAATTCAAGCCAAGCTCAAAACTTATGCATCTTTGAAAATTTTCATTTAAATCTCTGTTCAAGTTTTTCGAGTGGTTCTTGTTCAAATGGATTCTCCATCATCTCTTCTCTAAGCTATCAAAATCTCATGATTTTTGAAAGTCTTTAAGTGCACTTTTCAGTTTTTTGAAAGAGGAAGGAATGTTAAGTCTGTAAAGGAAAAACGTCCAACTGTCTGGCCGGACAGACAATTTTGTGAGGGAGCAGACAATTTTTGGTTGAGTCTCTGGAAGGGGCAGACAAAATTCATCCGATTCTCTGAAGTGAGCAGACAAAACTCGACGTCGGACCCGCCTGTCTGTCTCTCTTCCTGCCTTCTTGCTCCGGCGATTGGCCATGGAGGGCGGCCAAGCGCCGCGTGGACGACGACGCCCGGCCATGCCGCTCCTCTTCCCCACCTTGGCCTCCCAGTTGCACGTGCAGCTCCTCCTTATCCACCCCGTCTGAAGCTCCTCTCCCTGCCCTTTTCCTCTCGCTGCTGAACGCCGCCGCGCGCCGTCGCTGTTCTCCGTCCCAGGCGAAGTCGAGCAGCCCGGGAGCTGCAGAAGGAAGTCCCCGAGGAGCTCCTGGCTCACACTTTCCCTCTCCGACATCCGGTGTGTAGATCGAGCTCCTTTTGTTCCTCGTCAATGGCCATCAAGCAACTCCATCTGCCGCCAAAAATTCGTTCTCTGTGGTCAGTTGCTCATCGATTCCCTGCAAGCTCAACTCCCTAGCTTCCCTACACTCTTCCCCGACTTGTTTCCTTCCTCGATCCGCAGCTGAGCAGGCCGTATTTTGGATTCCCGTCGCCTTCGCTTTCTGACGCAGCCCAGCTCGTTGCCTTGTGCGCACGGCGCTGCAGCACAGGCAGCAAGAAGCAAGCTAGCAGTTGTAGCTTGTGCTAGTCCATCTCTTCTCCTTGTTTAATTCACCAGAAATTCGCAACAGCTCCAAAATTTCTGAAACTTTGTCCCTATTTCTCTCTTGACATGCTGTACCATCTAAAAATATAAGCACTGGTGAAATTCCTGTTAAGTAATCTCAGATTAATTTATTACTTGCTTATCCGATAAATCATATTTAAATAATGCCTTACTCAAAAATAATGAAACCTGGTTCACCAATCTCAGGTTACTCAACTCTTTACAGTAAAAATGATTGTGCTAAACAATACCCTGATTTAAATTTTGAAAATAATTTAAATGCAACCATCAGTTTAATTGAAGTCTTTTCCAAATGTTTTTGCAACAATAGGTTGTGTCGGGCAACTATGTATCAAATCATGTCATTCTTTTTGCATTGCACTCCTGTTATCCTGAGTATTGCATATCCTCTGTTTCATATCATTTGCACCCCATACCATGTCATTGCAAACATATTCATTGTGTTGCATTGTTCTTCTCTTAGAGAACGAACCGACGGAGTCTAACGTGGGTGGTGCTGAGGGCGAACCTGAACTGGAGAACGTGAGTGTGGAACCTGCAGCTCAAGGCAAGCATCTAAGCATTTCTCCAACTATATATTTTGGTTACCAATGGTGAATCAATTTAATTGTGCTTATCAGGTTATATGCATTGGTCGAGCAATAGTGGTTAATGTTGGGTAGCTCCTAATTGCTGCATATCCGCCCTTGAATTTTTGCTATATCTTGTCCTTGCAACCTGTTTTGTTGGGCAGAGTCTATGTTGGAGTCACGGTAATTGCTTATCATGCTTAATAGCCTCGGTAAAAGATATATAGAATGTTGCTCCTGCTAGTTTATCTTGGTCAGGTTGATGGTGGTGGTTTTGATTATGGAAGACTTGAGCGGGCAGTAGGGGTGGTTTGGGAACGGAGTCTCAAATGCACCATAGGCTCGCTTTGGTTGATTAAGGACCATCTCGTTGGTGCTGTCAACGTCAACACCTTTCCGTGCTGCCACATACTCAATATAATGGAACGGGTAAGCCTTCCTCCTTATCTAGCTGCGACCATTTAGCTTGCGAGTTTGGAGGCTGTAGGTGCTAGGGATGACCCCATGCGAGGGCCTAGTGCGACCGACTTGCCTTAACCGAATGTCTGTTAAATGGTCAGGGCGTATTTGGATGGGTTGTCACATTGAATCATCACTTACTTACGACAGGTCGTATGGGCGATGGTCGTGTGGCATGTGGGTAAAATAGTACTCCCCTGCAGGGTGTAAAATCTATTAGAATTGCCACGCTCTGGAAAAAATGTTTCTGCTAGTCTCGGATTCTCCACCAATGGCGATGGCGACACGCGGAGCTCTCCTTGGCGACTCCCATGGCGACACGCAGCGTCCGTCCAAGGCGGACACGACGCGCTCCTCGGCTATCAACACGTGTCCTCGGACCACGACCATGGAGGTCCCGCATGGCAGCGGGTCACAGGTACTCTCGGATTGGCCTCCTTTGGTCCCGCATGGCAGTGGGTCACACGAGGAGGTTCCGAACCTAGGATCGGATATCGCCATTGACAAGGCTCGGATAAGTTCTGTAGCTAAGCGAGCAGGTCCCCTGGCTATCGAGGCTACACCAGGCTTATTCGGTCCTTCCCCTTCGAGAGCGAGCCATGGCGAAAACCTAGGGTTAGGGTTTCAGTCTTCCCCTTCTCCTCCCGCTCCACCACACTACTTGAGATTGTTTGGCCACCTGTGGAGATTCGGGTCTGGGAAGCGTAATTCCTACGGTGAATCGAGATCGTTTGCCCAGGTAGTGCGCTCGAATCCTGCTCCAGTAGTCATGGTGGGTGCAAGAGATGAGAGGGGTTGGGGGCGAGATGGTTTTGGTTCCGGGAGATTCGGCCGCGGAGATGGTAGGCGAGGTGGCCACCATGATTACCAGTGGCGCAGGCAAGATTGGAGACCTACTGACCCTAACCAGAGGCGACAAGAGGAAGTTCCCAATTGAGATCGTTGGGAGCAGGCTTCTCGGAAACAAAATGTTCCCTCTGAAGGTCCCTCTGGTGAAAAAGCATTGGAACCTGAGAAATCCAGATGGTCTCATAGGGAGGAAATGATGGAAACAAGGGAAACCTTTCACACCGCTGAGAATCAGGTTTCTGAGAAACCAAAGGAGGATTTGGAAAAAGATGAATCATCTCATGCCAAATCTTGTGCTGGTGAAACAGGATGTTTCAAGTGTGGTAACAAGGGGCATGCAGCTCAAGCATGCCCAAACCCTATGAGATGTGACAAGTGTGGTGCTTTTGGTCATGCTGGAGAGCAATGCAAGAGTAGGAAGTTATGGGAGTATGTGGCCCCTATGTGTGCTACTCAGGTTGAGGGACAAGGATTCTTCTGCATCCCAGATTGTCCATCTGATATCAACCTGAAGGAAAGAAGCATAACAGCCTTGATCACAGTGGTTAGCGGTTCTGTCACTAGCAGGGAAATTGAGACAGAGTTTAAGGAACTGCTAGGGTCAAATGCTTGGAGGTGGATAGCAAGGATGGTGGAAGACAATAAGTTCACAGTGAGGTTCCCTACTGCTCAAATGATAAAAGACTGGGGAAGATTCAGGCCTTTAGGTATGAGATCAGTCCACGCTCAAATTGCAATTGACCCATGGAATGCATCAGTTGGGGCAAAATTTGAAATGCAGCAAGCATGGTTCAGAGTGAGAGGCATTCCTTATGATAAGAGAAGCAAGAAAACCTTGGCATATGTGGGATCCCTAGTAGGTGCTACCACTGCTGTAGATGAGAAGTCTCTCTACAGGCAAGACTATGTGAGAATTAAAATCTGTTGTAAGGACGTTACCAAGGTACCTGCCACGGCTGAAGGAGCCATAATACCCTACATGTATGAATTCTCTTTCAAAAGAGAGGTGACAATTCCTACTACAAATCCTAATGAACCTCTGAGGATCCAAGACAAAAATGACAAGGACTCTCAGCCTAACTCTAAGAAACCTAGGATGGGTGATCCAGAAAATTCAAACAAGGGGACTGGACCAAGCCTTGGTCATTCTGGAGGTAATTACTCTGCGCCTGCAAAGTGTTATGGTTCTGGCAAAGGTGATTCACAAAGAACACTACAGATCATTCCTATTAATCAAACAGAGATTGTTACTGTTGAAGATGGGGAAGAAAGTGTTAGTGAGGAGGAAGACCTACTCACAGAGGAGTATGGTCCTAATCTGGAAAATGGGCCTGAAATTTCAAGTGCCAATACACTGAGTATAGGCCTCATCAAATGCTCCAATATAGAGATGCATAAGAATCATATGCAATCTATTGAGGACGAAATTACAACCTTTCCTGGACCCAAGTTAGCAAAATCTTCTTTATCTGATTTACAGGTCATTGATGAGGTCCCATTCAAGATCACTGAAGCTCAGCTGCTGAAAACCACAAGAAAAAGTGGAAGGATTCAAGCACAGATTCTGGAGAAGATGGCCAACAAACAAGGTGCTCCAACAAAGAAAAGATCTCTGGAAGGTACAAATTTGAATGACTCTAATTCCTTTGCTATTCTCAGTAATGATTCTATTGCTGATGTTGCCCTAGACTTAGGAGTGGTTGCGAATCCTGATTGTTTTGATAAAGTTGAGCTGTTGAAGGATTTAGAAATTGCTAGACATGCTATCTCCACAAAATCTTCTGTTAATGATGGTCCTGTTGCTAATAATGAAATAATCCCTTACTCTGATATATCTACTAGGGGTTTTGATGGTTCTTTACCCAGCTCTTCTTATGAGAATATGAATATAAGTTAGGAAGGAATCTGTGACATAATTCCTTTACAAGTAATGCCACCTGAAAACATGTCTTCTGAGAACAAATCAGCTAATAACAGTGTTAATTGTGTCAAAGAAGCTTTTCCTGTAAGTGACCCTGATATTAACCAGTTATTGGAATGGGAAAATGAAGACTCAGAGGAAGAGAGTTTCACCTTGGTACAGTCAAGGAGGAACAAGAAGTTGAATAGGGCATCTAACTTGAGAAACTCAGTTAAGACTACACCTATAAGGAGGAGTCAGAGAACGACTCCTTCAATTTACAGGAATAAGGGTCAACAGTAAAATCCTGGACCCACTCCTGGTAATGGCAAAAAGAACAATAAATCATCGTGATAGGTGTTTTTTGGAATTGTAGGGGGATGAGGAAAAAAGGGATGACTCCTGTCATAAGAGATCTTATAAGAGATAACAACTTCGATTTCCTTTGTTTTCAAGAGACAATTTGTAAAGAGCTTCCTGAAAGTTACCTAAGAGCTATTGACCCCTTTCAAAATTACCTTTCGACCTGGGTCTCCTCAAGAGGGAGAGCAGGTGGAATTGTCACTGCCATTAAATCTGAAAGGTTTGATGCAGATTCCTTTGTTGAAGGAAAATATATTTTACAAATGAATCTTTGGGACAAACTATTAGAGAAAAAATGGAGTTTACTTAATGTGTATGGGGCACCTCAGGATGAAGATAAAGAAGAATTTCTAGCAGAGTTAGCTTACTTTTGTTCTAAAATCCAAGATCCTTATATAGCTGGTGGTGATTTCAATATTATAAGGTATTCATATGAAAAGAACAAAAATTTCCAACATAACAGATTTATTGATATTTTCAATACTGTTATACATGCAAATGATTTAAGAGAGATTATCATGTCTGGTGGAAAATTCACCTGGACAAATGAACAACAGGACCCTACTCTAGTCAAGTTGGACAGAGTTTTGATGAACAAAAACTGGGAAGATGAATTTCCTCTGGTCACAGTGCATAGAAAACCAAGAGATATGTCTGATCACAATCCTCTAATTCTGTCCACTATTACTGATCCCCCTAGTAAGACAATTGATTTCCATTTTGAACTCTCATGGTTAAAACATCCTGAGTTTCTGAAATTGACTGAAAAAATCTGGAATGCACCTACCAGAGATTCTAATCCTTTGGATAGAGTCCAGTTTAAGATAAAAAAATTCAAGAAATTTTTTAAGGGATGGGGTTTTGATCAAGCAGGCCAAGAAAAGAAAAGGAAGAAAGATATTCAATATGAACTTGCTGCATTTGAGCACATTGAGGAGAATGGAATCTTGACGGATGAACAATTGAGGAGATATATCAAAATTCTTAATTTACTTGAAAATGAGGAACTTTATTGGTTCAGGCGATCACATGAGACCTGGCTCCTAAAAGGTGATAATAATACTGAATATTTTCATAGAATAGCTAATGGAAGAAAAAGAAAGAATACAATTTTCTCATTGCAAAGTGATGAGGGATGTATACATGGAGATGAAGCTTTATTGAAACATGCAACTGAATAATATAAAGAGTTGTTTGGGCAATCTAATGCTAATGCTTTTGAAGTGAATTCAGCAATATGGGGGGAAAATGGTCTTGTCTCACAAGAAGACAATGCAAATCTTGTTAAACCTTTCGATGAGCAAGAAATCAAATATGCTCTTTTCCAAATGGAAAAGAACAAGGCTGCAGTCCCTGATAAGATCCCTATTGAGTTTTTTCAGACATGTTGGGAAATTGTCAAATTTGATATCATACAAATGTTTGGAGAATTTCATGCAGGCTCCCTGGATATTAAAAGAATAAACTATGGTATTATTACCTTGTTACCTAAAATGGCAGAAGCGAAAAGAATAAATCAGTTCAGACCAATAGTGTTACTGAATTGCCTCTATAAATGGTTTACTAAAGCCCTTACTATCAGGCTTGAGCCAGTGGCTGATAAGCTAATAGATAAGGCACAAACTGCCTTCATCAAAGGAAGAAATATTATGACTGGGGTGTTATCATTGCATGAAATTTTTCATGATTGCAAAGTGAGGAGACAGATCGGCATTATCCTTAAACTTGACTTTGAAAAAGCCTATGACAAAGTCAATTGGGCATTCCTATTCAAATGTCTGGAATTAAGGGGTTTCAATGATGTTTGGTGTCAATGGATGAGAAAGGTTGTTCAGGATGGGACTGTTTGTGTGAAATTGAATAACAAAACTGGCCCCTACTTTCAAAGTCATAAAGGGGTGAGACAGGGAGACCCTCTCTCCCCCATCTTGTTTAATCTTGTGGCTGATGCCTTAACCAAGATGTTCCATCATGCACAAAGAAATAATCTGATAAAAGGACTAGCAAATGAATTGATTCCTAATGGAGTTGCTATACTCCAATACGCTGACGACACAATTTTGTGTTTGCAAAAAGATTTGGAGTCTGCTAGAAATGTGAAGTTACTCCTGTATATGTATGAGCAGATGTCAGGCCTCAAAATCAATTTTAATAAAAGTGAAGTATTGATAATTGGTGGTGACCATGATGATGCTATCATGTTTTCTAATCTGTTCAACTGTCAAATTGGTGAATTCCCCCTAAAATATTTAGGGGTCCCTGTCTCTGCTAGTAGGCTTCATGTGGTGGATTGGCAGAGAATGGGGGAAAAATTTTATAAAAAAATTAGATATTTGGCAAAGTAAAGCTATGTCTATAGCTGCCAGGACAACCTTAATTAAGTCCAGTTTGACAAATTCCCCTATCTACCATATGTCTATGTATCTGATCCCTAAAACTGTCATTAAACGAATGGATAAAGCTGGCAGGAAATTTTTCTGGCAAAGGGGTGGTACTAAAAAGAAGTATCATCTGGTGAGATGGGAAAAAATTTGTAAATCAAAGAAAAAAGGGGGGCTAGGTATTAAGAACTTGTGAAAGTTAAATATCAGTCTTCTTTGCAAATGGTGGTGGAAGCTGGAAAACGAAAATGGTCTTTGGCAATCCCTAGTCACAGCAAAATATGTGCAAGAGAGGCCTATTGGTTCTGTGAAACATAGAATCAATGATTCTCCTATGTGGTCTGATCTTTTGAAAGTAAGGGAGAGAAAAATGGTTGTTGGGAATGGTAAAAGAACCAGATTCTGGTCAGATTGGTGGCTTGGTGATCAGGCATTATGTACTAAATACCCATTGCTCTTTGAATTCTGTGACAATAAAAACATCTCTGTTGCAGAAGTAGCTCATAGAGGTTGGGTTATTTCCTTTAGAAATAATCTTCCTTTTTTTGCACATGGTCAGTGGTATGCCTTAGCTACTCTGTTAAATACACAAGTCCTCTCTGAGGAAAATGATAAGGCTAGATGGCTTTGGAATGCTTCTGGTAAATTCACTGTCAAATCTGTATATGAGCACTTGACCAGATCTGATGATGGTCCTTCCTATAAACATATTTGGAAATCAAAGATTCCTGAGAAGGTGAAAATTTTCCTATGGTTGATTGAGAATGGAGCAATTCTAACTAAAGATAACATGATAAAAAGAAAGTGGCAAGGAGATCCAACTTGTTATTTTTGTCAGCAACCAGAAACAATTGACCATCTTTTGTTTTCTTGCTGTGTTGCTAAAGTAGTATGGGGAATTATAGCTCATTGCTTTGGTGCTGATACTCGGCCTAGTAGTATGGTTCAACATAAAGATTGGATCAAAATGGTGCTCCCTGGTGGTGATAAAGTTTATACTGAAGGCTTGGCAGCTGTTTGCTGGGCAATATGGAAGTCTAGAAACAAGGCTTGCTTTGATAAAATCATGATTAAACACCCCTGTGATATTGTTTTCTATATATGTTCATTCTTACGATATTGGGCAGGTTTATATTCTGCTGAGATGAATGAAGTCATTCAAGCTGGGGCCAAGACGATGATGAAGATGGTGATCAACATCTTGAGCAGACAAGGCCGGTGCATGCTGACAAATGCAAGACAAGATGGTGGAGGCCAGGCGGACGATGCTGCAGAGGAGGAGACTGATAATGTCTAGTTCAGTCTGGGAAGCTTCACAAGCCTTTTGAGTACTTGTCTCGGATTAGAAACTGCTTTGTTCTCGCTGTTCTAGCTTTCTTAGAGTTTGGATGTTACCAGTAACTGTTAGGCTGTCTTTGCCTCCATTCTAGTATTTCAGAATCTGGTATTAGATGGGGGTAGTAGCAGCTTTTCTTTTCTCGCAATCTTGTTCTGAAACGTTGTAACGACTTTTGGACCCCTGTCCCTTGTGAATGGGGGTGGGGAAATCTCATTTCGAACAAAAAAAAAAAGAATTGCCGCGCTCTCGGTCATGAGCAAGTTTATGATTGTTAGTCATCATCGTAGTTGTGGTTGGTTATGAGCTCGTGTTGTTGGAATGATACACTTGAGCTATGGGAATCTGTATGGGTGGTCATAGGATGAGTTGCTCATTAGTTTTCCTTATGCTTGTCATATAATTATTTATCTAATGTGATCAATTAATTCGCTTTATGCAAAATGTGTTACTATTGCCATATCCTTGTCCACAGCTAAATGCATCTTCCATTGTTCAGGAGCGACGACTCCTTGTGTAAGTCTTGCTGAGTACCTTTGTACTCACAGTGCTATGTTTAAGTTTTTGCAGGTGAGGACGAGTACATGTATGGCTACTTCTACCCCACCGAGGGCGGTGATGGGCAGGAGTAGTTGGTTGTGGTTGTGCTGACTCCAATGGTGTTGTGGGCTGAGCACCATTGGCCTTTTGTTTAAGTTTCCGCTGCGTACTCATGTCAAGGATAACAACTCTTATGACACTTTTCCTTGGCTAGTTTAATGTTGGCATGAGGGTAAAGCTTGAACTCTCTCTTTGTTGTATTTGGATTGAATGAAGACCTGTAATGACACCTAAAATGCTCTCTATTTGGTATCTTGTGATGATGGTGGTTACATTTGTGGCTTAGCGGTATGCAAGTCGATCTTGGGTGTTGAAATGCATATCGGGGAATACTGGAATTATACTTATTTAAACCATGTGATGGCTCTTGCCGGCTGCCATGTATGTGTGATGACACGTTGTGAGTCGGGTGGTCGACGCGTGTTGACATCCATACATGATAGCTAGTACATTTGGTTCAATTAAGTGTAATTTGGGAGGCTCCTCCACAGAAAGTAGCTGGGTGAAGAGTTTATATAGAGCCTAATATACTCCGTCTTCCAATACCGCAGTTTTCTTAATGCATTGGCAAACTGAAATTGGAATCCTTTTGGATCATTTGAAGTAGCTCACAAGGCATTAAAGTTACTCGATTTGTCGGTGCATGAGAATTTAATCAGGCAGGCAACAAAGAGCAGACAGCCCCGCTTCATTACTTTTGTCTTTACAATATTTGCGGCTAAAAAACTCCTGCAGCATGTACGACCTGGTGCCCACAAAGATCAACAGACACAAAAGAAACATTTTATACTGGCAAAGTTTATCAGTACAACCGGCTTCTTTGCTTTATTCCTCTCTCTCTCTCTCTCTCTCTCTCTCACACACACACACACACACACACACACACACACACACACTCTCATCAATTGTTGGTTCAATCTGTTTGGCTTCTGTGGCATCCTGCTTGTGCCAAGTCAACCTATCAACGACTGAGGTATGCAACTAAATTCCTTCCATTGCGGATATAAGTTCACTTGTAATGCATATAACTAGCATGAATGTTCATCGTGGACATGCATGATATTTACGTGTATAATGCATGTAAAGCACCATGCCATGCATTAATCATTGCTCATCGATCCGTGCATCCTTCTGTGTTGACCAGACTAGCTGAAAGAGGCTAAGCGATGGATTAGATCCACGATGGAAATGGATGGATCTGCACGAGCTGTATGATAGCCCCGTGTACGATGGGCTCTTTCCTTCCGGATGAAATGGATGTCGTTGCAGCTTTGTTTCTGAATATCAGGTGGCTACTTGCGTGGCAAGGGTTGCCCCAGCCGACCTGCAAGATCTGCGGGTTAATCCTATGGAGTCCATCATACGTACTGAGATCATTAAACCAGTGGCTAGAATGCATGTTCTGTCTTTGTGAACTAGCTAGAAAATTTCAAGAAAGTATTTGATCATGCTTATCATTCTTCACCGGACTCATCATACATGCGCGTGCACATTGAAACAGGTATTTGATGCGAAATCCATCGATGTTGCTGTTGATCGAATTCTTGAAGAACTGAAGGAGGATGCTGCTGGCCTTCCTAGAAGCAGTGGTAGGCACAATGTCATCTACTTTGACGGCTGGGATGGGCTGGGAGCGTCTGCCGTCCTCAGAGCCCAGGGGCGGAGCTACGGGGTGGGCCGGGTGGGCCGCGGCCCACCCCCAGTTTCCGCTGCCAAGTGTCCACCCCCAGCAGCCCAGCCTGACTCTCGGTCGCGCAGCGGCCAGCGACCCTGCTTTCCCGAACGCGCGTCGAGTGCACGACTAATAGAGCCAGCGAATCGAGCGAAGAAGCTAGGGTTCTTGCGGCTGGCTTTGGGGGCGGGGCAACTGATTAGCTGCTGGCACCTGGTTTTTCTTCAGCTTGGACATCATCATCTCTGAATCATCGTGGTCAGTACAGATACAACACTACAACAGCTAAGACATATAGAAGTTCTCTTAACCGATTTGATTTGATACTTTAGGATTTTAGGCATAGTAAAATTAAATCTTACTTAGTGCAATTTGATTGATGTGCACGTGAACTATTGAGTTATGAGGAAGAAGAGAGATGGGGATATTGCATCTCTTTTTTCAGAGAATTGCAGCAAACAAGAGTTCATCATCTTTGCCTTCGGTTCCCTCAACCAAGGCAGAGCGGCTCATAATTCAAGTGGAGAACTAGAGATATTGGACCATCAATTCCCTCCACCAATGTATTAAGTGGAGACATGGTACCTTCGATAAATTGAGACAAGAGATCGGTCACTCATTTCATTTTGGTTTCACTAGTATTACTGGATTTAATATAGCATCAAGGACACTGCATTTTTTACACACACAAAAAAAAAAGGACACTGCATTTTGCTTTGTGTGCTACTTGTTTCAGGAAAGAGGTCACAAAAGTGCATTTATTGACGGTGGATGGAGAAAATATGATGGTGCACTACTTCATATCTGTTGGGTCTAAAAAAAAAAAAAAATTTGACCGGCCCACCCTCACTTTGAAACCTGGCTCCGCCACTGTCAGAGCCGTAGGCTGGCGCCTCACCCCAGCCGCCCTGGCTGGACGGAGAGCACTTGCTGCAGCTGCTGGTCTGGAGTTCTCACACATATTCCACATCGACTGCTCCAAGTGGAAGAGCAGGAGAGCGATGCAGAGGATGATCGCGGAGCAGCTAAAGCTTCCAGATTCGGTGATTCAGGTGCTCGACGTACAAGATGAGGAGGACGACTACCAGGGTGTGGGCAAAGGTTCCCGCGCCGAGATACCCCAGGTCTCTGGGGCAATATATGAGCAAGTACAGAAGCTGGTCATGAACCGCAGGTTCGTGGTGATCTTCCACAACGGAAGCAACGAGGAGATCGATCTTGATAGCTTTGGCTTCCCTTTGTCTGGGTACTCAAGACTGGTCATTCCAAGGGAGGTTTCGATTCTACCCTAGGACCAAGGTTGATAGGGCCCTGAAGAACACAAGGATGACAGATGTTTTTCTCTCAGTGGCAGTCTCTAGAAGTGATATTGGAGAGGACAAGATGATGTCAGACATTTTGCACCACGAAGCTGAAGAAATTGCCCGCGAGATGGTCAATATCAATACTGGTGGCATCAACTGGCATGCAGTTGCTACCAATTGCTTCTTGTACGTGATGAAGCTTCGCAGCATGGGTAGTCAAATAATTGACTATGACATGTCAGCCCATGCCTGCAAGTATTGGAGATGTGATGGCATCATACAGGCTCTACAGCCGGGAGATATTAGCACTAATGATGGGGTTGATAAATTGTGGCTGGCTTCCGATGCTATGCACCGTGAGATACGACTGGATGATGACTACTACCAAAATCCAAATTTGCCATCTCCAGAGGAAAGGCATTTGCAAAAGCGCATGTCATGCTGGACTTCACCAACATATGGGTTCATGCTGATCCCAGATCCACACGGGCAGATTCCTATAGGCATGTTCCTGCAATTCAACCAACTTCGTGTGCTCAAGCTATCAAATTGCAAGTTCAGCTTCACATCACCTCCATTCATTTGGTGCCACAACCTTAGGTTTCTTTGGCTTGACCGCTGCCGAGAGAGAAGTAGCACTACAGTCGTGAGGAAGGAGTACCTCCATATGTTCCTCCAAAGGTTGTGGGTGCTGGATGTGCGCTACTCAAACAAAGCATTCTTGTCCAAAGAGATGATGGATTTCATGACTCAACTCAGGGAACTAAATGTGGTAGGAGAAGACAAGCAGTTGCACTTTGACTTTATGAATAAGGTTCGCAGGCTCCGAGTAAAAGAGTTTACTGGTCCTTACTTCAAATTATCAAGGGTCGGCAAGATGGAGCTTTTTGGCATGTCAGGAGATTTCTGCCAGCCAACCAGCTTAAATATTGACAGCAACAACCTTGAGACTGTCATTATCGATGGATCATCTAATTTAACAGGGATCTCTTTGACTAAATGTGCTAAAATGAAGAATATATTTTGAGCGCGTTGTTCCCAGACCTCCGCAGCATAGGCATCACTGATGCTGCAGTAGAATCTCTAGATCTTAGCGCAATGAGAACCCCAAACCTTGATGGGCTCTGCCTACTTGACTGTGAGAAGCTTTGTGCAATTTTATGGCCTCCAGCATCTGAAGGCCCAAGGAAAAGATACTTGCATAAGCTTCCTATCGACACCACCCAAAAGGAAGGCACTAATGAACATACTGTAGGTGAAGCCCCTCGTGAATTTGATTGGCATATTTCTGTAAGGGATGCTAGGATCCTTCGGTCACTTGAGTCCGTCAAAGATTATATCAGTTCCAACAATGCACATGTAGAGATTTCATCCCCTTGTTATCATCCTTGTGCTGATGATGTTGTGAGTAAAGATGAGCGGATGAAGAGCAGCAGTGAGCATCATGTGGAAGAAAAACAGAAAGAACTTATCATACATAACGCAATATATGCAGTTGTCACTGCCACCTTGAAGGACATCAACAAGCAGCAGAAGCAGACTAATGAAGGTGATACTAATGTTCCGACAATCATGCATATATGTCCTGCTCCCCCATCTGTGTCGTCCCTAGGTTGCTACATACACATAGAAGACCAGATGGGAGCCAAATTACAAGCTACAAGTACTACTATACCAGCATTTGTATGTGACAGTGCTAAGATCTTGAACGTGCATGATAGCTTGCACATCACCAGTATCCTTGCAGCCACATTTGATTCACCGTTATGGAATCAACTGGAGTGGTGTCACGTCGAGCGGTGCCCCAAGTTGGGATGTGTCTTTAGTCCCCTGTTAGGTGGAGGTGGAGGAAACGAAGGAAACAACAACCACACTGAAATGTTTAAGAAGCTAAGGACAACATGGGCGTCACATCTTCCCAATGCACGGTACATTTGGAATTGGAGTGGTACATCAACAACCAGATGGATGTATGGTGGAACGTTTGAAGACCTAACATTATTGCACCTTGATTTTTGCCCCAGACTGGTACATGTCATCCACTATCCTGTGGTCCGGAGGAATGCCTTGGATAGCTTGGAGACACTAGAAATCATGTGGTGTAATGATCTTAGTGTAGCCTTTCATTTCTACGATACCCCAGGAAGGATCGTATCAGAAATTACGAAGTGGAGATTCTTGATGCTGAAGCACATCCGCCTGCACGAGCTCCCCAATCTGAAGAACATTGTCAACATTGGCATCAAGATTGAGATGCCAAAGCTTGAGACCATCAAGATCCGGGGCTGTTGGAGCCTCAGGACACTACCGATTGTTGAAACTGAGAACGTGGTGAAGCGCGACTGCGAAAAGGAATGGTGGGACAGTCTGAAGTGGGAATCGGCAAAGCATGCCAGCAAATACAAGCCAACACACCCACGGCACAACAAGAAGACCATGCTCAAGGGCTCCGTGCTCAGGTGATTCCTCTAGCACCTTAATTCATAAGTTGGTGTGATCTAATCCGGTTGCACTTAGTTGTACCCTACAGAAATTCTTCATCATTTGTTTGTCCGATCTAGGTTGACTCATATATCAACTTAAATTATACCGACCAATAATATTATTTGTTGAGCAAAGAAACAGGGTTACTATCTCAAAGGTCATGTGATGCGATGGTGGACATATTTAATTCTATTTCACGTAGTGGTTTGTTGTGTTAACTAATTCTATTTTGCCCTTTGCTCTTTTCTGCAGGTGATCCTTCCGCTCCCTTCCCGTCATCTGTTTGTCGCTGCATGTTGGTGACGCCCCTGCTTCCCGTCATCTGTTCCCGCGTTCGGTTTGCTTGGTTTATTTGTGCGTCGATCTGCACTCCATGGTGTGGCCGTGCTCGTCTTCGACCAGTTGCTCTTTGTTTTTCCAACAGCTCTGCTTCTTCGGTTTGGTCGAGCCGACTCGTCTGTGCCAGTCAAGATACAGAGCTAGGTTTCCTATACTGCCTTGTGAGAAGTTGAAAAATAAGAACGGAGCGGAGCGTTCAGCAGCTAAGTTCCTTCAGCTTAAGCAGCGGCTACGGTATAAGCCTCATGCTATAAGCTAGTTGCTGCTAATTGCTTCGCTCTCCTTCGCCTCGTGCGCTCTGGTGTGTGCGCACGCTGTTGCGTGAGATTGTCTGAATGTGTGGATTGATTGTTGCTATTACTCATCTGTTATGACATTACATAAATAAATGATGATGGATGTGTGTGCTTTGTTTGTGAAACTTTCATGGGTACGTACAGGATATACAGGGGAGGGGGGGGGGGGGGGGGGGATCCTCCCTTATTTTGCAGGCATAGAAATTATGCTCGATATCAGAATTCAACCGCGTAAAGGTCTAATATTTCCCTGATGGCCCGTGCCAGCTGACGGGAGCCGTTCAGTAACATTGAACATAGCTGGCCCAATGGAGAAACCAAGGAAAATATCCTCCCTTTTTTGGCATGCATAGAATTATGCTCACTGTCAGAAATGAATCACATGACAGTCTACTATATCCCTGACGGCCTGTACCAGCCGACGGTATCAGTTACATAACATGGACATAAACACGCCAAATGGATTACAGGCAAAAGATATGCGACACTCGAACCAGGGACTGAAACCCGAAAAAAAAAAAAAAAAAAAAAGAGATGGTTTACAGGCAGGATTGCCACTCATTGGTTGGAGCTGGGGATACGAGACCTCCCAATTAATTTGGTTCCGGAACTTCTAGTCCAGATTTATTTCCGTCATATTATTGAGCTCTCTTACTACAAATATTTGTATCTCTTGCTTTTTCGACCCAAAAAAATATTGAGTTTCATCAGTACCTCATACTCGTAGTTTCTGATCGTCATATTGACATCATACGATTCAGGGAAGCATCTGAAGCAAAGACATGTATCAGTTAGTACATATGCATCATCACAGTTCAAATTCTGGAAATGTTGTGCAATTTAATGCACTTATTTCTGGAATCAGTGCTGCAATAATCTTGTAGCACCAAAAAAAAAGACAACTTACATGCATATAAAAGAAAATATTATAAATGAGCATTTTCAGTTACCAGGACCTAATATTTTTAGCTTTATGTTAAAAATAACAGATAAAGGAAGAAATCATTCCCAACAAAGAGGTACATTATGAAGGACCATTGACCAACAAGAATATAGGACAGAATAGTATAATAGTAATTTTCCAAACATATTGTTCAAGTTCAAGAAATTTCCAATCAGACAGTATAACCTACAGTGGAAATGTATTGATGTAGGTTAGTTTACTGTCTGATTGTCTGAATGACGTATACTTCGGTATGGATATGGCTGTAAATATTTATTTATTTATTTTTGAAGTTACAACTATGGTTACGATGATGATGATCTGTTTTCTAAATGCAACTCAAAACAATGTTGATTGCTGAGAACAAAGGTTTCAGGTTCCTGTTTTCGATCCCGACTGCATTTTCAGATGATCAGATGCATGTTGGTAATTTTAGATGAAGGTTTCCAGGGCAAGTATTAAGTCCTAAGATGTAGTTTGCAAGAAATCAATACTCACAATTCGTCAAATGGTCCTCCATCCGCTTCTTGTCATCTGGAAAGATCTTTAAAAATCTGGAGCAGAGTGGAAACAAGAGCACTATATGATATTGATGTCACAGTTCAGTTGATCAAGCGACTGCTAACCATCTATAGAATCAGCACCGCTGAATCTTTAAGGATCAATTTTGTCAACGCTTTGCAGGAAAGAAGATTCAGAGATGTATTGCCTAAGGCCTGTGCTGTTCATATGAATAAACGGAAAAAGGAATGACCAATGTTTAAACTAACTCAGTTGTGATGATGTCACATGATTGCGCACAATCAGCGAACTACCTGAGTTTTAAATCAAAAAATACAGAACTTAACTGCAGCTTTATTGATGTTTACAAACAAACCTAGTTACGTTATAAGGTGTCCAGTAGTCTTTCAGTGGTAAAGAATTTGTTTCAGAAAGATGAATGTTGTGAGATAAGATATACCCAAAGAGAAGATTCAGACGCTTCGAAATATTTAATAGACCAAAACAAAAGTGATACACACTCATTGTTCTGTACTAAGGTGCAACATCTGCAATTTGTGACCATGTACTGTGTCTCCATCCAACTGGTTGCAACTGTGCTCAATAGAATAAAAAATCACCAGCCACCTAAAACAAGACAGAGTTAATACTATGCTCCACAGAATTTGAGCTCTGTCAAGAGTTGAGTACAGAAAGCCATGGGATATAGCAACAGAGATATTAATTATTAGAATAAGACCTAAAGTTACCTTCTGATAAAAAACAATCGTGGTCACTATGCACTCCAGTACCCCAATTTTGTTCACCTCCAATTGGCACAAAGCTCTGTGAGGTGTTTAACCATGCAGGGATCAGACTGAGCTTGTCATATGGCAAATGTCATGAATACTGGTGAACATGGGTGCACCAGCCCTCATTGTTAACTAAACATTCAATAAATATTTGGCTGAGGGTCACGGCTTGCTGCACAATTCAACATCACCAGCACATGGTACCTCTGAGAATGGATTTATAGGTGTAGCATATTTCTTGGGGTATATAGCACAGTCCTATTTTCCTTGCTGGATGCAGTGATCAAGAGATCCCATGCTTCATCATCGATCTCTGCATGCGATCATCTGTTCTTTCACACAATGAGCTGATCATCTGCATAGCCCTGTCATCCAATCAAGTTACAGAATAAATTTTTTTAGGACTAAGGCCGCAACAACCTAGCCATACATAATGCTGACCGAACTTTCCTCAAATCATTTTTAAACCCTGCACTACGAAGCCCAGAAATGACAGCCCGCTTGGCCGACGCAAGAACATTGTTCCCTTCACGCAAGCAGATCCGCAAGAATTTGGATGCCATATGGTATCTGCCAACCTTACATAGACCATGGACCAGTGATGAGTAAGTAAAATCATCTTTTAGCTTCATGCAGTGCAGTAACTTGATGGCTTCATCAACCTCTTGAGATTTGCATAGCGCGTCGATCAAGCAGTTGTATGCTACCACATTTGATTGCATGCCCATCATCTCCATGGACCATAACTGCTTCTCCGCAGCCTCTATTTACCCCATCTTACACAGACCATTGACCAAAATTGAAAATTTGTACTCATCGCTCTCCAGGCCACCTTCTTCCATCATGGCCAAGAGCTCAAATGCATCGTCCAGCTTCCCATCCTGGCAACGCAGGTGAATCAGCGTGTTGTAGCATACATCGTCGAACCTAGAGCCACTTCGTATCAAGAGCTCACAATAGGCATTGGCTTCATGCATCCGGCCCTTCTTGACCAGCGCACTGATCACCGTGCAGTACGGGAAGGCATCCGAAATGTACCCTCCTTCCAGAAGGGACAAGAAGGTCTCCAATCCCTGGTCAAACCTGCCATATCTGAAGCAGCACTTCATAACTGTTGTGTACGAGATGACATTAGGTGCATGCCCGGCCCTCCCGAGCTCCTTAAGGACCATGCGGGCAGATCCCACCTTGCCTGACCTGCACAGCCCGTTGATCATCGTGTTGTAAGTCACAATGCCAATGGGGAGCCCCACCCTCTGCAGGTACCTGAACATCCTGTACGCGTTCGTCGCGTGGCCAGCCCTGAACAGCCCGTCGAGGAGCGTGTGGTACATGGTGGCGCACGGCGCGACGCCCTTCTCAGCCATATCAGCGAACACCCGGTAGGCGTCCTCCAGGTGACCGGACCGGAACAGGCAGTGCATGAGGGCGTTGTAGCTCCACGTGTCGGGGGCGTCGGCCTCGCCGCGCTCTGCCGCGAGGGCAGCCTCGCCCGCGCGGAGTCCGTCCTCGTCGACGCCATCCGCCTCGGCCTGCCCCCGAATGTCGTCACCTACAACACCCTCCTCGCCGCGCACTGCCGCGCCGCGGGCCTCGACGCCGGCGTCGCCTTGGTGCACCGGATGCGGGAGGCCGGGGTGAGCCCCGACGCCGTCACCTACAACTCCCTCATCGCGGGTGTGACACCCCATGTCACTGATGCCCAACTGATGCACACTCACAAACCGAACTGAACCTTGAACCATATTCAAATTCAAATTCGAAATGCAAAATTGAAATAATGGCCAAACACATGCTTGTGAAGCAACTCAAATTTTTACATATCAACTTGGACAAACAAAAATACCTGTAGATAGCCCTACTCAAGAGATAATTTTGGAGAATTTATGGTGATTTTACAAATTCATTTGGCAGCTCAATAAAATCACCAAAGCTGAAAAAGTGATCCACTTTGAAATGTTGCCATTTGAAATCCCTTTGGATTCCAGATGTGCATGTTGGCCAGTGGATAGAATTTTTCAAGAGCTTTCCAATGGTACCAAAATCGCAAATTTTGGAGATCATTTGCTAGTCCAATTTGTGTGCACAAATTCGGTCAAATTCTGAGTTTGGATAAATTCAGGAAAAAGAAAGATGCGCCCGGGCCCACTCGTCAGTGACGTTCGTCTCACTGAGGACGTCGGAGCCTTTGCTCCACGTCGCCGGCGTTCAGCGGAGCCACGACGAGGCCGCCTCCACCTTTCGTTCGTAAGCCGTCGACGCCAAAACCCACCCCGCTCCCTCTCCTGGCACTCTTCCTCGCCATTTCCTCGCTCCCCAGCTACCAAATCGAGTCGCCATCGCCATTGCCGAGCTCGTGCTCCCTCTCGACGATGCGCCGTCGCGGTGAGGCCCCTCCGGGCCGAGCTGCTCCCCAATTGCCTCGCCGTGTGATCCTCGAGCTCGCCATGGGCGCCATTGCCCTTGCCCCGGGCTGAGGAGCGCAAATCTGGGCCGTCTTCACCAAGTCCGGCCGCCGGGCACGTCGCGCGCCACCGATCGATTCGCCGTCTCTGGTGAGCTCCTCATCTTCGCGTTTTGCGCACGGGTGCGCCACTTCCCTTTCCTCCTTTCCCCGCTTACCTTGTCGTCGTTCCGCAGCTCCGACCACCGGATTTCAGGTTTTCCCCTCCGGCCGCCATTCACCGCCGCGGTGCTCCCTCGTCGAGCTCCGCCGTCCGCGTCACCTCGTCGTCAGCAGTGCTCGCCTCCGGTTCTCCCTCGTCGCGTTGGAGCCATCCGTGCAGAACCAGCTCGATTCCGGCCCCCTCTCAGCCCACACGACGTCGCCGGACTTCCGCCACCGCCGCTCCCTCGTCGCCGACCCATCCCCGACCATCCCCGCGAGCTCCAAACCCTCGAGGTGAATTCGCAGCCCCCTCCTGCCGATCCCCGTAGCCTCGCTTCGCCAAAACCACGTCGGAAACGTCCCTCCGGCGAGGGCGCCGCCGAACTCCGGCGAGGGCTCCGGCCAGCGCACCGTAGACCGCAGATTTCCGGATCCGACGCGGCTACGCGGGATCTTGTGCGGCAAACCTTGTAGCCCACCGTGTGGTCTTGCATCCCACTGGCTGGATCCAATGCGGCCGATGCTGATCCGCTGTGGCCCAGATCTGTGTGCCCATTTGTGTGGCTCGGATCTGATTGGCCCACCAAGTTTTTAAATCCTTTTCGATTTAAACAAATCACCAGAAATTGTGTTAAACTTGTAAAATGCATAATAATTCGAATACATCTCAGAAAATTGTGAAACTAATTCGGTTGCACTCCTTGTGATTTTATCTATCCAACAAAAATGCCAAATCACCCAGTTCACTTTCTGTAGTTTCTGTAATAATGCTTTTGAGCAGATCTTATTTAATTCATGATAAATTCTCTGTTGCCCAATAAATCTTGAACTCTTGCATGCCTGTTAAGAATATAATAACACACCTACAGAGCATTTTTCCACTGTCACATGTTGTCTAATTATTTTCTTATGATTTAAATCATGTTCTGCACTGTATAAATTATTATAAATAATCTACCTTGCAATAAATCATGAAACTTCACCATAAATTACTTCCAGTGGCACTTCACCAGAAAAATGCCACTGGACATAAATTAATTTTTGAAATCATATTATTCATTTAACTTACCCAAGTTGATTAATGGTGAACTTAATTAAAAGTTAATGAAGGGAATACTCCAGACGAAATTAATTAACAAAGTGAATCATTTGCACTTACAGTGTAAATGACTATCCTATCAAGTAATTAAATCATTAATTGCATCATATTCTTGCATCTAACTTTGCATTATTTCCTTATCATAACGTGTACTGACAGAGACGACTCCGGAGCCGCTCGACTTCCAGCTGCCGGAGGAGCAGACCCAGGAGGTGCAGGAGGAGCAGCCGCAGCAGGACACTGACCCCTCTGACCCTGTTAGCTACGCTCCTGAGCCAGGCAAGCCCCGGTGCATGCCTCCCTATTTAGGATTTTATTTTCGCACTTGATTGGGGCTAGTAATTGATTGTGCATTAGGTTTATTAGGAGTTGATATGAAAACTTAGAACTGCATTAGGACTACCCTTCCATATCCTACTTTGTGTCCTATTTTTGTAGATGTGGTCTAGGTTACGTTAGAACTTGCTAGGCTTAGTGGCTAGCGGACGGTAGAAGTCGGGTGGTAGGTCCCACTCGCATGATAGGGACTCCTGGATTGTACTAGCTGGATTTAGGATTTGTTGAGACCGGACGGGGAATTGTTTGTGTAGGATGGTGCGAGAAGGCTGGGCCTTCACGGTGGTAGCCCCGTCTGTGTCGATTAAGGACCGTCCGTTGTTGTCCCTGTTGAGCAAGTTTGAACGTACTGACTCACATGCTAGTGTTTTTATGGGCCTAGTAAACCTAGTAGCCTGCGTCGCCCTGGATGTCTGGTAGATACTTTACTCTTTCTATCATGGTATTTGGGAGAGGTAGGGTGGCGTCCCGCGCAGTCAGCCGTCCGGGACGGGGGCTGCGGTGGGAGAGCCCTTCCTCGGGAGGAGTAGAATCTGGTACAGCTCTGGTGGTACGTAGCGTAAACGGTTGCCGTATGTGGCCTTTGCCGCGTATGGCGTGTGGTCAGGTTTTCTCCTGCAGGATGTACACCGATGCCGCCGCTCTCGGTCAAGAGCAACCTTGCTCACTGAGTCACCTCGTAGTGTGATATGCTTGATGATGATGACTAGTACTGTTATTTATATTTCAATACTGTATATTGCTTATATGATGTATTGTTACTTTATGTCTGTTCTAGAGATATGCACACTGTTTTACTGGATAAGTACCTAACTTGAAAATAAAAACTTGAAAATAAGGATCCATTAATTAGTGCGAGTTATGCTATCGCGTCTGCCACCCCCTTGTAGCCTTTGCATAATTAGGAGTCGGCTGTAGACAGCCACGTTGACGGGTAAGACTTGCTGAGTATTAGTTGCTCAGAGTTTGGCTCTTTATGTTTTATTGCAGGTAGCACCTTTATCCCCGACTCTACAGGTGGAGGTGGACAGTGGGATGGCCAGCTTCCCTTTGGTTGGACAGCCCACTGGGAGACTGAGGAGTGATCTCCTCCCGAGTCCGCATCTTCATGGCTTTGGATGCGGGTTCTTATTGTATCGTGAGCGCGTGCGCCTGTATTTCTACTAGCTTAGACTTGTACTTGTACCGTTTATTTCCGCTGTGCGACTCTATGTTTTAATTGGATTAATGTAACCACTTAAAGACTTAATTTGTGCTTTTTATATGCTGTACTGTTGCATCTGTTTATCAGCGCTATACCGACTCGATCCTGCGAAAAGCGGAGACGCTTCAGCTGGTACCAGAGCCGTGTTGGGACAGTACATCATATAAACGGCCTATTTTCGAAAATCTAACCACGTACGTGTGAGGAACGAAAAGCCCATTATAAGGATGTTAGAGTAATCAGGTGGTAATAGGAGTTGATTGTTATTTTTCTGTAACGACGCACCGACGCCCAGGTAAGAAGGTAAGGATCTACATGGCTCCGGAGTGTGTTGTTGTTGGTGGAGTATATTCTGTTCCGTGAGCCATCGAGTTCACGAGGAGTTGAGGATGGTGATGATATATGATTGAGCCATGTATTACACTTTATTGGATACGTCACCTGTGTAGGTTGGTTGAGGTGACGTTGTGTGCTTTGCAGGTACACTAACTCGCGCGTAGATCGTGTAGACACGTTTGTGAGTGCGAAGTAGTTACCACCACTGTCTACGGCCTGCTATACTAGGGCACCTTTTTATTTTGTGAGGACGTGCAGGACGAGCATGCATTGCATCATCAATTAAAATACTCCAACGAAATTCAGATCACCAGAAATTTCAGACTGACAAGCTAACTTCAAAAATTCGTAACTCCCAAACCGCTTAACCAAATGCGATGAAACAAGACATTCTGGAAAGCTTATATCATGAACTAAAATGTTGCTTCAGAGTTGCAAATTCGATTCTGTAGGTATCCCCTCCAAATCCGTCAACTAAATGAAACCAAATTTCAGCCTCGACCAGTTTTTCCGGAATCTGTCCACCAACTTCAAAAATCGATATCTCCAGTTTGGGTTGTTCGTTTGAGGAGTTTGAGCACTCGTTGGAGAGGTCTTGAAGTTATATGAAAGTTTCATGTTCTGACTTTTCCCGTTTGACGTCTGCAGAAGTGTCAGTTTTTGTTTTTGTGACTGCTGCTCGCAGTAAAGACAGATTGCAGTCTGTTGCTTTGAAGAACCGTTGCACCTATGTTTGTGCGTGAAAGGCTTCATGTAGCTACTTGCTACGATCGTCCAGAAGTCCTTTGCCATGTTATAATTTTTGATTAGCATGGTTGCCCTGCTGGAGCAGTTTGTGAGATTTTTCTTACAAACTCTCTATAAATAGATACTTATAGCCTTTCTTGCATTTCAATTCTGCCATGTCAAATTCTTTTGGATCAATGAGCTAACAGTGATAATGTTTACTTGGCAGAATGCCGCCGCGTCGTCCGCCACCCCCGCCGCCTGAGCGCACACTGGCGGAGGCGATGCACAACCAGACAGAGCTGCTCAGGACTCTCGTTCAGGCCGTCACCCAGCAGGGTGGCAACCGTCGGGGTCCACAGCCAGGCTGCACCTACGCAGACTTCCTGGCCACTCACCCGCCTGTCTTCTCGGGGTCCACTGACCCGATGGAGGCCGAGTCCTGGCTGCGCACTGTGGAATCCAAGTTTGGGCTCCTTCCTGCCTGCACAGAGGTGCAGAAGACACTGTTCGCGGCACAGCAGCTTCAAGGGTCGGCTGGAGGAGGATGGTGGGCAGCTCACCTTGCCACTCTTCCGGCCGGTCAGCAGTTGTCTTGGGCACAGTTCAGAGAGGCCTTTCGCTCGTTCCACATTCCGTCTGGCATTATGCAGCGGAAGCTCAGGGAGTTCCTGGACCTCAGGCAGGGAGGCAGGAACGTGTTCGACTACGCCCAGGTGTTCAACCACCTGGCCCAGTTTGCTCCAGACCAGGTAGACACGCCCGCCAAGCGGAAGGCGTGTTTCTTGAGAGGCTTGTCTACCAAGCTTCAGTCCCGGCTTGTCCTGAACGCCGGTGGTACCTTCGACGAGCTTGTCAGTGCAGCGATAGTGATGGAGGATGCCATCAGGGCACACCAGGACGACAAGAGGAAGAGGAAGGCTGTAGCACCACCGTCTGGCAGCACTTCAGCCAGGCCACGCCTTGTGTACACCGCCCCCAGTGGACAGAGGTACCTTGCACCTCCCCAGTACCAGCGCCCGCCTCAGCAGCAGCAGCAGTTTGCTCAGAGACAGCCACAGCAGCAGCAGTGTCAGCAGCAGCAGCGCCCGCAGCAGCAGCAGCAGCAGGCAGGCAGAGGCTTTCCGTGCTTCAACTGTGGACAGGTGGGGCACTTCGCGCGTGACTGCCGTGCAGCACCGAGGCAGAACAACGCGCAGAAGGCTCCAGTTCAGGCAGCAGGACAGCAGCGCCAGCAGGGTAGGAACGCTCAGGTCAAGACTGGGCGTGTCAACTACACCACAGCTGAGGAGATTCCAGAGGGCGAGCAGGTTCTTGCTGGTACGTTCTCCATGTGTCACCGGCCTATTGATATATTGTTCGATTCAGGTGCATCTCATGATTTCATCAGTCTAGCTTGTACACGCTGTTTGGGCCTCGGGATTTCATCTATGGAGACCCCGTACCTTATCAGCACTCCAGGGGGTCGTATTCTCACCAGGCAGCTTATCTCTAATGCTCCCCTTAATTTGGCGGGAAAGATCTACACTGCACATCTTATTGTCCTACAGGAGCAAGGGCTAGATGTGATTCTTGGTATGAGGTGGATGAAGTACCATAAGGCTGTTCTGCATATCTCTCTTCGTTCTGTTCACTTAGATTCTCCTATGCATGGCAAGGCCACTCTTCAGCTATCTTTGTTGGCCCCATCGCGACCGTCAGTGCACCAGGCCGTTGGCAAGAGTCTGGATATGATACCTGTGGTGCGTGAGTACCCCGATGTGTTTCCAGATGATTTGCCAGGCATGCCACCAGATCGTGATGTGGAGTTCCACATTGACTTGCAGCCAGGCACAGCACCTATCTCCAGGAAACCGTACAAGATGGCCCCTAATGAGTTAGCAGAGTTGAAGATGCAGTTGAAGGAGCTATTGGACAAGGGTTTCATTCGTCCGAGCTCTTCACCTTGGGGTTGTCCAGCCTTGTTTGTGAAGAAGAAGGATCAGGCGCTCTGGCTATGTGTGGACTATAGGCCACTTAATGCTGTGACTATTAAGAACAAGTATCCGTTGCCTCGCATTGATATCTTGTTCGATCAGCTAGCTAGAGCTAAGGTGTTCTCCAAGATTGATCTTCGTTCTGGGTATCATCAGATTAAGATACATGCAGAGGACATTCCGACGACTGCTTTCTCTACCAGATATAGACTCTATGAGTACTTGGTGATGTCTTTCGGTTTGACTAATGCACCTGCCTACTTCATGTATTTGATGAACTCAGTATTTATGCCAGAGTTGGACAAGTTTGTCGTGGTTTTCATTGACGACATTCTGATCTATTCAGAGACAGAGGAGGAGCATGAGCAGCACCTCAGGATTGTGTTGCAGCGTTTGCGCGATCACCAGTTGTACGCTAAGTTCAGCAAGTGTGAGTTCTGGCTTAGTGAAGTGCCTTTTCTTGGCCGTGTTATATCAGCAGAGGGCATTGCTGTTGATCCGAGCAAGGTGCAGGATGTTCTGGATTGGAATGCACCTACGACTGTCTCTCAGATTCGCACTTTCTTGGGTTTGGCTGGTTATTACCGTCGGTTTATTCCGAACTTCTCTAAGATCTCCAAGCCCATTACTGAGTTGCTGAAGAAGAATATGAGATTTATGTGGAGCCCGCAGTGTGGTGAGGCATTCCAGAATCTGAAGAAGCTTCTCACTCCCGCCACTGTTTTAGCGCAGCCTGATATCACCAAGCCATTTGATGTGTATTGTGATGCTTCTGGTACTGGTCTTGGTTGTGTGCTGATGCAGGATGGCAGGGTAATTGCTTATGTCTCTCGGCAGCTTAAGCGACATGAAGAGCATTACTCCACCCACGATCTTGAGCTTGCAGCTGTCGTACTTGCTTTGAAAGTATGGCGGCATTATCTGTTGGGAAATCTGGTGCATATCTATATAGATCACAAGAGCCTCAAGTATATATTCACACAGTCAGATCTGAACATGCGCCAGAGGAGATGGTTAGAGCTGATCAAGGACTATGATTTGGAGATTCACTATCACCCAGGGAAGGCTAATGTGGTTGCTGATGCTTTAAGTCGCAAGGCTCATTGCAATAATCTTATTGCTGCGCCATACGCAGAGGCAGAGCCCAGTCTTCGAGTGTATGCTTATGGCTCTTTGGCCAATATATCACTTGTTCCGACCTTGCGTGATGAGATTGTGGCAGCGCAGAAGAAGGATGAGAAGGTCAATCACCTCAGGAGGAGACTCAAGCTCAGGGAAGCTAGAGTCCAATGTTTCAGAGAGGATGAGGATAGAGTCCTGTGGTTCCAGGACAGATTGGTGGTTCCTAAGGACTTTGAGTTGCGCAGGAAGATTCTTGATGAGGCGCACTTGTCCAAGTATTCCATTCACCCTAGCAGCAACAAGATGTACCAGGATTTGAGGAGTCGCTTCTGGTGGACCCGCATGAAGCGGGAGGTCGCACAGTATGTTTCTGAGTGTGACACTTGCAGGAGAGTCAAGGCAGAATATGTTAAGCCTGCAGGGTTACTTCAGCCTTTGAGTATTCCTGCTTGGAAGTGTGAGGATATTAGCATGGATTTTATTGTTGGCTTACCTCTCACATCGCAGAAGCATGACTCCATTTGGGTGATTGTTGATCGACTGACTAAGTCAGCTCACTTTATTCCAGTGAAGACCGGCTACACTGTGAAGAAGTATGCTGAGTTATATATTGCTCGGATTCTCTGTTTGCATGGAGTGCCCAAGACTATTATTTCTGATCGAGGACCTCAGTTTGTATCTCATTTCTGGGAGCAGCTTCATGCTTCTTTGGGCACCACCTTGATTCGCAGTGCAGCTTATCACCCTCAGACAGATGGCCAGACAGAGAGGGTGAATCAGATTTTAGAGGATATGCTCCGTGCCTGCGTGATACACCATGGCAAGTGTTGGGATGAGAGCTTACCCCTGGCAGAGTTCTCGTACAACAACAGCTATCAGGAGAGTATCAAGATGGCACCGTTTGAGGCTTTGTATGGACGTCGTTGTCGGACTCCCCTTAATTGGGTTGAGGCCGGTGAAAGAGTCATCTTCCAGACAAGGCCCGCAGCTGCAGCAGAGGAGACAGTTGTGACTGATGAGGAGGTCATTCCCACACCAAATTTAGTGGCAGCAGCAGAGGAGACTGTTCGCCGCATTCAGTCCAACTTGAGAGCAGCCAAGTCTCGACAGAAGAGCTATGCTGATAGAAGACGCCGACCGTTGGTGTTTGCAGTTGGCGACCACGTATACCTTCGTGTCTCTCCCATGAAGGGTGTACGTCGGTTTGGTGTCAGGGGCAAGTTAGCACCAAGATACGTTGGACCGTTCCAGATTATTGAGAGATGTGGACCCGTTGCTTATAGATTGGAGTTGCCCTCCAACCTCTCAGGTGTTCACAATGTGTTCCATGTATCACAACTGAAGAAGTGATTGAAGGTTCCTAGTGACAGAGTGGTCAGTGACGTTGATCAGCTTGAGCCAGATTTGACTTACCCCGAGCAGCCTATTGGTATTGTTGATCAGAAGGACTGAGTCACCAGAAAGAGCACTACCAGATTCTATAAGGTGCAATGGAGCAACCACTCTGAGGCCGAGGCCACGTGGGAGACAGCGGAGTTTTTAAACTCCCATTTTCCAGGTTTTCTACCTCCGAGGTGCGTTATTTAGTTGTTCCATTTTTGCATCGTATTCTTCACCCTTTCGCCATTCGATTTTCCTCCTTCTCTTTAATCTCGGGACGAGATTCTTTTAAGGGGGGAGGGCTGTGACACCCGTGTCACTGATGCCCAACTGATGCACACTCACAAACCGAACTGAACCTTGAACCATATTCAAATTCAAATTCGAAATGCAAAATTGAAATAATGGCCAAACACATGCTTGTGAAGCAACTCAAATTTTTACAAAGCAACTTGGACAAACAAAAATACCTGTAGATAGCCCTACTCAAGAGATAATTTTGGAGAATTTATGGTGATTTTACAAATTCATTTGGCAGCTCAATAAAATCACCAAAGCTGAAAAAGTGATCCATTTTGAAATGTTGCCATTTGAAATCCCTTTGGATTCCAGATGTGCATGTTGGCCAGTGGATAGAATTTTTCAAGAGCTTTCCAATGGTACCAAAATCGCAAATTTTGGAGATCATTTGCTAGTCCAATTTGTGTGCACAAATTCGGTCAAATTCTGAGTTTGGATAAATTCAGGAAAAAGAAAGATGCGCCCGGGCCCACTCGTCAGTGACGTTCGTCTCACTGAGGACGTCGGAGCCTTTGCTCCACGTCGCCGGCGTTCAGCGGAGCCACGACGAGGCCGCCTCCACCTTTCGTTCGTAAGCCGTCGACGCCAAAACCCACCCCGCTCCCTCTCCTGGCACTCTTCCTCGCCATTTCCTCGCTCCCCAGCTACCAAATCGAGTCGCCATCGCCATTGCCGAGCTCGTGCTCCCTCTTGACGACGCGCCGTCGCGGTGAGGCCCCTCCGGGCCGAGCTGCTCCCCAATTGCCTCGCCGTGTGATCCTCGAGCTCGCCATGGGCGCCATTGCCCTTGCCCCGGGCTGAGGAGCGCAAATCTGGGCCGTCTTCACCAAGTCCGGCCGCCGGGCACGTCGCGCGCCACCGATCGATTCGCCGTCTCTGGTGAGCTCCTCATCTTCGCGTTTTGCGCACGGGTGCGCCACTTCCCTTTCCTCCTTTCCCCGCTTACCTTGTCGTCGTTCCGCAGCTCCGACCACCGGATTTCAGGTTTTCCCCTCCGGCCGCCATTCACCGCCGCGGTGCTCCCTCGTCGAGCTCCGCCGTCCGCGTCACCTCGTCGTCAGCAGTGCTCGCCTCCGGTTCTCCCTCGTCGCGTTGGAGCCATCCGTGCAGAACCAGCTCAATTCCGGCCCCCTCTCAGCCCACACGACGTCGCCGGACTTCCGCCACCGCCGCTCCCTCGTCGCCGACCCATCCCCGACCATCCCCGCGAGCTCCAAACCCTCGAGGTGAATTCGCAGCCCCCTCCTGCCCATCCCCGTAGCCTCGCTTCGCCAAAACCACGTCGGAAACGTCCCTCCGGCGAGGGCGCCGCCGAACTCCGGCGAGGGCTCCGGCCAGCGCACCGTAGACCGCAGATTTCCGGATCCGACGCGGCTACGCGGGATCTTGTGCGGCAAACCTTGTAGCCCACCGTGTGGTCTTGCATCCCACTGGCTGGATCCAATGCGGCCGATGCTGATCCGCTGTGGCCCAGATCTGTGTGCCCAATTGTGTGGCTCGGATCTGATTGGCCCACCAAGTTTTTAAATCCTTTTCGATTTAAACAAATCACCAGAAATTATGTTAAACTTGTAAAATGCATAATAATTCGAATACATCTCAGAAAATTGTGAAACTAATTCTGTTGCACTCCTTGTGATTTTATCTATCCAACAAAAATGCCAAATCACCCAGTTCACTTTCTGTAGTTTCTGTAATAATGCTTTTGAGCAGATCTTATTTAATTCATGATAAATTCTCTGTTGCCCAATAAATCCTGAACTCTTGCATGCCTGTTAAGAATCTAATAACACACCTACAGAGAATTTTTCCACTGCCACATGTTGTCTAATTATTTTCTTATGATTTAAATCATGTTCTGCACTCTATAAATTATTATAAATAATCTACCTTGCAATAAATCATGAAACTTCACCATAAATTACTTCCAGTGGCACTCTTCACCAGAAAAATGCCACTGGACATAAATTAATTTTTGAAATCACATTATTCATTTAACTTACCCAAGTTAATTAATGGTGAACTTAATTAAAAGTTAATGAAGGGAATACTCCAGACGAAATTAATTAACAAAGTGAATCTTTTGCACTTACAGTGTAAATGACTATCCTATCAAGTAATTAAATCATTAATTGCATCATATTCTTGCATCTAACTTTGCATTATTTCCTTGTCATAACGTGTAGTGACAGAGACGACTCCGGAGCCGCTCGACTTCCAGCTGCCGGAGGAGCAGACCCAGGAGGTGCAGGAGGAGCAGCCGCGGCAGGACACTGACCCCTCTGACCCTGTTAGCTACGCTCCTGAGCCAGGCAAGCCCCGGTGCATGCCTCCCTATTTAGGATTTTATTTTCGCACTTGATTGGGGCTAGTAATTGATTGTGCATTAGGTTTATTAGGAGTTGATATGAAAACTTAGAACTGCATTAGGACTACCCTTCCATATCCTACCTTGTGTCCTATTTTTGTAGATGTGGTCTAGATTACGTTAGAACTTGCTAGGCTTAGTGGCTAGCGGACGGTAGAAGTCGGGTGGTAGGTCCCACTCGCATGATAGGGACTCCTGGATTGTACTAGCTGGATTTAGAATTTGTTGAGACCGGACGGGGAATTGTTTGTGTAGGATGGTGCAAGAAGGCTGGGCCTTCACGGTGGTAGCCCCGTCTGTGTCGATTAAGGACCGTCCGTTGTTGGCCCTGTTGAGCAAGTTTGAACGTACTGACTCACATGCTAGTGTTTTTATGGGCTTAGTAAACCTAGTAGCCTGCGTCGCCCTGGATGTCTGGTAGATACTTTACTCTTTCTATCATGGTATTTGGGAGAGGTAGGGTGGCGTCCCGCGCAGTCAGCCGTCCGGGACGGGGGCTGCGGTGGGAGAGCCCTTCCTCGGGAGGAGTAGAATCTGGTACAGCTCTGGTGGTACGTAGCGTAAACGGTTGCCGTATGTGGCCTTTGCCGCGTATGGCGTGTGGTCAGGTTTCCTCCTGCAGGATGTACACCGATGCCGCCGCTCTCGGTCAAGAGCAACCTTGCTCACTGAGTCCCCTCGTAGTGTGATATGCTTGATGATGATGACTAGTACTGTTATTTATATTTCATTACTGTATATTGCTTATATGATGTATTGTTACTTTATGTCTGTTCTAGAGATATGCACACTGTTTTACTGGATAAGTACCTAACTTGAAAATAAAAACTTGAAAATAAGGATCCATTAATTAGTGCGAGTTATGCTATCGCGTCTGCCACCCCCTTATAGCCTTTGCATAATTAGGAGTCGGCTGTAGACAGCCACGTTGACGGGTAAGACTTGCTGAGTATTAGTTGCTCAGGGTTTGACTCTTTATGTTTTATTGCAGGTAGCACCTTTATCCCCGACTCTACGAGTGGAGGTGGACAGTGGGATGGCCAGCTTTCCTTTGGTTAGACAGCCCATTGGGAGACTGAGGAGTGATCTCCTTCCGAGTCCGCATCTTCATGGCTTTGGATGCGGGTTCTTATTGTATCGTGAGCGCGTGCGCCTGTATTTCTACTAGCTTGGACTTGTACTTGTATCGTTTATTTCCGCTGTGCGACTCTATGTTTTAATTGGATTAATGTAACCACTTAAAGACTTAATTTGTGCTTTTTATATGCTGTACTGTTGCGTCTGTTCATCCGCGCTATACCAACTCGATCCTGCAAAAAGCGGAGACGCTTCAGCGGGCGCGGCCCGCCGCGGGCTCCCCATGCGCGCCCTCGAACTGTTCGACGAAATGCTCCGGTGCGGGACGTGAGCTAGCCCTGAACAGCCCGTCGAGGAGCGTGCTGTACGTGGTGGCGCACGGTGCCACGCCCTGCTCAGCCATATCAGCGAACACTCGATAGGCAGGCGTCCTCCGGGGGGCACGGCTTGTTAGGCTCCCTAGGTGGATCCACGCGCTTCCGCCGTGCCCGTGACCGTTCCCTGGCTGGTGTAAAGAAAACGAAAGAAGCATCAAAATCTTCCTCTCGAAGGGCAAGTACATGGGGTGGCACGCGGAGGAAATAGCAAGTCCACATGTATTTGCTCCAGGAGAAAATCGATCGTTTTTCTTGTCCTCTTTTCTCTGGCAAGACTTGGTCGTCGATTGTTCGCCTGCATGCCCTGCATGGCAGACCGCGCCTCCTCTCCTCTCTCTTATCTCCCTCGCAACATCCACCGCTCCGGCCCCGAGCCCCTTCTGTCTCGTCGTCTGCGAGTGCAAGAGCCACTGCACCCTGTCTCTGCGTCATCCTTCCTTGCCTTTCAACTCGACGTCTTGGCGGCCCGGCCGCTTCCCGACGATCCCGACGACACCGCTGGCTGTCACGTGCCTCTTTATGGTCTCGCTCCACTTGAACTCGATCCCGAACAGGCGGGATTCGACGGCCCAGCTGGGAGGAAAACGACCCAAGACGTGTCACGCTTGGGTGTAATTTTTACATTTTGGCCTTTTTTGAAAAAGTTTTTCACAAATGGACTCCTGGAGAAAATATGTCCAAGAATGGACCCTTTTCTGAGCGTCGTGTTATTTGGCGCTCAGGTTTAACAGCTGGGCGCCGAACATATTGGCGCTCACCCCTGCCATGTCAGCTGGCCCGCACGCGACCGTTTTGGTGACCTGGCAGAGGGTGAGCGCCAGGTCCTTTGATGCTTGTTGGTATTTCTTACGGTCACAGGTAAATCCGCAAGCGCACGGAGAATACCGTTGTAGCACTTCACCCGTGAGTATTCAAGGGTATCGTATTTTACACAGGGAAGGCGGTGGTTTACGAGATAGCAAAGTTCATAATCATATAACTAATAATGTACCAAAGTCTAAACAGGGGTAAGGATAATAATATGGTAGGGATAGTGTGACAACACAACCAGAGCAATCCAATCTAACACTAGAACTAAGCCTAGGCTAAGCGGGGTTAAGAAGAGAGCCGAGAAGGGTCCTTATGTACTTCTAATATTCCCGCTCATGCAACACATACAAGTCTAAGCTCTATGTCAACCTGGAACAAGGGGGGTAACCAGCAGGGCTGTCACCATCTACCGGCATTCCTTCTACCAGGCAATCAAGGCTATCTACCATAGAACAAAGAGGATTAAGCACAGCAGGGCTGTCACCACCTACCGGCAACCCTCTACCAGGACACGTGACACTAGGGCTATTATGTCCCTATGCCAGTCCTAGGGTCACGTGACAGCAAGGCAATTAAGTCCTCGCTGCCAGACCTTCTCTTGTTCAAGCAGACAACCAAACACCCAAAGCTGTTTATCAACCTAAGCACCACGCTCACATTGCTAAACAGTACTCTCGATTCCCATGGGACTTTGACCCTTCGGATCATCAAGTCGGGAATAAGAGTACACCTAATCCTGACCCGACGGATCAACAGATCAAGTGCTAGAACATGCATGACTCTAACCCTACGGATCATCAAGTCAATGGGTGAGACATGCGTAACTCTAACCCTGCGGATTAACGAGCTACGATCTATATCGCACATAACTCTAACCCTACGGATTAACAAGTCATGGGCCCGAGCATGTCTCACCACTTCATGCATGAATCGAGTGTAAGGACATAAACGAATGAATAAAGACATGTCAAGCATGAAGCAACCAATCATGACTAGATAACAACCACATAGAAAGCACATGGCTATCATACTAGTACAATCATAAGTCATAAGGAATAAAGAAGATAATTCTATTGAGGTGGACCTTGATACTTACTTGATATGAGATGAACGACGAACGAACGATGAACGAACAACGAACGAACGACGAACAATATATTATTAGCAAGTATCCTCAAGATACAAGATTGGGCTAAGTCCTCACAAAAAGGAGGGCAGCCCTCTCCTCTACCAAACTCTCCCCTCTAATCCTCTACAGCCTAGAGACTAGTCTAATGCTAGAGATTGGATTCCTCTTGGTGTCAATGTGTGTTGTGTCTTGTGTTGTCCCTTGAGAGGAGGGGGTACCCCTTATTATATAGCCTCCAAGGTCGGTGGAATTGAGTCGGTTCCGCGAGGTGGTATCATTGATTGCAGGGGGAACCGACATTGCAACGTCGGTTGCGAACCGCCATAGAAGAGTGGGCCTTAATGGGCTTTAGGGGGGGTCGGCCGACCCAGCTAGGGGGGGTCGGCCGACCTGTGGCTGGCCCCACCTGGGCTGGGCCTTGGCAGGTGGCCTCCCCTCTGTTCCTTGACCTTGGTCCCGAGTGCTATGGGTAGACTTGAGTATTTCTCTCGGTTATTGGGCCCTTGGAAGATATCTTCATTCCGGGAAAAACTGTGTTTCCAGGATTTGGAGTTTTGGGCCTCTTTTCCCTCGGGTTTGTATAGGATTCATCTTGATTGCACCTGCACCCATAAATTCACCAACACTCGTGGAAATCGTTAGTAATAAACTCCTACCACTATGTTTGGTGTTTACTTTGATTCCATTTGTGCAGGTATTTGACGGTCAAAATCGTGCCGTAACGACCGTCAACAATGCCCAGGGGTGAGCGCCGCATCCATTGGCGTCCACCCCGGGCACAAAACCCCCGCGGGCTTTCTTTCTTCCTTCCTCTCTTCTCCCTTCCCTCACTCGAGCCGGCTGAAGAACAGAGGCCGCGCGCCTCTCTCTCTCTCCCCCATTCCATCCCCTCCTCCAAATCCCGCAATTTAGCATGCTTTGAGGCCAAAATCTTTCAGAGAAATCGGTTCCCCAAGGTAATCTCCTCCGCCTCCTTGAATTTCGTCCAATAGAAATGCTTGTATCTCTCCAATTTCGTGTAACCCTAACCCTAGGGTTTGAGGATGAAATTGGCCAATTTGATTGGTTTCTTTGTTAGATTTGCAATTGTAAGCGTAATGTGGTTGATATGTTGATGTTTGGATGCTCCGGTTGTAATTGGTTTCATTGGTAGCAATGAATTCTTAGTAGGCATGTTAATGACATAGGCTAGTATGGTTGAATTAGTGAAAAATGTAGGTTTCTTGGTGCTTGTTTGTTGATTTTAGGGTTTAGGGTGACAGGAGGTAGTTGTAAATGAATAGGATGTGTTGTGCATTAAAAAAATTGGTAGGGCATTGTTTTTGTTTAATTTGATATGAAGAATGCTAAATTGAGAAATGTCTTTTTTTTGTTGAAATTGATGTAGATGGCTAAATGTGTGAGAGTGCACCACGGTGGTTCAATTGTGAGGACTGAGGATGGTAGTGTTGATTTTGTTAGCATGAGAGAGGATGTGTTTCTTTTTGTTGAGACCCCAACTTTATGTATTGTTGCATCTCGAGTAAGGCAACGTTTGGGATGGATTGA
Source organism: Eragrostis curvula (assembly GCA_007726485.1). Taxonomy (NCBI): domain Eukaryota; kingdom Viridiplantae; phylum Streptophyta; class Magnoliopsida; order Poales; family Poaceae; genus Eragrostis; species Eragrostis curvula. Next base: position 239,419 of record RWGY01000449.1, on the reverse strand, counting down.
GGAGGGTGTTAAGTTGGATTTTGAAGGAAGAATTGATGTGGGTTCGTCGAATGGGCCACGTATGAAGATAATGGCTCCAGTGGGTAGTGAGGAGGAATGGCAAGCATATGTTGAGATTATTATGAATTCAGAAGTTCGAGCTTTAGATTTGGTGGTTCGGAAGGTAGTGGTGGATGGAGGCGTAGGTATTGGTTGTTCGAATGAAGTAGAAATTGACCTAACCCAGCCATCACAAGCAAGTGTGCATGACGGTTTGGCACGGAATTCTACAGCAACCGTAGTGATGACTGATTCGGTTGGAGACCAAATGCTTGAGATCGTCCCGAATTGTGGTGATGATCGTAGGGATGAAACTCTGCCGGACATTGAAACGGTCCCTCAAGTGGCACCTAATGAAGTAGTGCCACCTAATGAAGTTAACTACGGTGTTGCTAGCGATCTGGTTGATGTGCCGGTTTTTGGAGATAATACAAATTATGAGGAGGATAGAGCGGAGGATTCAGATGATGATCGCCCTATCGGTGATTTGTCTGAATGGGAGAAGGAAATGTTGAGGCAAGTGATTACGGACCATGATCCATTGGTGCCTGATTGTCGTGATTTGAGCCAGGGTCATAGAGCTGTTGCTGATGGAGAGGAGACCGAGAATGTTGTGCCACGGGTAGAATCAGTTGAAATAATTCAGAAGGGTATTATCTTTCAGGATATGAAGTTAATGAAGATGTGGTTGAATGAGTACTCAGTGTTGCACTGCCGTCCTCATAGTGTGAAGCATTCTCACAAGCAGCGACGGTTCATTGTTGTGTGCAAGCGTGGCTGCCCTTGGACAGTACGTGCTCGGACGACTCGTCATGATAAGTGAAAGATTACAAGTGTGGTGCAGCCTCACACTTGTGGTTCTGACAACCCGGATGACAGCCACCCACAGCTGAGCTCCAAATTTATTGCTCAGAGACTTGTCAATATCATAAAGCATGCTCCAACGATGCCAGTGGCTTCCCTAATTGAGATGGTCTGTTTGAAATGGAGGTACCGTATTAAATACGGGAAAGCTTGGCGGGCAAAGCAACGCGCTTTGAAGACATGCTACGGTGATTGGGCAGAAGCATATGAGCGCCTGCCTGCAATGTTGCATGTCATGAAAGCCAAAAACCCGGGCATGCATTTCGAGTATGTCCCTAAGCCCCAACTAAGGACATCGGATGGAAAGGAGATTTTCTTCCGAGCATATTGGTCTTTTGGCCAAAGCGTTGAGGCATTCAAACATTGTCGGCCTGTGATTTCTATTGATGGCACGTTCCTGACTGGGAAATATCAGGGCACCATGCTTATTGCCATCGCTATGGATGCTAACCGGCAGCTTGTTCCTTTGGCATTCGCAATTGTTGAGAAAGAAACAACCTCAAGCTGGGGATGGTTCCTGAAAATTGTTAGGAAAGTGGTTGTTGGTCCCAGGCGTGACATTTGTGTCATCTCCGATAGACATGCTGGAATACTTAATGCGGTGCAAGAGGAATTACCGGGGTATGGTCGTGTACATCATCGATGGTGTACACGGCATCTAGCCCAGAATTTGCTAAGGATTGATCATATAAAAGCCAACTTCAAAGCCTTTGAGGATGTTTGCCGGCAAACTGAACGTGGCATTTTCAAAGAGCGCTTTGATGCATTGAAGACAAGGACCACTGACGCAGGAAGGCAATTTCTAGATGGTATATACGAACAAAGGGAGAAGTGGTCGCTTGCATATGATGTCGATGGTGCGCGATGCGGATTCATGACTAGCAACATGGCTGAAATGTACAACAGTTTGTTGAGGGGCGTTCGGGCGTTGCCGCTGACTGCTATTGCATCGTTCACATTTTACAAAACAACGGAGTGGTTTGTTTCTCGGTTGAAGGAGGTGAATGTTATTTTGGGGATGAGGGAGAAATGGGCACCTAGATTGACAGTAGAGGTTGCCAAGTCTTTGAATCGAGCTAGTGACATGAAGGCCACATGCTTTGATTTTGACACGTGTAATTATGAAGTAATGGAAGGTGGTGGAACCACCGCCGGCGGTGAACATTGTGGTGCTCGAAAGTTCAAGGTGGTGATCACAAGAAACACATGCACATGTGAAGTGCCTCAGTTGCTACATTACCCTTGCTGCAAGGTGTGGCTGCCGCGCCCAGACTTTGCAAGATGTCGCTCCTCCTGTTGTCAGTCCGGAGCGGTCACGTGCATCTGGCGCTTCTCGCTCACGTGCATCAGGCGGTTCTCGCTCACGTGGTCGTGCTTCTACATCGCGTGGTGCAAGCTCTTCGCGCACTCATTATCGTGCACGTGACTCGTCTTCCTCAGATGCTTCTGATGGCAACGACGAGGACTATGAGGCGTCGGATGTGATTGGACCATCGCAGCTGCAGGATGCCCCGGCCTCAAGCCAGCTAACACAACGTACACGCCGGCCAGTTGATCGGTATACTCCTGGAACCAATGCTTTGGGCAACAAAGGTAGGGGCAAGGAAAAGAGGGGCGGTTGATGATGGTTTCTATGTTGTTATGTGCACTTCGATGTCGTCTATGGACTTTGGTTTGTGTGGACTTTGTATGGTGTGCACTTTAAGTCATATGTATGGACTTGGTTTGTGTGGACTTTGTATGGATCGGAAAACTTTGAGTCATATGTATGGACTTTGGTTTGTATGGATGGCATGTATGGATTTGAAGACAAGTCATATCGTTGGTTTGTATGGATGGCGTGTATGGATTTTAAGACAAGTCATATCGTTGATTTCTATCGACTTTGTATGGATGTTCATGTAATATTTATGGATGTTCATGTAATATGGGCGCCGATGTTTTGTGTTGGAACACAAGGTGGGCGCCAAATCCATCGGCGCCCAAATCAGCAATCTGGGCGTCGATGCATTTGGCGCTCACATCTTGGCGCCCTGACAACATCCACAGCGTACAGACCTTCGGCGCCCAGGTAGCCAACCTGAGCGCCAAATAATCAAACATAACGGCGCCCACCTTGGGCCACCCTCGACTCCCGACGCCACTGCGTTGGTGTGACCTTCGGCGCCCAGGTGCCCAAGGTGGGCGCCATACTGCTCGCCGCTCAGGTGTCCTACCTGAGCGCCGTCACTTTTGGTGCTCACATGAGCGCCAATACTTGTGGCGCCCACATTGGAATCCAATGCAATGGCTTATATATAAGGACGCAGGGAGCCAATGTCTTTCAGGAACACATCATGGCATCCTCCGGAAATGAAACCTCTCTCGTCGTGCCGGAGTGGGAAGACCGGCCGCTTTGTGACTGTGGAGAGCGATGCAAGTTTTCAACATACGAAGGCAGGAGGTTCTTCCATTGTCCAAAACTATTGGATGAGGTATGTCTGGCACACAAATATCTACTGTTCAACTTTCATTGCACAAGTTTACGAATTTTTGTTTATCAAGTGCGAGTTTGAAGAATGGATCGACAAAACACGAGGGCCATACACCGATACGCCAGTGATCGTGATAGAAAAAGATGCAGACTATGAAATGAGGAAGGATGAATACGTTAGGAGAGAAAGGATGCGTCGTACGACGATGCAATCTCTCCCGAAACGTGAAATAGGACTTAAGATGACTGAGGAGGAACTTGATTTGCGTCGTGTTGCCCGGCTCCGTCGTCGTGGCACTTAGAAGTGCATTGTGTAATATGCTCGGTGTAAGGTAATTTAAATTACCTAAGGTGTGTTAGGATTAAATCCATGCATAAGTAGGTTGGTCGTTATGTGCATGGAACACGCCATTGTTCCCTTGTACTCTATTGTATGTTGCATGCTAAGTAAAACTGTTTACGTTCTTTCGCTTTCACCATTTCATTGTCCCTCCCTTGTGTACTGCCATCAATCTAATTTTTTCTGCCCACCTTTTTCCTAAGTCACAGAGCATCTAATGGCCGAAAGCATCTCTGCAAACACTGCAGCCCTTTCAATGCATTGGCTATCACAAACACAATTATTGTAGGCAGGGCAGGCCCACTTTCACGATAGATCAAGCAGAGCATCCTATGCCACAGTTTCGACCACGAAGGCTTCTATGTTGCAAACACGCCATTGTTCGCATCGAAGCTATGTATGTTGCATGCAAAGTAACAATGTTTATGCTAGGCTCTTTTACTTTCATCATTCGGTTCTCTGTCATACTCAAACAACAAGACCTGCAGGACTACGCAGAGCATCCAATGCCCCAAAGCATCTACGAAAACAACAATTATTGCAGGCAGGGTTGGTCCACAATCACTGCATCAATGACTTTGCAGGCAAGGGTCACAATCACTGCATCAATGCATCACTGCATAAAAGGAAAAGCAGAGCATCCGAGGAGCATCAATCGTTGCGTGTCTGCATGCACTATGTCACCGCATCGATTCATCATTGCTGCTTAACTGCATCACTGCATCAATGGCTTTCTTTTTCTGCATGCATGTCTCCTCTGAGCAAACATAAAGCAACAGGCAAAGGGAGGCCTATGCTTTTCACATCACCACACAGGGCATCCAAGGACCATGTAGTCCAATGGCCTATTTCATCTATAAAGGCAACGGGTCCTGCTCAACATAACATGTAACTCAAACAGAAACACCTGCAAATGAGCTCATCAAGGAATACGGGAGTTGGAGTTCCTGCATGGACTGACCGTCCACTATGCAAGTGCGGTCATCGAGCGAAGATTGGAACATCGTCAAAGAAGGCTACGCGTGGGATGAGGTTGTTTGAGTGTCCTGATTTGGACCCTGATTTCATGGTAATCTTGAATTTCACACACTTGACCACCTTTTTCACGAACAATGTATTACTCATTTCTCAATCAACGACTTCGATTCATACAGGGTTGTGACTTCAAGCAACGGATTGATACAGAGAAACCACCAAAGAGCAGTGTTCCACCCACAGAAGAAGAAACAAAATCCGATTACCTCATGAGGATGGGGGATCATGAAAGGCAGCAACAAGGACGTCAACAGCAACCAAACATACATCTCCCCCAACCTACTAGGGAGCAACTAAGGGAGCAACGTATCAAGGCACAAATGGATGAACATCGCCGACGTCAAGAAGAAGCGCGCGAGCGTGCAAGGGAAGCAATCCGAAAGAGGCGTGAGGAAGCTCGTCAAGAGCACGCACAACCTGTTGCTGAATGGCGTGACGAAGCTCGACGGGCATGAGATGGTCCTCAGTAGAAACTGTAGTGACATCCATGTTTCAATAATTTCCCTTTACCTATGTCTATTGCTATCTTTGTTGTCTTGCCAATGTTGTCCATTATTGTGTCTTGGAAATTCAATGTAGCATACATGTGTCCCAGTGACCGGTCATTTCACCACTAATAAATCACTGCACTCCATTCAATGACCACGCATGCGCGAACAATGCGCGAACAGTGCCACCAATGCATGCATGCCACAAAGCATGCATGACTGCCACACAGCATGCATACTCTCTCTTTTCAGACGTGCAGCTTTGGACTGAGTGCTTCTCCCTTTCGTTAAATAGAGCCACTTCACTCGTGAATGCAACACACTGAGCAACGCATCCATGGCTAACAGAGGGGGAGGGAGAGGAGGAAAGAGAGGAGGAAGAGCGGGGAGTTCTTCAGCACCGGAAGAGTGGGTTTGGGATGGAGAGCACGGACCGTTCACATATGATCCACCTATTCAACAGTTTCCTCTAGAGTCGAAAGATGATTTTGACTATGATTACCAATCCAATTAGACGGTACGACAACAGAAAGTTCAAATGGCCAAAATGCGGTCATGGCCTGGATTGCGTCGTCCAAATGTTCGACGGCCAATGCGATGGAGGTCGGCGCTTCTTCAGATGCCCAAATGGACAAGTGAGTTTTAATTCTTACTTGTTTCTCATTCGCCTTTGAGTATCATCTTTAAGCTTCCTCATCTTTATTCAACATTTGCACACCTTTTTTTTACAGAATAACGAGGACCAAGACAATTGTGGGTTCACGCTGTGGGTGGATCCTAAGCCTATCAGCACAACCGTTGAATACATTAGCTACCTGCAAAACCGCATCTTCGACCTACAGCAAGAACTTGAGACGGGAACTCCACATCAAAGCCAAGAGCTCGTGATTGGCATTGCTGGCCCCGACACCTATTGCCTTGATCCGTACTGCCAATGTCCGCACCACAAGTCAGGCCCAACCAACCCACCACCACAAGCTCCACCAGCACCACCACCACCTTACTACGGTGGTGGTGGGTACAATGACTATGGCTACTCTCAGTCTGGTGGAGAGTCAAACTACAGTCCATGGGACTAGATTTCCTACCAAAACCCGGCTAAATGTTACATTCTCGTCATTCAAGTGTTGCATTTTTTAATTCCCTAAAGGCATGTCAGGATTAGTACGGTGCACATATAGGTTAGTCATCATGTGTACCGAACATGCCATTGCAATTTATGTACGTATGTAATTCCATTTCACTGCAATTAAGCCAATGAAGCCGGGTTCTACATCTTTACCATTGCAATATAGCTAGCAAAGTACTACAATTACACAAATACTTAGTTCAAACCAACGGTTCCACATCATAGTCCACAACATAATCCACAACATAGTCCACAACATACAACAAGGCCTTTTCTTGCTGTTCTTGCGACTGGTGGGGAGTGAGGAAAGGAGAGGAAGAGGAGAAAGAAAGAGAGGACTTTTATGTGTCCGGGGGTGAGCGCCAAATGGTGCGGCGCTCACAGGCTGGGCGCCGTAGGTTCCGGCGCTCACCCCCTGCCAGGTCAGCAGCACGGGCGCGTGCCCGCCAGCTGACGTGGCAGGGGTGAGCGCCATTTTATACGGCGCCCAACTATTCAACCTGAGCGCCAAATGTAACGGCGCTCAGAAAAAAGTCCATTTCTAGACATGTTTTTTTCAGAGGTCTATTTGTGAAAAACTTTTTCAAAAAAGACCAAAATGTAAAAATTACACTTGGCTGGCTGCTGCGGGAGGGCCCAGATGGAGTTGACGGTCGAGACGGGCGGGACACGGCGCCAAGCGGAGCGTGCGGCTGAGGGCCGAGCGTAGCTTGGTTGGCAAAGCTGGCCTAGTGCCAGTATGCCCGCCCGCGTTCGAGCGTCGCTTGGCGCGGCTGCTCACCGGGTTTTTTTCTCATTTCCTCCGGGATTAATCCCGGACAGGGCAGGGTACGTGTGCGTGCGTGATGTGTTGGGGTCAATGGGGTGTGTGTTAGCGTGTGCGTTCGATATTGTACCCTCTCAAAAAAAAAAAAAAAAAAGCTGAGCGTGGCTACACCGCAGTCGCCTTCGACATGCGCGGCACGGGGCGGGCCTCGCTCACGGGGTCCGCCAAGGTCGGGGATGTCGTCGACAATCGATTTCTCATAGCCTGAATTACATTCGTGCACACTCAGTGTCACATATTTTCTATACATGATGCCTCCCGTCTTAGCCGAACACATTATTTGATTTGCCCGATGATGATCAAACAGTGCTATCGTTTCTGAGCAAGAATTCAGTTAGAGGCATAATTCATACACAGTTAAAAGACATGATGCAAACTAGCGCAATAGCAGGGAGAAAAACGCAACAAAGAAGAGATGCAATATATAATCACAGTTTCTGGTTGATGTCGCTAGGATTTGCCGTTGTGTAGGATCATTGCAGCAATGAGTCGTAGTTATGCAGATCATAGATGAGGCAACGCAAATTGTGTTCCAACACCACGTCATAACACTCCTAAAGGAAAGATAACGAATGGAGATGAATTGTTGGTTAAAGAAACCTGGACTTGTCTCCAGAGCCTAATATAGACATGGATGTCCTCAAGAGCCGTTTCTTCTCTAGTGACACCCACGAATTGACAATCACTAGCATGACTAGCCAATTAGCACATATTATGGCATAATCCATATATTTATCCTTTCTTGATTAGTACAAAACGGTTCAGGTTTTGGAAGATACAAGTAGCAAAAGTACATGGTGTTTTACACCCACACCACACCACGGTCGTGTGTCTTCACGTGTCACAAATCACGCGGTAGAACACACGAAAAAGTAGTGATCTTTCTTTATTCTGCCATGTTATTAAACTCTCCTATTTAAGTTGGTGTGTACCACTATGAACTAGCTAGGGGGGACAAAACCAACCAGCAACCATATGCTCTGTAATTCTCCCGGCCTTAAAAAGGCCAAATTCCAACAATGTGTCAACCAAACTCTGCTTCGTCAACTTTCATGAGATGTTCCCCCACGGATAGGGGTGAAAACGGGACGGATAATATCCGCCCGACCGATTGCCGAATCCGAAAAAAATTAATATGGGCAAATACAGGATGCATCAATAATTACCCGACACTATCCGTGCCCGAATTCGAGTCCGAAAAATAATTGCGGGATAGGATATGGGACGAGTGATATCCGTCCCGAATCCGAGTATCATGTGATATGAGTAAGTTTATAACGATTATACACCTAATAATATGGTGTAAAATCAAGAGATTAACGTAACTAAGAGTCAACTTGCTCTTCATCATGCATATCAATGGTTAGTATGTCCTTCTTTACTCTAATTGTTTCTCCAGCTTTTGATTATTCATCCTTGCAAACTTCATGATAATATCCGTGTCCGACTCCGAATCCGAACAAAAAATATGGGCCGGGGTATGGGATGCAGAAATAATTACCCGGGACTATCCGCTCCGACTCCGGATCCGAGTAAAAAATATAGGATAGGATACAGGATGAGTACTATCCGCCCGTATTCGATCCGTTTTCACCCCTACCCACGGATATGCAAATCTAGTCTGATAGAGCACTTTGTGGCTTCAGATAAGTTTCTGATGCTTGCATATACCATCTCGATCCTTCTTGAGGAAAATCAAATATCTGGAGCTCCACAGAGGTAGCTGCAGATTTATTTAATGTCTTTTTAGTTGGAACTGACCTAATCATGTGAGATACGTGCACCAAATTAAATACCACAAGTACACACGGGCCAGTTGCAGCCTGCCGCCTACCAAGATAAGGAATTAAAAAGAACTGTCAGTAAGTTCGGGGGAACAAACATATCACTAGTTTATCTGAAGGAAGATAGTGCTTCTAAGTTCTGAACAGGAGAACATCTGAGTTTGATCACTTTCAACTCTTAGTTCTTACCCTTTTGATGTTAGATAAAAGAACTCATGATTAAAGATCAAGGAAACCAAGTCTGCCATCAACACCAAAGATGCCAATATATTATGCTAAGCAAGGAAGTGGCATTCTACCAACTTGTAGTTTTGTTTTGCATTAGATAAATTCAACTTAAGAAAATTATTCAATAATGATGGTCAGCTTTATAATTAAGTCTAATAAATCATCTACTGAAAGTGAGGTGCAAAGTTTCAAGTAATATGCACACTGTACTTTTACCGTTTATAAATTGCAGACTGTGAAACTAAGTGGTTTTTTAGCGCACAAACAAATTTGACAAAAACATTGTTGGAGATGGAAACATCCTTTGGAGATGTTGGAATTGTTGGATACCAATCCACAAAGGATAGAAAGTTCATCCTTTTTTCCTCAATCCTTTGCAACTACCCAGCTTAGTTATGAAACAGTTGTACTATACGGGAAATTATAGTAAAGATTCATAGAATGACAAAAATATTGCTAAAAAAATGCATACTAAGGATTGACCAAAAAGGTGCATATTCTTTCAAATTTTCACCTTTTTTCTGGTTTATATTCCAATTTTCACATGCAGTAAAAATATTACAATAAGAAAGGAAAAAACATGTCATACCTCTAGATAAATTAGCCCTTTTCTTGTTTACGTCCCCGGATGTACAACCATCGGAGGCCTTTTACATGTTGGCATTGCTCATATAGTTCTGTGCTACACTGGTCGACATCGAGAAGCTTGAGGGAACCTGGAAGACCCTTTTCTGGTAATGATTTGATGCTCTTACAATTCTTTATAATCAAGTGTTGCAAAGAGGAAAGCCGATGCAACTCCGAGGGAAGCATCTGAAGAGATGCCATGGATAGCAGCTCCAGCCGTTGGAGTGAGTTAAGAAGTTGCAGTGCTTCCTGCTGCTCATCTGTGAATCCTCTCATCTGGCGGTCCACATTGTCAAAATCCAAAGTGCAATTAATGCGTAGTTTCTTTAGAGAAACTAGGTTCCTACATACTGCTGTTGTGAGAAAACTGAGCTCATCAATGTGAAGTGTCTGAAGGGATAAGCACAACTCTTGATTGATAATATCAGCCTCTTGCGCCATATGGTTCCATACCGATACAAAACCGGAAGCATTTCGGATTTCCATGTCAATAAGATGTGCAAGGGACTTCATGTGCTCCCATGAAGACAGTGCAGGACATTCTTGAATGTTCAGGCTCTCTAGTGCAGCATGGGGATGCAACTTGAGAGAAACCAAACTTCGATTCTCAGTTAGATGCAATTCAGCAAGTAATGGAAGGTACACTAAGCTCTCTAGTGTACATAATGCGTGACAACTTTCAACATGCAAGTGCCGTAATGCCAAACAAGACTGCAGCGCCAAAGATGTCAAGCTTGGGCAGTCAATTACACTCATAGTGCTGAGACGGGTAAGGGACTGAAAACCCTCACATGAGGCTAGCAAGTCACAATGTTTTATTACTAATTTCTGCAATGCTGTGCAGGAATGCAGGTCCAATGATGTTAAACTAGGACTCTGCTCCAAGTTTAGCTGAACAAGGGAGGTGAGACTTGAGTACTGCAATAATTTGTCTGGCAAATAATCAATCGTTAAATGTAGCAATGAAGAAGGAAGAATAATGCAATTATCTGATTTTATTTCAGCTTGAAGAAGCATGGTTCTGAGAAGCTCGCCGCAACCTTTAATAACCAATTCTTTAAGGGAAACAATTTCTCCTAGGCCACTGTTGCTCAAGAAATGCATGTCGGATAAGATGTGCAACTTGTGCATCTTCATCAAACTGTGAAGTGGAATGTGACATAAGCCTTCTGGCATTAGCTTAATTTCATTTGTTAACAAACCTGCTACAGCCATCGATGTTACCTTATCACAGTGTGCTATTCTCAAGCTTGATAAATTAGTAAGACCAACCAACACTTCAGAAAGTTGACACCCTGTGATATCGCAGCTTGACAGATCAAGATCTTCAAGTGAAGGTGGCAGACTGTATCCAGTATGGAATGAAGAGAACACCTTGGGGCAATTTGACAGCGTCAATCTTTTTAGGATTGTCAACTGTTGCAAGCTGTTCCATGCAAGATAAGACAGGCTTGGAGACCCAGTAATTTCCAATTCTTCTAAAGTGGTGAGGTTGTGGAATGCAAGTAATTTCTCATCCAAACTGCTTAGATGGGGACCACCACTAATTATTAGGGCTAGTCCATCTGATCCATCTGCAAGTTTAAGACGGAACGACATGGATCCAATGGATCCAGCATTTGAAATGTCTAAATCAGTTGATGTTTTGGAGACAGGAAGTGCTGGTAAGTCTTCAGATTCTAGCCAGTCATGAATAAGAACTCGATGAAGATTTGGTAACCTTTGTTCATTGTTGTTGTCACCAGAACTCTGCAAAAAGGGTAACCTTTTCAAGCGATAACAAGACATAACTTCAAGAACACGTATACATCTGGATGCACATTCTTCATCTAACACAGTGCATTTTGTCAATCGACGCATCTCACGTAGCTCCAACACCTCCAAGGGACCAATAATCACTTCTCTGATTTTACACAGACGAACCAAATGTAACTCCCTAAGGAATTGCAACTTTTCAATAGGTGGAAGTGCCACCCAGTTCTGGCAACCCTCCAAATGAAGAGATTGCAAGGACATTAGTGAAAAATCTGTTGTTAACCATTTGGGAGCAATACCTCTGTGTCCGTCAATTCGAAGACATTTAATAGTTGTGCATGGTTGAAGTCCTTCAAGTACTACTGTGTGAGAAGCAGCATTTTCTTGCCCCTTTTCCCATGATAAAAGTAAATTGCTCAAATGTACTTTGTCCTTCAGTCTAGCCATCATAGCTTCCTCTTTATTCTCGACATTTCCAAGACCATATATTTTCAGTGATCCTCTGAGCTCCATTAGAGTGCTTAGTTGAGCTATACTAAACTCTTTCTTATTCCTGACTTTAAATGCCTTGAGCTCTTGAAGAAATTTCAATTTTCCAACCGCAGCAATTTTTGTATGCAAGTTCTCAAAAGCGAGAAAGTGGCGAAGGTTTACAAGATTGCTCAACCCTCTTGGTAATTCTGTTCGAGATCCCCAATTATGTCTTATATTGATATCGAGGACCTCTAGATGGTACAGCTTAGATACTGACTCCGGCAGCTGCAAATTTGAAGTTGCATAGGCAGCACGCAGCTCCAGATAACGAAGATGGATAAATGCTGCAAGGTTACATATCAGTGAACCCAAACCATCAAACATCATTTCAAGTTTCAATACACGAATAGACCTGAAGTCGCCAAATTTTCTCGAAAAGCTTCAGAAAAGTCTGAATCATATCGACCAATCAACATAACGGTGCCCAAGTTCATGGGTTGGAATGACCCAACAGCTTCAGCAAATTCTTGTTTGAATGATTCGTTAGGTGCCATACTGCCATCTCCATTTGGGCGATACGCTGACTCTGTGATAACACTGATATGTCGTACAAACTTTGGTGCTGCTCTACATCCTTGGACTTCTATGGTAAAACATTCATCAGATGAAACCATCCGTGCTAAATCATGAATAAGATCATGCATAATGTAAGCAAGCCTTGTGGGTTCGTACTGAATAAAACCATAGTCCACAAGCTCATTGAAGTAATCACGCCCTACATCATCTATTCTTTTGCTTCCATTGGGAAAAACAAAACCTTGTGCAATCCATATGTTGACCAACTGTTCAGCATCGAAATGGTAATTCTTAGGGAATAATGCACAGTATGAGAAGCACACTTGAAGAAGTAAGGGCAGGTGGTTGTAGCTAATCTTCAGTGCTGGTATGATGTCATCACTGCTTCCTTGATATATCCATTCATCACTGTCAAGAACTCTCCTCCAATGTTCAACATCAAGTTTTCTTCTTAGCAGTATTCCAACAGTTTTAGCTGCTAAAGGATATCCCTTCAGTTTCTTTGCTATCTGATGCCCAATACGAGCTAGTTTCAGCTGCGGCCTTGTGTTTCCAAATGCATAATCTTTGAATAAGGACCAAAAACTCTCTTCCATAAGACCATCTAGCTTAATTTCATCCTTTGCACATATCATTTTAACTACAGAAAATTTCCGTGTAGTTACTAAAATCTTATTACCCTTGATTTGATTGTGTTGAAGTGGAGCTAGGAACGTGTCCCATCGACTTCTGTCACGGTCTTCCCATATGTCATCCATTACAAGTAGCAACCTTCTGGACTTGACACCATCCTGGACGTACTTTTGGAGTTTCTTCAAGTTCTCAATTCCCTCAAATCTATTACCAAATAAGCATTCTAACAAATCGTGTGTAAGTTTAACTTCATCAAAGTTGACAGATACATAAATCCATATCTTCAGCGAAAAATGCCTTCCAACGATAGCATCATTATAAACCAGACGAGCTATAGTAGTCTTGCCAACGCCACCATTCCCTACTATGGCGAAAACTGATAAGTATCCATCATCCGTTTCACTAGTCATAAGCTTACTGATTATTTGATCCTTCTCTTTTTCCCGCCCATAAATTTTTGGTTCCATGACAAGAGGAGTTGTCTCCCTTAATTCCATATCTGGAAGGGCCGTTGTCAGAGCAAGAAAGTCCAGCTCCTCGAGCTTGAGGGCCTTGTGAGCATCATGTTGCATCTCATTCAGTTCATCGACATGTTTGTATATCCTATTCAATATGTCATGATTATCAAGTTTCATCCATGGCACCAACGAATTTGCATTGGCACTGTACAAGATAAGCTGATGTTTAGATGAATCTGAGGCTGACGGATCAACAATGGAGTGGTTCTTCTCCGAGAAATCAGAATAGCTTCCATTGGCATATTCTCCATGCTCCACTGGATCTGTAGGGCTGCCTACAAACTAACAATTGAAATAAAATACTTAGACAAGTATAACGATAGAAGGTTTTACAACTAATTTGCGACAGACAGACAGACAGACAGACAGACGCGCGCGCGCGCACACACACAGAGAGAGGGAGAGAGAGAGAGAGGGAGAGATTAGAACATAAAATGTTTTTTTCCCATCAGCTTTCCAAATATGTGTGTAATCTTGTGCATTAGCAAATAGTACGTGGTTGGTCTCTTTTGTTCTAGCAATATGTAGGGCTAGAATTCTAGAATAGAGCCATCATTATCCTTCCCATATCTTACGAAAATATTTGAAACATGCTTATGAACCTTTGTAATAAATTTAAGAGATTAGTCAGATTGTTTTTCCGTAAAATAATGTGCTCATGTAATTTGTACAGTTTGTGAAAACGTTTGCTACGAAAGTAATAATGTGCTTCTGTTCTCATTTACGATTCATTCATTCTCCCATGATGGATGTCTAAATGCTCATCCACTCGTAAACAATGTAAGTTCTTAAGTATTTAATGCTTACTTTTAGATTGTTGGGATATTTTTTTTTTATGTTAGTCAAGTTAGTCAAATTTGTATCCTATTGAGTGTGTGAGGAAAAATTTCAAATGTAGAAATCAGGGAGAAAAATCAGATATTCATATTAACACAGCTCAAAAACCTCTAATCCAATCATAGCTCCAGATCCTCCACAGACTTCTAGAGCTGGTCAACATGGCAATCATTTAGTACAATACAAAAATACACCCTATAGTTTTAAATGTAAGAAGCAGGCAAAAGGTCTGGACCTTTTGCAAGTGTGCTTCGGCATCCCAAGGAAAGATATGGACACAAAGATGCTTAAAAAAAAATTCTAACAAGATGAAGAGAGATACCCGTAAAAAAAAAAAAAAAAAATGGAGAGAACCGGAAGCATCACCAACCTGCTCGCCGGTGCCGGCGGCATCTCCCTCTTCCTCCTCCCGGATGCGGTGGTAGTCCAGCTCGTCCAGTAGCGTGTCGGCCTGGAACACCTTGCGGTCGACCTCCTTCAGGAACCCCTCCAGGGGCTTGTTGTGCAGCCCGCCCCGGCGCGCCGCGGCGGCGGGGGAGGCTAGCAGCCGCCTCGCACCGTCAACGGCCTTCCTGAGTGCCACCACCGCACTGTCGAGGCCGGCGCGATCCTGCAGCGCGTCTTCACTACCGGAGCCGGACGGGACGACCTCCGTATCCATGTCCGGTCCGGATCGGGTGGCCGCGGCCGCCGTGCTTGCGACGAGGAGACTCCGGAGAGGCGCGTCAGCCCGTACGTACAGTTGGCTCCAGGGTGGAAAGAAAAAGTTGGCGGAGGGCCCTGCTCCGCGAACAGCTGTCCCGTGCCGTGGGAACAGACTGAACAATAATAGAGTACTGGATTTTATTTTATTTTTAAGGGAACACGCCGACAGGGCTAGAAGATTCATAGGTCAGGACAAACATGGCATAATCCTTATAAAAGTTTTGACTTACACATGACCTTGAGCATGATACAAAAGACATAAAAAGAAACAGAAATTACTTACATCCAAAAGGGTGTTCGTTGCATAGGGTCTAAAATTTAAAAGGAAAAATCTTATCATTTAAGAGTATTATCTAAAGTTTAATTACAAAACTAACTGCATAACTTCTGGTCTAATTCGCGAGACGAATCTAATGAGGGTAAGTAAGCCGTGATTACTGTAGCAAAACATAGATTAATTATGTTCGTTAGATTCGTCTCGTAAAGATATACCTATCTGAAAAAGATTTTGTCATTAAACTTTATTTAATACTCTTAAATAATAAGATTCTCTTTGATGTGACAGGTCTAAAATTTAGAGAGGGATGCAAGTCTTTAAAAGGAGCAATGCATCGGAGAAGACGAGTCTCTCGCCTGCGCCGATGAAGGGGCTCCATGCAGCAAGCCAAGGGGAACTCTGCAGGCTTCATAGCCAAGACCTCTTGATTAGATGCCTCCAACAACATTAGGACCAGACGATGAGGAAGATTGGCTGCCTTCAAATCACCGTGATTTTGTTGGGAAGAAAGCTTCACTGTGCCGACTGATTGGCACGTCAACGGTCCTCCCGGCAGCCGCCTCAGGCAGAGCACTTGAAGTAATGAAGGTCGAAGCCGTAGATCTGGGATAAGTAACATCGGGCATGATCATAGATTGATTCCACCGCTAAATTTGAGGATCAGAAACAAAAGGGGATCAACCCAAGGGAATCGAAGCATCCAACCAAAAGATCAGCCATGGCTTCTCAGGAGCGAACACTTTGACACCACTGTACCTGGATCAGAGCAACAATGAACAGAAGGAAGGAACACTCGTCGGAGAGGAAGCCAACAAAGACAACAACAAAGGGCATCACACCAACAACCACGAGAGAAAGCAGGGAGCAAATCACACCGGCACAAATCGCCAGCCGAGCTCGACGGCGACGGACGGCAAGCCAGAGGAAGCTCCTATTATTACTAAACTAAAAACTAATCTACAACCTACTGCTATAAAAGGGAGGGTCCCTCGCCCTGCTCAATGCCGGCGACTGCCAAAGAAGGAGGGGAGGGGCCAGATCGGCCCGAGAAAGAAGAGACTACTATTGGCGAAGAGAGGCTGCGAGAGAGAGCTGGGAGGCATAGAGTACTGAATTGAGATCCCCTGAATTAAAAGTCTTAATTCAGAGAATAAACAGTAGCTGGAATTTGTTGCATTCTGGAACGTTTGGATCACAAAGAATAAACACTAATCACTATGCTACAGTATTTTATACAGTGCTAATTTAGGGCACTGTTTGCCTCCCCAAATACTGTAGAAATTGCTACAGTCTCTGCATTGAGTGTTGCAATTAAGAGGATCCGCATCCGTGAGTACTTGCCTTTTTCTTTTCTTTTTTTTGGGACCCTTTCATATTGAAACGTACAGCTGTAGTATCTTTTCATGTACGCACTCACGCACACACACCAACCCACCCCACGTACATGCCCCAGCCCTACAACTACACGCAGCCTTGATGATCGCGTCCTTCGAGAGATCATCAGAATCCTCCGAAACTAATGTGCGACGGGGACGTCACCCTCCCATTGTGGCTCCACGCGCGAGAGGGTACCTGCATGATTTTTCTGGGGATGAACCCTGGTCCCGGGGCTCGAACTCACGCGGGTGGCAAGCGAACCCCTGCATGACGCCGCCCTCCCATTGTGGCTCTCTCTCCCTCTCTCTCTCTCTCTCTCTCGCCGCCAGGTGAGTTTACTCTTAACGTTCTATCATGAAATGGAACACCAAAGTGTTTCTCTAGAAATGGAACACCAAAATGTTTCTCTAGATCTGAGGATAAGTGGTCCATGTTAAGATAATCGATTGAGATAGAAATCAAAGAAAGAAATCTCTTATAATATCATGAAATGGAACACCAAAGTGTTTCTCTAGAAATGGAACACCAAAATGTTTCTCTAGATCTGAGGATAAGTGGTCCATGTTAAGATAATCGATTGAGATAGAAATCAAAGAAAGAAATCTCTTATAACAAAGAGTCTGCGCACTCTACACTAACCTAGATATTCCTTAGATTGCACGGCAACCCGGAAACATAGAGTAACAGTTTTGTATAAATCAACACAAAACCTGACCGATCCTGGTCATTGCGCCATAACAAACTTTGACAGCCTTCTCCCCCAATCTCCTCTCTTATATCTTTCTCTACAAACTTTTAGAAAAAAAAAAGCTTTACAGAAATGTTATTGAAAAACTCTTTAAATAACTTTGTAAGGGAACTTTTTAGTGAAACGTTTGCAAGATACTTATGTGAAAACTTAGATAAGTTTGTGAATAACTTTTAGAAAAAGAAAGTTACACTAGAAATTATGAAATAACTTTTTTTTTAAAAAGTAACTTCAAAGGGAAACAACGGCTGTGAGGAAATTTGCCTGGTGCTTCGGTGGGGTTTGAGGGTGTTGCACACGAGGTGTTCTAGTGCAGGCGGAGGAAGTCAAGTTCAGGCCCCCAGGTGGGTCAGGTGACGTTAGCAGATATGATCAGGCCCGGCCCCGAGGGGGGCTAGCGGGGCGGCCGCCCAGGGCCCCCAAAATCCAAGGGGCTCCTCCCTGGCATGTGTACATGCCTGTGGCCTTCATCCAGCGAAAACTTCACCTAACTGTAGCGCTGGCGCAAGCTAAAATTCACACGACCGACAGTACAAAGCTCCAGGCAAGTCCACCTTTTGTTATTTTGTTGCCAGTACCATGTCTCCCTATCATATACAGTCACTTCTTGCTAAAAAAATCAAATAAAAGTTAACTAGCCTGGGGTTTCAAAGCTCTTGGGTGGCGGCGCATACATGCAAGTCAATCGGCGATTTGCTGATTGCAGTCGCCGCAACGAAGTCTGCAGCCCGCGCTGCTGCAATCCAGGCGAGTCGCCGTTCCGGTGCCATGGCCGCGCGTGTCATCAGCCGAAGGAGTTACGCATACGTCTTGTTCCTACGTATATATCTTGTTGGAGTTCTAACGGCGTGAATATATGATCCATTAATTGATTTTGAACAATTCATTTTCTGATTTTCAGCAAGATCATGTCAACTAAAAAGTATGCATCATGCAATTAAAAATACGAAAGATAGCTAGGAAATGAGTAGGTGAGTTAATATAGTAAAAAAAATGCGTCTAGAAATTTTAGAAGAAAATATATAGTAACACACACAAAACATTTGATATAAATAATTTTCAATATGCCAGTTGTCTTAATAGTAACAAGTTATATAGAGTATATAAGTAAAATTTTAATTTCTGTATAGAGGGCCCCCGACCTTTTGTTTCGCCCTGGGCCTCAAAATCTCAAGACCGGCCCTGGATATGATCTGGGATGAGGATGGTTTGCAGCAGTGGCCTCGACCACAACTAGCTGAAGATGGAGTGCTATTTGGCGGCGAGGATGGAGGCATGAATGGGCGCTCTGCTTTGTCACCGAGGAAGCTGATTCCAGGAGCAACTCACCTGGATCAGCTGTCTGTATCCAATGCTTGGGTGGTGTATGAGGGTGATGACCATGAGGTGCTTGGTAGAATGCACCTTGGGGTTGATACACAGGTAAGTTTTGACATATATACCACACCGCATTAAAAAAACTGAAGATATCTGCACATGATGCGTAAGAGCAGAAACCAAGCAATCTAAAGCAACACGTATACAATGTAAAGCGACAAGAAATACCTTGACAAGCAAGAAGCAAAATGAAGAAACCTGAGACAAGCATACGGACGGCAAGACCATCAGCCACATATCTTGATCAGCAAGAAGCACAATAAAAGAAACCTGAGACACTGGGTTAGAACCCCAAAAAGCAGCTGCTGAGATCTATATTTTTTTTAAAAAAAAATTGAGAAGCAAATCTCACACCTCTATTTGCTTGCCCACTCCATCCTAAGGACGGTACAAAAGGAGTACACGAGATACAAGGCCTTGGCAAGAGACATATACACCATCAATCAGAGTTGAGCATCAAATTTCAGTCCATGCTAAATACATGTCACTGATCTCATGTATGTAAAACAGTGAGAAGTATGCAAATATGCCAGAATCAACAAGCTATATGCTATGTAAGATTAGTTCTTCCAGACATACTAGTAATCACACCATTTGAAGAGTAGATAAATAAGGTCCGCGTAATGCTACCATTTGAAAAAAGTACAAATAAGATTACATAACATAGACTTTCCAATCCCTATAACAATAAAAACCAGACACGATTTGCAGGCAGGATTGCCCCTCAATGGAGTTGGGGTACGGGACCTCCCCCCCATTAATTTCTGATATCGACCCACATTGAGTTTCATCAGTACTCCATACTTATAATTTATGGTCCTCATTGATATCATAAGATTCAAGGTAATATCTGAAAAGCAAATGGAAGTATCAGTTACAACAAATGAATCATCACACATAAAGTTGACGGAATTGTCATGCAATTCTATGTGCATATTCTCAAATCGTTGCAAGAATAGTCTTGCCTCACACACACACACACACACACACACACACACACACACACACACACACACAAAAAGAAAAAAGAAAAAAAAGAAGGCAATCTCCATCCATATAAAGGGAAAGTATTAGGGGGAAAAACTTTATCAGGACCTACTCATTTGACTTTATGTTAAAATAATAGGTTTAGCTTGGGAGAAAGTACAGAGACCCAAAGAACAGGGTGGCCTTGGCATCCTCAACATTGCAGCTCAGAACAAGGCACTGCTACTAAAACACCTTCACAGGTTTTTCAATAAAGTGGACGTTCCATGGGTCAATCTGACTTGGCAAGCCTATTACTCAGCAGCTATAGCACCACAGGCAAAGTCCCGAGGATCTTTCTGGTGGCGTGCCATCTGCCGTCTCTTTGATACATATAGGGGCTATGCAAGGGAAACAGTGGGCAAGGGTGATACAACTCTATTCTGGGCTGATGTTTGGGACTTCGGTGTTCTCAGTTTGCTATACCCACACCTCTGTGAGCACCATTGCAGAGTACACAGTAGAAATATGAGCAGAGGTGTGGGTATAGCAAACTGAGAAAATACAGCTACGTGGACTTTGAAAATAAAAAACAGTAGAAATGCAGCGTGGGGTGCTCCCCCACAGTAGAAATTTGAAATAAAAAACCATATAAAATACAAGCAAAATGTATTATTCAAGAAGTACAAACTGCAAGTTAATGTCTGAATGACATACCTAGTCCAATAATATTTTTTTTTTTTTTCTGTGGAAGTTACAGCTACGTTTGATGATCTGTTTTACAGTCATAACTCAAAGCAATGTAGATTGATGGAAGTAAAGATTTCAAGTTCCTATTTTCCTGAAAATTACTTTCACATGATCAGATGCTTATTGGTGATTCTACATGAAGTAAAAGGCCGTTAAGGCCACATATATTATTAACTCGCAAGAGGTAGTTTGCAAGAAAGCAGTGCTCACAGTTTTTTAAATTGTCTTCCAAAAAACAGCAGACATCTGGTATATTAGATACTTGTTATCCTCTGGAGCTCTGGAGAAGACCGAAAATAAGGGCACTCTATGATATCACACTTTAGTTGATCAAGAGACTGCAAACCATCAATAGAAGCTAGCACCGCACAATCTTTAATGCTCAACTTCGTCAAGGCTTTGCAGGAGTGAAGATTTAGTGATGTTAACACAGAACATTTACATATTTCGAGTTCAGTAAGGGCAAAATCATCCAAATCTGACATATCCCCCTCAAAAGAATGAGAATCTCTTCTTGCACTAGCATAATCGAAGTCAAACTTGACCTCCTTCAAAGAAGACATACCGACCAAAGATAGCTTCTCCAGAAATGGCAATTGATTGAATGGTGGTAGGGTCTCCATTCCCGGACAATCATGAAGATACAGACTTTCCAAATTGTTAAGGGTGAAATTCTCTCCCAACCAGGATGGAGTGGCACCTATGTAATTTGTGATATGGAGGTGCTCGAGACGATCATGTGGTTGAAGACCCTCTAGTGTTTCCTTTGGAAAGTTACCACCCGTTCCTCCCCATGACAGTGACAATGTCCTGAGATGCTTTTTATCTTTAATTCTTGCACAAGAAGCCTCATCCTTTTTTATTACATTCTCAAGGTTAAAGATTCTAAGTGGTCCTCTGATCTCATTCAAGTTCTCCAGCTGTGAAATCTCAAATCCAGTCTCTGTTCGAACATGGAATTCTTTAAGTTCTTGTAGAAACTTAAGTTCACCAGCACTTACTATCTTTGAATGCAAATGCGGTTCCATTGACTCTGGAACAATCAGATAGCGCAGATTTACAAGATTACAAATGTCCCTTGGCAAATCATTAAGACCAAACCAATGCCTTACGTCCAGTACCAGAAGATGGTAAAGTCTACATAGAAATGTAGGCAAACATTTGAGAGTGTCCTCGGTAGATCTCAGTTCTAGATAGCGAAGATGAATGAAATTTGCAATACTTGACTGCAAAACGTCAGATGATAGACAGAGTACTCGGACATACTTCAGTTGCCCTAGAATTTTTGCATATATTAGAGAGAAAGTCTTATCATATGAACCAACTAGCATTAAACTGTCTAAGTTTCTCAAGATATCACTGTTCTGAATGGCAGCAGTTAGCCCTTTGTCAAAGGCTTCATTAAGTTCTGTTTTACCATTTTGTTTCTTTTTGTATGCTGACTCAGCCCAGATGCTTATATGACTAACATATGGGGAGACTGCAAGAGGACCTGAGCCATCTACAGTGAGGCATTCATCCACTGAGACACTCTGTGCAAGGTCATGAATTAAATCATGCATGAGATAGTATGCAAATTCCCGTGACTCCTGAATTTTCTCAAAGAAGCTTCGGTCTACCAAGTCATCAAAATAGTCACTTCCAGTATCCTCTGGTCTCTTTCTTTCATCACTGATAAAGCCAAGAGCAATCCAGATATGTACCAACTGTTCCTTGTTAAACTTGTAGCCCTTAGGAAACAAAGCACAGTAAGAGAATAATCTCTGAAGGTGGTAGGGAAGGTGATTATAACTAAGCATGAGTGCTGGCATGATGTCATCATTGTCTCCCTGGAGTTTCCATTCATCACCGTCAGAAATCCTCTGCCAATAACATTCTTCAAATCTTCTTTTCAAAAGTGTGCTTACAGTTTTTGCTGCTAGCGGATTTCCTCTCAACCTAGCGACTATTTCCTTTCCAATTTTTTGCAACTTTCTTCGGCCTTGATAGTTTTCATCACCAAAGATGCATCTTTTGAAGAAAAGCCAAAATACATCTTCCTTTAAACCATCCAAGCTGATATGCTGCTCCATTATACTCGTTATTTTCGTAACTGATTTTACTCGAGTAGTCACCAAAACCACATTACCCATGATTTCTGTGCATCTAAGCGGAGCCAATAGCTTGTCCCAGCGTCTCTCATTCTCCTCCCACACATCATCCAAAACTAGTAGAAATCTTTTGGTCAAATATTTCTTGATGCCATCTTGGAGCATACTCAAATTCTTACTCGTGCTTTTACACTTGCCTTTAGACATGCATTCTAGAATCTCTTCGGTAAGCTTGACTTCATCAAAGATAGCAGAAACATAAATCCAAATTTTGATACCAAATCTATCTTTCGTAACTTCTGGGTCATTGTACACCAACCGAGCAAATGTTGTCTTCCCAACACCTCCGTTACCAACAATGGGAATAACCGAAAGCCTTTGCTTACTTTCTGAGATATCAGTGATTAACTTTACCATCTTGTTCTTCTCCTCTTCCCGTGCAAAGACTTTAGTTTCCGTGTAGCAGGATGCTTCCTCTCTTAAGTCTGAGCTTGTGTTCTGAGTTGCTCGAGCAAGTTCATCAATCTTGTCTTGCTTGAGAGCCTTGCGAACGTCCTCACATATCTCATGTAGCTCATCAACAATAACTGTTATCCTTCGCGATACGTCATCTTTACAGAGTTTCCTTTCTGGTATCCCATCTGATACCGTCTCCCCTTCAAGCTCTCTATCAGCAGTGACTTGATTGTCTGAATCACTAAGCTTCATTCTTTTTATTCCATTCATGATGTCACGGCGCTCGATTCTTCTTTTGGATGTCAAGGGATCATCCTCCTTACTGTTCACAGCAGAAATTTTCACCGCAGATGATATAAATTTGCTTGTCTGATCGGCAAAACCATACGCAAATCGAATAATAGATTGTGCTTTTGACGAACTTGGGCTACTGTGGCGCTCCTTCTCTTTGGTCTGAAAATATTTGAGTTCAATACAGTTCCATCAATTCGCAGTAGCAAGAGGAAATTAGTAGCACACAACATCCACAATGGAAATGCGAGTGATAATTAAAGGCCAAGCAAACTGGTACTAGAAAATTATCCGTAGCATGCGTTAATTAAAAAGATGTGGAAATGCGAGAGCGACAAGGCCCGAAGCGGCTCACCTGCTCGTGGATCTCGAGGTAGTCGAGCTCGTCGAGGAGGTTGCGAGCGTCGGCGGCCAGCCGGCGCACATCGGCGATGGGCTCCGCGAGCTGCTCATTCCGGACCGTCCTCCCTCCCGCGCGCGCTGCGCCGAGGACGAGATTGGCGCGCCGCAGCTCGGCCCGGAGGCGCGCGACCTCCTCCTGGCCGATGCCGTGGCGGGCGGCCCACTCCGCGACGCGGTCGCCGACGAGCCGCTCCGTCACCACGCCGACCAGCCACGTCGCCGCGCCGACGGCCTGCCCGACGGCGTCGAACGGCAGCGGCATTGGCAGAGGCAACCGGACGAGAAGAGGCTACACAGATCGGGGCTTGCAAAGCGAGAAATGCATCGCTTCTTGCTTCCCCCACAAGAGAGAGCGCGATGGACACAGGAGACTTAACCTGCTGGAAATTGCAAGGAAGAAGACAAGGAAAAAACATGGCAGAAGGCTTCCAAAAAAAAAAAAAAGGCAGAAGGACATGGATAAGGACAATGTTACCCTAGAAATTTGAACCCACCTGTAATTATGCTGTGCTTTGCGCGTTGTGTTTTTAATACTCTCTCCGTTTGCAAAATCTTCAAGCTAGCTCAATTTTAAACTAGTTTGCTTGTCCCAACGCAGGTACAACAAACCGTAGACGGTCTCGCATGTATTGCCACTTACGATTTTTAATGACATAAAAGGAAGAGAGGAAGATGAGAGAAAAATGCGGTTATTTCGCGAGATAACTACCTCATACGCTAAATTTTAATAGTATGAAACGGCTTTCACACCATTGTACGAGTCGTGGTTGCCATACAAGTTATAAATATTCTTTTTTTACTCACAAATAAAGAATGTATGGTATTTTTATAAGACAACTAAAACAACTATCCATCATATATATGGTTTTATAGATTGTTTTTTAATTACGTATTATATATAAAACCGTATATGAGACAACATTTTTATACCTGCTTAAAAAATTTGCAAACGGAGGGAGCAAGTCTAGTTAATTTTCTACCGTGTGAAATTGGACTAGGAGAGTGTTCGTTGCATGGGGTTTAAAATTTAGAGAGAAGAATCTTGTCATTTAAGAGTATTAAATAAAGTTTAATTACAAAACTAACTGCAGAACCCCTGGTCTAAATCGCGAGGCGAATCTAACGAGGGTAGGTAAGCCGTGATTAGACGCTGATACTGTAGCATTACTGTAGCACCACTGTAACAAAATATAGATTAATTAGACTCGTTAGATTCGTCTCGTAAAAATGTACCTATCTATAAAAAGGTTTTGTTATTAAATTTTATTTAGTACTTTTAAATAATAAAATTCTCTTTGATATGATAGGTCTAAATGCTAAATGCTAAAACAACCAACACCCAGCTCCCTTGCGTGCACAAGTTCGAGTGGTGTGTACACGCAATGTGTACTCTTATGTTCACTTGAAAAGAGTCACTTCGATGATTATTATAAGCTGCATGTATATTGGTAATGGGGGTATCGTTGCATCGGTGTGATTAAAAGTTGTTGAAAATAATCACCTAAATATATTTTATGTATGTATTAGTGGTTAAGTTATGAGGGGTGTTCGTTTTCAGGGGTCTAAATTTTAGAGGGGTCATATCAAAGAGAATTTTGTTATTTAAAAATATTAAATAAAGTTTAATTACAAAACTAACTGCAGAACCTCGGGTCTAATTCGCGAGACGAATCTAATAAAAGTAATTAAACTATGATTAGATGATGGTTACTGTAGCATCACTGTAACAAAACATAGATTAATTAGGCTTATTAGATTTATCTTGAAATGAGCATTCATCTGTCAAAAAGGTTTTGTCATTTAATTTTATTTAATGCTCCTAAATAACATGATTCTCTTTTATTTTAGAGGTCTAAAATTTAAAGAGGTGAAAACGAACACCCCCTGTAACGTTTGACTGTTATTTGAGAAAACAGAGGAGGTACAAGAGGAAGCTCTTAGTAGGGCAATATCTGCCATTACAATTGAACCGGAAATCTCACTGTGCTGTACTAATTAGTGAAATCAACAGCATCATACATATACGTTTGCGTGCGTGGTTCTACAAAGGAATACAATGCTCCTTGTCGTGCATTAGAGCATGAAGGTTTCTGATAATTTTTAGAAAAACACATCTTCGATGCTGAGTGTAGTTGTAGGTCTGGGCATATGCGTATGTATATGTAGCCGTGTGTTAAGATTGAGTGAGTGCAAGCGTACATACATGAATAGATACTACAGCTATGTCTAGTAGGAGAGATTAAAAAAAAAGCATCATACATATACAAAATGGTTATCGGAAAAGAAAAAAAAATGTACAGGCCCACACAAATCTCACTGTGCTGTCATGAACTTCTGCTTGAACGGTGCTGTCCGTTTTGAGAAAAGTAGATGAATGAAGGTCAACCTTATGGTACAGCGTAAAATCCTTCTGTATTGCAAAAGGCATAGGTTGCATGGTTCCAAATCTCGCGAGAAACCGCGCGAAAACCGCGGTTTTCGCCGAAACCGCGGAGCAGCGGTTTGAACGGTTTCACGAAATTCGAATTTGAAATTTGATTTTTTTTGGAAATTTGACAAAATTTGAAACCAAAAATCGTACATGTAGTACTCCATGAAAGAGGACCATTTGTGAAAACAGAACTTGAAAATTCGAAGGTTTGGATGGCCAAAAAAATGTTGGAAGAAAATAGGGAAAAAGAAAAAAGAAAAGTACAGAACCTTATCCTCTTCCTCAGGTCACGGGAGCCATTCGGCTTCTCCAGAAATCACGCGAGCGCTGGGGAACGCGGCGTCCCGGCCGTCTGGCGCCGAATCAGTGTCCCCGAGCCCCGGGCGCCGTCGATTCCCCGCCGCTCGCCTCTCCTCTCGTGGTTGCGCCCGGGTCTGGCGGTAACCGAGCGGGATTCGTGGATACCGAGCGGTATTCGCTGTCGCTTTGGCTGCGTCGACGCCGTGGGCTACAGGCGCGGCAGGCCCTGCACGACGTCCACTGGTCCAGCCCACGGCAGGTGCAGGTGAGTCCTCTCTTCTGCTGTCCAATTTGAGTCGGGCGTGTGATTGTGGACTTTGTTTTTAGTGGTCCAAAATCAGTACGAAATTTAAAATTGCACATGGCATTTTGTATTTCGATGTAGGCAAAATGGCAGTGCATGAAGCTGTTTGTAAATAATTAGCAAAAGTCATGTCAAAATTTGAAATTTTTTCCCTTCATTTTCCCCTATTTTCCTTTGTTCCACGGTTTATCTACGAAAACCACGGTTTTCTCGCGGTTTTCGCGCGGTTTTCACGCGGTTTTCACAGAAACCGCATGGTTTCAAAATCGAATTCAAATTCACCGTTCTTGCGGTTTTCTCCGCGGTTTTCGCGGTTTTCGCGGTTTTCGTTCGTCCGCGACCCGGCGATTTTTTAGCCTTCCACGAGATTTGAAACCCTGATAGGTTGTTCATATGCAATAAATGTAAAGAGGAATCGTTGATGTTTACAATAAGTCAGTTTTGATGCTGACTACACAATTGCGCAAAATCAACAGACTACCAGAGTTTTAGATCCAAAAACACAACACTTCATTGCAGCTTGATTAGGGATGGCAACGGGCATGGCGCCTGCGGATAGCTCCTGCCGCTGCCTGTGCCCGCGATCCAAATTCCATGCCCGTGCCCGAGATCCGCAACGGGCAGAGAATGGTGCCCGTGCCCGCTATCTGCGGATATCCCGTGCCCGCGGGCGCATCCGCATGCCCGTCGGGGTGCTCGGGAGCGAGCTCGCCGAGCTGCGGCGCGGCGCGCTGTAGGGCGTCACGGGACGACTTGAGCGGCAGGAGGCTCCGGCATCACGAAGGAGGAGCGGGTAGTCCTGGGACTTGGGCCGGGCCAAATCCGGGTGGGCCGCGGCCCGAACGTTTGGCACGGCCCGTGGCACGGCATGGCCCGAAGGGGTTTTGTGCCGTGCCGACCCGGCCCGAACTGACGGGCCGTGCCGTGCCTAGATTTTGGGCCCGACGGGTGGCACAGCACGGCACGGTCGAATGGGCCGTGCTCGGGCCGGCATGGCACGGTGACGGCCCGATGGCACGAAAATGGCCCGACGGCACGGTGACGGCCCGACGGCACGGTGGCGGCACGGATATTATTCCTGAGCCAAGGTTCATTTTGTATTTTGATTCGTATTTAAAAATTCAAACTTGTATAGAATTTGCATACGAAGTCCAAATGAGTTGATTTTTCTTTCTAAAATCTTTAAAAAATAAGATCTATCATGTGGAATCTTTTTAATCAAACTTTTCTAGTTCATTTTTATACTAATCAGTCAACAGGTTAATGGTCACTATTTAACATTTTCTTTACCTTTTTGTAAATCACCAAAGGAATTGAATTTTTAAATGATTTTTTGTGTGGGCGTACAATTTCTACATATCTACACATAGAATTTTTGTACAATTATTTTGAAGCATTTACCCTTGTGTAAGTGTGAATTGCTCTTCATTTATCACAAAACCTCATTACTTCTATGTTGTTTAGTAAAATTTGAACACACTTTCATGCAAACATTGTTCAAAAAAATCACCATAAATTGTAGAGGTTGGTGTTGACTTGGAACAGCTCCACACCAAAATTGAGTTCAAAATCCAATATATTTTTGGAGATAAAAAAATGCAAAAACTCATTTTTCCTTTGTTTTCTTGTTACACTCAAAGTATGATGATTTTAGAACTCAAATTTGATATACACATGTAATATAGCTTTCTTAAAGTAGTGTAATTTTTTCAAAATTTTTAAAAATTTATTATCCATGCAACACTATAAAAAGAATCAATTTGAAAAACAAAAATACGCGTTCTCTATGTTGAAAACGTATTTTTAAAGTAAGTTGTCAATGAAACCGGGCCGTGCCCGTGCTTGGCACGGCCCGACGATGGCCCGGCGTGCTCCGTGCCGTGCCCGGGCCGCATTTTTGCCTTGTCGGGCCGACCGGCACGGCACGACGCGGCCCGACGGGCCGTCACGGCACGGCACGAAGCACGACGGGCCCGTGCCGTGCCGTGCCGAGCACGGCCCGAGTCCCAGGACTAGGAGCGGGTGTCGCATCTTGCCGAGGGGAGGCGAGGTCGCTGCATCGGGCGACGGTGGGCAACCAGGCCAACGGCACGAGGTAGAGGGCGACCTTGATAGCGTGTTGCGCGGGGAGGAGCCACGGCGAGCCTGCCGGTGGCGAATCTAGGAGCGGCGCCGGGTTTTTCGCCTCCATCTGGAGCAGCAGGGCCAATGCCCGTTGTCCCGAGTGGCCAGAGCCAGAGGCTCCGGGAGCGTTGCCCCTGTCGGCCCGGGATCGAGCGGCGGCACCCGCGGTACAGTACCGCGTGCGCACTGTAGCGAAATATCTGCAGTGCGCAAAAAAAAAATCCTCTCGCTTTTTTTGGATCAAAGCATATGGTAAAGACTCGTGTCGGAGCTCACAACGGCCAGCTGAGTCCCTGTATAGAATCAGGAAGGGGGTTCGGGGGTTTTCTCGGCCTGCGTGAGAGGCTCTTCTCCTTAAACAAATGCCGTCGGGGGCGGTCTTACCCCGGCAGGTCGAGTTTTTTTTCCTGGAGCGGCAGGGAGTACGGGAAGAGAGAGAGCAGGGCGAGGCTGGCTTTTGTTTTTTTATTATACTTTTTTATTTGGCCCGGGGGCCGCTGCCTTTGACTGGAGTCTGGAGCTCACGTGGGAGAGCAAACAAATCGTAGAGTACAGATGCTCTTCCCATTGTTGGGCCACATGTCAGGGACACGAAGCGGGCATGCGGGCACGCGGACACGGATAGAGGTTTCCTACGCCCGTTTACTTATGCCCGTTGGATTTAAATGCATGCCCGTATCTGTGCCCAACAAGACCCGAATCCGTGCCCATCGGGTTTTTTGCCCGCGGGCACACGGATATTTCATGCCCATTGCCATCTTTAAACTTGATGGATGTCCATCAACAAACATTGTTATGTTCAGTGGCGGAGCCAGACAAAGAAGGCAGGAGGGGCCGATATGCAAAGTCATAAAGTGTTACGAGTACACAAATGCTAGAGCTTGTGGAGAAAACAAATACGTTCGTCAAAGAATGGATGTTGCATGCCATGCGAGTAGGCTTACAACAAGATGATGTCTCGTACATACGCCGAAATGTAGCCGCCCGTTGTTGTATGCATGTAGGCTTCAGAAAAAAATTCAACGTCGGGGGGGGGGGGGGGGGGGGGGGCACGGCCCTGGCTGGCCGAGCCGTGGCTCCGCCGGTGGTTATGTTGTAATGTGTCATGTAGTCTTTCAGTGACAAAGAATTTGCTTTAGAAAGATGAATGTTGTAAGATAAGATATGCCCAATGTGAAGATTCGGGCTTCAAAATATTAATAAAGAAACAAAAATGATACACACTCATTGTTCTGCACTAAGCGGCAACATCTGCATTTTGTGACCCTATAATGTGTGTCCATCCAACTGGTTGCAACTGCTCAATAGAATCAACGGCCACCTAAAACAGGACACAGTTAGTACAGGGCTCCACCGAATCCGAGCTCTATAAAGAGTCGAGTACAGTAAGCTATGGAATCTAGGAAACAGAAGATACCTTCTGATCAAAATTCGGAACAACCGTGGTCACTATGCATTCCAGCACCCCAATATATTTTCACCCCAAAATCGATACAATGCTCTACGAGGTGTGAAACCATGTCAGAATCAGATCGAGCTGTTCATCTGGCAAGCTACAGGCCATGAATGTGTCAACCCTTTGCAAGTAGTGATCATGTGTGCATCAGCCCAGTAGTGATCATGTGTGCATCAGCCCTCATAGTTAATTAAATTCAATAAATATTTGGCTGAGGGTGACATGGCTTGCTGCACACTTCAACATTGCCAGCACATGGTACCACCAAGAACGGATTTATAGGAGTAGCATATTTCCTGTATCCACTAATCAAGAGATCCCATGCTTCATCATCCATCTCTGGAAACCATCATCTGTTCTTTCGTACATTGAGCTGATCAAACTGCATTGCATGGTCATCCAGTCAAGTTACAGATACTTTTTCTTTCTTGGACTAAGGCCGTAACAACCTAGCCATATATAATGCTGACTGAACTTTCCTCAAATCATTTTTAAACCCTGCACTACGAAGCCCAGAAATGACAGCCCGCTTGGCCGATGCAAGAACATTGTTCCCTTCACGCAAGCAGATCCGCAAGAATTTGGATGCCATATGGTATCTGCCAACTTTACATAGACCATGGACTAGTGACGTGTAAGTAAAATCATCTTTTAGCTTCATGCTGTGCAGTAATTTTATGGCTTCATCAACCTCATGGGATTTGCATAACGCGTCAATCAAGCAGTTGTATGCTACCACATTTGATTCCATGCCCATCATCTCTATGTACCATAACTGCTTCTCCGCAGCCTCGATTTGCCCCATCTTACACAGACCATTCACCAAAATTGAAAATGTGTACTCATCGCTCTCCAGGCCACCTTCTTCCATTATGGCCAAGAGCTCAAACGCATCGTCCAGCTTCCCTTCTTGGCAACGCAGGTGAATTAGCGTGTTGTAGCATACATTGTCGACCCTGGATCCATTTTGGGCCCGTTTGTTTCGGCTCCACGGGCGGCTCCTGGAGCGGCTCCGCGACAATGGCCACCAAACAGGGTGCTCCCCCACCGGCTTCTCCGGAAAAACCGGAGGGAGCCGCACCCCAAATCCTGTCGAAGCGGGGAGCCGCAGAAACGCAGCTTCGCCAGCTCCCTCCCCCGTCCCCACGCTCCTTTCTCCAAAGTGCCCTTGTGCATCAACCCTCGGAGCTCCACCTACTGCCTCTTCTCTTCTCTGTAATTCCAAATTTCTAATGGTGACGACCCAAATTGATTGCCCAAATGGAATAACGATGGTTTGAGGATTCGATTCCACCAATCCTTGGCCACAATCTTCCCCTCTCCCCATCTTGATTTGAGCTCTCCGAGCTCGTCCATGGCGGACGAGAACAGAGGAGGAGGACGCCGCCTCTGTTTCTTTTTTTCTTTCTAGGATTCGATCCCTCTCGTGCTCTCTATTAGGCCATCGTAATGGGTCAAGATGGAGCCCATGTACGCTTTTCTTTTTGCAAAGGAACCCAAATACGCTTTAATCAGTCCAATTTTTATCAGAAACCACTACTTATGGTTAAAATATAATGTCTTATTTTAATAAAAAAATCATGGCATATAAACATCCAAATGTATATTAGGAAGGCATATGTCGAGGGGTAGTTTGGATAATTCCCTCTTTCATCCATGAAGCTGCATGTGAAGTTGTAAGAGAAGCTGTTCTACCAAATAATTTCAGACACAGCCACAGCCGGAGCCGGCACAGCTGTTTTCCAAAGAAGCCACAACCATAGCCAGAGCCCAAACAAACGGGCCCTTTATATCAAGAGCTCACAATAGGCATTGGCTTCTTGCATCCGGCCCTTCTTGACCAGCGCACTGATCACCGTGCAGTACGGGAAGGCATCCGAAATATACCCTCCTTCCAAAAGGGACAAGAAGGTCTCCAATCACTGATCAAACCTGCCATACCTAAAGCAGCACTTCATAACCGTTGTGTAAGTGATGACATTAGGTGCATGCCCGGCCCTCCCTAGCTCTTTAAGAACCATGCGGGCAGAACCCACCTTGCCTGACCTGCACAGCCCGTTGATCATCGTGTTGTAAGTCACAATGCCAATGGGAAGCCCCACCCTCTGCAGGTACCTGAACATCCTGTACGCGTTCGTCGCGTGGCCAGCCCTGAACAGCCCATCCAGGAGGGTGTTGTACGTGGTGGCGCAGGGTGCGACGCCCTTCTCAGCTATATCAGCGAACACCCGATAGGCGTCCTCCGGGTGGCCGGACCGGAACAGGCAGTGAGTGCATCAGGGCGTTGTAGCTCGACGCGTCGGGGGCGATGCCGCACCGGAGCATTTCGTCGAACAGGTCGAGGGCGCGCATGGGGAGCCCGCGGCGGGCCGCGCCCGCGATGAGGGAGTTGTAGGTGACGGCGTCGGGGCTCACCCCGGCCTCCCGCATCCGGCGCACCACCGGGACGCTGGCGTCGATGCCCGCGGCGCGGCAGTGCGCGGCGAGGAGGGTGTTGTAGGTGACGACGTCCGGGGGAAGGCCGAGGCGGATGGCGTCGACGAGGACGAACTCCACGCGGGCGATGCTGCCCTCGCGGCAGAGCGCGGCGAGGCCAACGTGAGCCAGCTCTGAACAGCCCGTCGAGGAGCGGGCTGTACCATGGTGGCGCACGGCGCGACGCCCTTGTCAGCCATATCAGCGAACACCCTGTAGGCGTCCTCCGGGTGGCACGGCTTGTTAGGTCCCTAGGTGGATCCACGCCGCGCCCGTTGCGTGGCTGGTGTACGTAAAGAAAACGAAAGAAGCATCAAAATCTTCCTCTTGAATGGCAAACGGGGTGACACGACGCGGAGGAAATAGCAAGTCCACATGCATTTGCTCCTGGGGAAAATCGATCGTTTTTCTTCTCCTCTTCTCTCTCTCTGTGGCAAGACTTGGTCGTCAATCGTTCGCCTGTCCATGATGCATCAAACGGCAGACCACGCCTCCTCTCCTCTCTTATCTCCCTCGCTCTTCTCTCTAGTACCCACAACAACAGCAGCTCACTCTGGCGAGCCCCTCTGTCTCGTCGTCTGCGAGTGCAACAGCCCCTGCACACTGTCTCGCCCAGCCTCGATCTCCGCGCGCCACCCAAGACATGCCATCCATGGAGGACTGAGTCGTCGCTCAAGCCTCCTCGCCGCGTCATCCTTCCTTGTCAGTTTCAACTCGACGTCTTGGCGGCCGCTTCCCGATTCCGACGACTCCGCTGGCTGCTGTCACGTGCCGCTTTATGGTCGGTCCACTTGAACTCACCGATCCCGACCAGGCGGGCTTCGAGTTCGACGGCCCAGCTAGGAGGAAAACGGCCCAAGACATGTCACGCGAGGAGTGTGGCTGCTGCTCGAGTGCTCTATTAGCAGGAATCCGTGGAGAGCATCCGGCTTGTCCTTACGGAATTAGAGATTACATATATGAGCCAAGCATATTGAAATTCTGATGACCAAAAGATTATTATCGAGTTCAAAAACTAGACAATATTATGACACGTTAATAAGACAGCGAACTATATATAAAATAGCTTTGCAACAATGAATCAAAACAAGAAAGATGTTCCAACATTATTTCTATATTAACATTAAAAGACAATAATGAAAATAAGAAAGATGTTCCAACATTACGATTGTTAATGCTGAACTTGGCTCGTGTGTTAAATTGAGCTTCACCCAACATAAATAAATATCATTTCCCGATTGAATACATAATCAGACCAGCTACTGAGCTAATCAATATATCTGTGAGCAGCTCACGAGCTTGCGCGTTAACAAAATGAACTCTGAAGGAAACTCGACTCGGTTTATTTGAAATGCAAAGCATGGCTGAGCCAAGCCAATATTATGAATGAGTTGAGCTGGCTTGAGAGCCTCAAGTCATTTTGCCATCCCTAGGTACCACTTTGTAAAATAAAATTCTAAATGTTAAGGAATTAATCTTAGACACTTAGGTCATGATCAAACATGAGAATCACCATGTTTATATTGAACTGCAAATTTGTTTGTAACACGCACACTAAAATATTTTAAAAGATTGTATTCAAAGATTTATGGAAGCCAGTTTATCTATTTGAAATAACATGTACACCATTTTACTATTATTTTTTGCTACACCTTTGTTGTTGTCATCATATTTTTCCACTTTTGAAAATTGTATTCAATAATTTGGATAATTTGTCAACCACTACTCATATCAATGATAAACCACCAAGGAACCATGGGCGTGCGTGGCAAGTTGAATATAACGTTGACATATACTAAACCTCAGCTCTAACCTCTTAGTGAAACCAAGGCTGAGATGCTTTTTTTCATTATCTAAAAAGAATATACCAAACCTCGAACAAGTCCACTTGGATCGCTTGGAGTAGCTAACAAGGCATTAAAGTTGATCAATTCCTCGGTGCATGAGAAAAGAACGGAGAGGAAAGCAAAGAGAAGGCAACCGTGCTTAATTGCTTTTGTCTTTACAATCTTTGTCGCTAGAAAACTCCTGCCGCAGGTACTATCTGGTGCCCACATAGATCGATAGACACAAAAGAAGCATTTCGTAATGGCAAAGTTCATCTGTACATCAACCGGCCGCTTTGCTTTTTCGTCATGCAAAATTCTCTTTGTACCCTGTTGACCATTTTGTACCGAATATTTTGATAACGTAGGAGGTAACTAATCACTCCTATAAACGTACATACGTAAACTCTATCTCTATGAGCATATTCGAAAACCGAGCCGGTATATATCCTTCAAATTGATGAAGTCACCACTGGCACCTCGGTCGC
This sequence comes from Eragrostis curvula, assembly GCA_007726485.1. Lineage (NCBI taxonomy): Eukaryota > Viridiplantae > Streptophyta > Magnoliopsida > Poales > Poaceae > Eragrostis > Eragrostis curvula. The sequence continues at coordinate 203,950 of RWGY01000449.1, read as the reverse complement.
CTACCGCTGAAAGCACAACACCGTTAAATTCTAGAATTCGCTCCCATCGGGAGTTCAACCTAAGACCTCAGGTGCTACTGAAGCTCTTATAACCACTAGGCTACAGTCCCTTTCGCTGAAAAAGACTTAATTTAATTAAAACGGGATAAGAGTTACACGAGGACGTTTTATTTTCTTCTAATATTGCAGTTTTCTTATCGCATTGGTAAACTGAACCTCGAATCCTCTTGGATCATTTGGATTAGCTCACAAGGCAATAGGTTGCTCGATTCGTCGGTGCATGAGAATTGAATTGGGCAGACAACAAAGAGCAGACAGCCGCGCTTTATACTACTTTAATCTCTAGCTGTAACCTTTGCCGCTAGAAAACTCCTGCAGCGTGTACGACTTGGTGTCCACAAAGATCAGTAGACACAAAGAAACGTTTTATACTGTTGCAAAGTTTATTGTGCAACCAGCTGCTTTGCTTTTACTCTCTCTCTCTCTCTCTCTCTCTCTCTCTCTCATGCACACACAAACTCTTATCAAATGTTGGTTCGATCTGTCTTGTTTCTTTGTAGCTAGTAATATATTTTATTTTTATGTAAAACCGCTTTTGTTTTTGTAATATGAATATTTAAACAGAAAAATGCTTCATGTATAACTCATTTTGTACGTGGGCAAGTTACGGCTATAGATCTAACAGTTTAAAACCAAGTAAGGCACCAAAATGATTTAAACCATTAGATCTCGGGTCATTCAATCCAGTTGGATGTATAGCAAGACTCATTTTAATATATATTGAGTAAATTGCATTGGAGGTCATCGAACTTATCTGATATGTGCAAATAGGTCACCGAATTTTGAAATTGGACTAGCACGTCACTGAAGTTTTCAAATGGATCATTCCAGGTCACTATTGCCCCATCTCACCTAATTATCATGTTGATGTGGCCACTACGTACATGCATGTGTGTTCATTGTACCCCCGTATGCTCTGCTTATGTTGATAGTCAGGGACATGGTTTTTTGCTTAACAAAACAAGAAGCATGTTTGGCACTAAGCATTGATCAGTATTGTTACCAAGGTGGGGGTAACAGCCTAACACTTAAAAACACAAAGTGTCCCGTCAACGAAATAATGTGTGAACAAATCAAAATGAGGTATCTGCAACGCAATGTAGCACCCATCACGAATCATGCAAAGGCCACCTGCTGTGGGTATTAAAAGGCCAACAGCATCAGCATCATGTCTGTCGTCACGGGTTGGACGAAGGATGAAAATGGTCGGATACTCTTGCAATAACAATTGTATAAGCAGGTTCCTAGTTTGCATCAGAAGGATGCACTTGTACCGTGCAGACAGAGACCGGTACTGTTTACTCACCTGAGCTGCAGTTGCTTCAGATACTGCAATGGCCTCGTCAAGCATGGACGCCTTGTCCGTCTGCACTCCAGAAACCATCACACCACAAACATATTAAATTTATCATAACCCTATTTCCTATTCCCATTCTATAATCTGATAATCTCATTCCTTCCACCGGTTTATGGCGGTTGTAGAAGCAACCCAAGCATAATGAGCAGCACGGCAAGCAGCTCATTATGCTAAATCAGGAACAATGGGAAAAACAAAAACAAAAATACTGATGCAGAACTCGCTACCTACTTGCCTCAGGTCGTGGAGAATTGCAGGCCATAGCACCACCTAGCAGGTCGCCTGATGCCGTGGACCTCACATGGATGACGGTGATGGAATGGAGCAATCGATCTATAGATTCTTGACATCATAAAATCCTGGCAGTGCAGATCCTCAAAGTCAATGCAGAACTCACGCTGTGGTGATGGCGCAAGAAAGCTACGCTAATCGGCGTCGGTGGAGATGGCAACGGCGCTCGTCGCGTCTTTGTTCCTCCACCTCTCAAGGTCCAGACGCGGACTCGTCACGGTGGATCTTAGGAGACGGCGACCTCCCACGGGTTCGTGGTAAGGAGGGAGGGCGTACAGGGGAGGGGATCCGGCACTGCCCCCATCCTGCAACGGAGCCGAGCTCGGTGGGTGGGGGACTTCTTAGCCGCCGGCGTCGCGTCGCTCTTCCTCCTCCCCCCATCCTGCTGTTCCTGGGCTCGAGGCGGAGGCGGCGGTTTAGGGCTGGGAGGTTGGATCGATCGGGAGAGTTGGGATTTGGAATCGAATTCGGCTGAAGGGAAAAACGAAGCGTGCAAGGGAGACGATGTTAGCGGCCGGGCGAGAGAAGCGGCCCCACCTGTCGGCGCGAACTTTTTTACACGGAGCGGAGGCGACGCACGCGGGATTGGGACGGGAGTGAACTCACAAGGCAAATAATAAAGAGTAAAGATATTGAGTAAATTGCATTGGAGGTCATCGAACTTATCTGATATGTGCAAATAGGTCACCGAATTTTGAAATTGGACTAGCACGTCACTGAAGTTTTCAAATGGATCATTCCAGGTCACTATTGCCCCATCTCACCTAATTATCATGTTGATGTGGCCACTACGTACATGCATGTGTGTTCATTGTACCCCTGTATGCTCTGCTTATGTTGGAACTAGTCCATCTATTATTCGCTCTAATTAATAGACTGTTGGTATTTCTTAACGTCACAGATAAATCCGCAAGCGTACGGAGAATACCGTTGTAGCACTTCACCCGTGAGTATTCAAGGGTATCGTTATTTATATTATCCCAAAGGAACGGAGTGGAATTATCTACTAGTCTAGCTGGTCCAAGGATACGAGGAAGGATGGTAGGTATGGGTAGAGAGGATTCCTATGGATGAAGTTCTATCTGGAACAAGGAAGAGTAGACACAGCAGGGCTGTCACCACCTACCGGCAAACTCCCCTACTAGGACACGTGACACTAGGGCTATTAAGTCTCTAGGCCAGTCCTAGGGTCACGTGACAACAAGGCAATTAAGTCCTCGCTGCCAGACCTATTCCAAGAAGTCAATTCCCTAGAACAGAAAGGACTAAGCACAGCAGGGCTGTCACCACCTATTGGCGACCCTCTCCTAGGACATGTGACACCAGGGCTATTAAGTCCCTATGCCAGTCCCAAGGTCACGTGACAGCAAGGCAATCAAGTCCTCCCTGCCAGACCTATTCTAGTTCACAAGACTAAAGATAAATTCTGCCTCTAAATGCTTACTTGAATAGAACGATGATCATGCAAGCAAGTAAAGGAAGAACTTATACTAGAATAGAAACATACAATCCAAAAGGAGATCGAGAGTACTTACTTGTAATGAAGATAAACGACGAACGAACGATGAACGAACGACGAACGAACGATGAACGAAGAACGAACGACGAACGAGCGATGAACGAACGAAGAACACTTCACTATAAATATGTATCCTCCAAGATACAAGATTTGGGCCAAGTCCTCACAAAGGGAGAACTACCCTTCTCTCCTACCATACTCTCTCCCTACTCTACTAGTGTACAAATGGCTCTAGGCCCTTGGGAGTGGAATGAGGCTCTCCTTCTTGTTGTGAATTCCCTCCTTTTGATATGAAATGTACCTGCACTCACAAATTCACCAACACTCGTGGAAATCGTTAGTAATAAACTCCTACCACTATGTTTGGTGTTCATTTTATTTCTTTTATGCAGGTAATTGACGGTCAAAAGTGGTACTTAAGGGCCGTCAACAACACCCCCACACTTGAGCCTTTGCTCGTCCTCGAGTGAAGGTGGAAGATTAAGATAAAGCATGACTTCCTATGGTATGGTGCTAGCATACAAGTTATTCCAAGCCATACCTGCACCTGTGAACTTTGAAGTGGCTAACATGCTATCTTGCGCGGTTGAGGAATGGAATGATCTTGATTCAAGTCATCAATACCCCTCTGCTGAGTAACTTGGGTTTTTGAAAGATTTTCAAAGTAAAAGCATAGCTTGTACTCCTCAAATGATTCTCTCAATTCGCTCAATGTGTATGATTCCTCACCAAGGCAATGTGTTTGCCTCCTTTCATCCTACTTCTATGTAAGGCTTTATGTGGAGCTTGGTAGGGATGAAAAGGAGCATACTTGCATCACTTATATTGCAAAGTCAAAGAGTGGATCCAAAAGAGAAAACAAGCCATACAATCTGATCAAGAATGTGTGTGTGAGTGGATATGTGTGTGGAAGATGGAATGAGATGGATACTCCTTGATGTGATGATATCTCTCTCGTGCTTGAATTTTGTTTGAGAACATGGCTATCGCTTCTTTTCTTTCTTCTCTCTCTCTCTTTTTTTTTTTTTTTAAACCATACTCACTATGTTTGAGGAGGTCTCTCTTTCCCTTTTTTTTTTTTTCTCATGCTTCGGAGCACTAACACTTTCTTTCTTTCTTTTTCATGAACTCTTTCTCTCCTTTTTTTTTTTGATAGCCATGCCTCTTTTGCAAGAGTATTTGAAGAGAGATATCAACAAAAAATGAAGGAGTATTTTGTTTTGGTGGATGGATGAATGGAAAGGATGTTGCTAACTTCCAGTGTAGAAGTTAGCATGTTTTGTGGTGGTGGTGGTGGTGCATGTGTACGTGATCTTGACCAGGAAAGTATGACAAGAATCTCACAAGGGTCACACAATTTGACAAAGCTCAAAGCAATAACAAGTAGCATTTTGTAGGGGTTTTCAATGTGATCATTATCTGGCTCTGGTAGGAATTTAAGATCATTGAGGAGTGCAAAGCTATGGATTTTTAATTTTGCAAAATAAATTCCCAAGTACTCTACACAGAAGAAGCAAGATTCCTATCATCCAACCATATCACACTCGCCAACAACTTAGATAAGCATGGGGTCCTATGATATTGGTGTTCACAAGCAACAGGTGTGCGAAGCGAGGAATAAAGAGTATGCAGGCCAACCAAACAGAAACATGCAAGCTTGTTTGAGGGATAAAAAGATTTGTTTTTATCATTGAGTTAAATTTTAGTGATTGAAGCAAAAAAATTTATTTTAACTCAAGATCTGGAGAGTAGGGTATAGGATGCGCAAACCGTCGCCTTAGATGAAGTGGAGATTAAGAGGGGTCATGTGATTGATCTTTGTCTTCTAGTCCCGATGGCTCCACTCATTTGCGTGTTGATTGGTGGGATGTTGTGCATCGTGTTGGTGGGAGATCTCAAATGTGTGCTTGATGAAGGACAAGAGGTCTCCCCCACACTTGTTATTGTACCTAGCTTATTTATTCGAAAGAGACAAACAAATGTGGAAACAAAAAAGGACTCTACCGGGGTTAAAGACCGGGGAGCCTAAATTTATTGAATTTAGTAAAATAACTCAAGGCGCATGATATGTTGGAAAGGGAAATAAAAACGCCTAGTTTATTCAAACTATTTTTTTTCAAGTTTATGTTTTTATCATGTAAGGCGAAAGCAAAAGGATACAAGTTGCGATACAAGTTACCTTAGTGGAGGAGGGATCCTCCCCCACACTTGTTCTTTGCCCGTAGTCCTTGATTGGTGTCGATCCCCATGATATTGATCGGGCTTTGTGCAGCGTGGCATGATGTTGGTATGTCGTCTTTCTTCAACGCGTTGTTGAGTCGCTTGTCGGCCCTTTTCATGGCTGCACATAAGAGCGAAAACACAAGAGCAAACTCGAGAACGGGTTATGTTAGTGTAAACAATGTGGATCACCTGTCGGTTGCTGCAAAGCTTCTTGATCGCAACAAAAGAATGCAAATAAAATCAAAAGAAAAGAAGGGAAAATCATTTTCTTGAACTTGAGACAAATGCAATGAAAACATGGAGAAATGTGAGCAAAAATTTTGTTGAGAAGGTGCTTAAGTAAAACGAGAAATGGAGCTGAAGATTCAAGCACTCTTCCTTCAAAAAGATGAAGTCCAACTTGGCACACAACTCCCCAATGGCTATGTGATAAGAAGTCAATGGGAGTTGTGCCAAAACTCCTCCAAAATTTTGCTCAAAACATTTTCCAACAGAAGATTGTCTCAAATTCATTTTCACAAAATAGAAAACTCTTCTCTCTCTCTCTTTTTTTTTATGCAAATGGCAGGTGGTTTGAACAATCCCAAACAAATGTTGGGATGATTCAAACATGCAAGAATGCAAGTGGGAAAATCGAATATGCAAGGATGCAACTTTGTAGAAAAATCCAAATATGCATGTTGATGGAGAAATCAAATATGCAAAAGAATGCAAATATGAGAGAAGTAAATATGAGATAACTACCGATTATCCTGTCGGCAAGGGCATCATCATTTTAAGTCCGATGAGCAAGACTTTCCTTCATTCTAATCCCTGCAAAGTTAGTGCCGATATGCAACCACGAGATTTGCAATATTTGTGATAAACGAAAGCATCTACAACCAACCTAAAGAATGAGTAACAAAAGAGATAAACAAGGTGGTTGTAGGCCTCATGCGGGGTTTTGGCACTGAGGGGCGTGGGCTCTAGAGATTCATGGCATGAGCATGTTTCTTGTGGGTGTTCAAGAAAGAAGTTCTCAAGCTCATGCTTAGGATCATGTTTAACGGGCGATGACTCAAGAGAACTATCAAATGAGCACGTTTCTTGTGGGTTTTCAAGGAAAAAACTTTCATGCTCATGCAAAGGATCAAGTTCCTCTAGAGTTGATGCCTCGAGGAAGTCCATAGCCCAAGAGTTTTCCTTCTTAAGAGGTTCTTGATCACCAATAAGAATGGTGCACGGAGGGCTAGAGGGAAGAGGCTCAAGATAGAGCGATGGTGATGAGGATTGTTGGGCTAGGAATGTTTCTTCTTTTCTATCCTCATCTTGGGTGGAAAACCTCTCATCCTTATGTAGAGCAAGATCCAAAGATGCGAATGGGGATACAAACATCACTTGCTCAAGTGGTTCATGATCAAGATGAGGTTTTGCCGAAGGATTTTGATAGCTCGTGCTGGTGAAAGGGGCATTCTCAAGAATTTCCTTCATGTCCTCCTTGAGAAATGGTTCTTTTAGAGGATTGGGAGGAGTAGGAGGCATCTTATCCCAAATGTCGTTCGAGGTTTTTCCATAGTCTTCAATAATTTCTTCCTCAAACTCATACGAGAACTCAACAGGCGAATCATGGGATGTGGACAAAGAGGGGATGGATTCGGATGTTGAGGGTTCCTCGATGCTTGACACGACTTTCTGTTGGAGGGATTCACTAAGAAGATTGACGAAGGAATTATTTTCTGTGATCTGATCCAAGATGTTTCTTCCTTCTGTCGGTGTTTTAGAAGCAAAGGAGCCTCCAGCGGCGATGTCAAGATATAGGGCGGATTTCTTGTCTAAACCCATGTAGAAATATTGCAATAGCATGGGATCGGGGATAGACAAGTCTGGGCCAGTAAGAGTTAGCAAGGAAAACCTAACCCAGGCTGCACCTATGGACTCCTTCTCATTCTGCGAGAAATTCATGATTTCTAGCCGGAGAGCAACGATTCGGGATAAGGGAAAGAAGACTGAGCAAAATTTATCTCGGAGTTTTTCCCAATCCCCATTCATGTTTCTGACGACAATCGTGTACCATTGTTCCGCTCTCTCACGAAGGGAGAAAGAAAACAACTTCCATTTCACGGTTTCTTGTGCCATGCCTTGGATCACGACGCATGAACATACTTGCTCGAACTCTCGCAGATGGTGATATGGATTTTCTTGGTCAGTTCCAGAGAAGGGTCGGCTTCTGACCATGTTTATAAAGGTGGGGTGGATCATATAGCCGGATGTGGAAATGGGTTTGGAGGATGGTGGTGGCTCAAATGACATTCCCCTTGGAGCAGAGAAGGATTGGATTGTAGGTTCTGGCTCCATGATAAATATTTTTGATGTTTTTCAAGGAAGGGGTAGAAATGATGGATGGTGGAAGAGTGGCAATGGATTGAGGATAAGTAATAAAAGGAAAAGGATAAAAGGATACAATACGAGGACCAACTAGGTTCGAAGACAAAAAGCAACTACCGTTCCCCGGCAACGGCGCCAGAAATGCTTGTTGGTATTTCTTAACGTCACAGATAAATCCGCAAGCGTACGGAGAATACCGTTGTAGCACTTCACCCGTGAGTATTCAAGGGTATCGTTATTTATATTATCCCAAGGGAACGGAGTGGAATTATCTACTAGTCTAGCTGGTCCAAGGACACGAGGAAGGATGGTAGGTATGGGTAGAGAGGATTCCTATGGATGAAGTTCTATCTGGAACAAGGAAGAGTAGACACAGCAGGGCTGTCACCACCTACCGGCAAACTCCCCTACTAGGACACGTGACACTAGGGCTATTAAGTCCCTAGGCCAGTCCTAGGGTCACGTGACAACAAGGCAATTAAATCCTCGCTGCCAGACCTATTCCAAGAAGTCAATTCCCTAGAACAGAAAGGACTAAGCACAGCAGGGCTGTCACCACCTACTGGCGACCCTCTCCTAGGACATGTGACACCAGGGCTATTAAGTCCCTATGCCAGTCCCAAGGTCACGTGACAGCAAGGCAATCAAGTCCTCCCTGCCAGACCTATTCTAGTTCACAAGACTAAAGATAAATTCTGCCTCTAAATGCTTACTTGAATAGAACGATGATCATGCAAGCAAGTAAAGGAAGAACTTATACTAGAATAGAAACATACAATCCAAAAGGAGATCGAGAGTACTTACTTGTAATGAAGATAAACGACGAACGAACGATGAACGAACGACGAACGAACGATGAACGAAGAACGAACGACGAACGAACGATGAACGAACGAAGAACACTTCACTATAAATAAGTATCCTCCAAGATACAAGATTTGGGCCAAGTCCTCACAAAGGGAGAACTACCCTTCTCTCCTACCCTACTCTCTCCCTACTCTACTAGTGTACAAATAGCTCTAGGCCCTTGGGAGTGGAATGAGGCTCTCCTTCTTGTTGTGAATTCCCTCCTTTTGATATGAAATGTACCTGCACTCACAAATTCACCAACATTCGTGGAAATCGTTAGTAATAAACTCCTACCACTATGTTTGGTGTTCATTTTATTTCTTTTATGCAGGTAATTGACGGTCAAAAGTGGTACTTAAGGGCCGTCAACATAGACTAATTTAATCATGTGCACACATTTGTTCAACTTCAACGTCCACGAGTTCTCAACGGCTGCAACCTCGACAACATTCGGGGCTGGTTTCACTGCAGACTCACTGGTGTGTGTGTGCGCGCGCGCGCACTGAATTCGATGAAGTCGAATACTCCTAGGTGATTGGGCTGGGCACTACATACGGCACACGACAGAGAAAAGACGACCGGACCGACAAGCAAAGGCGAGCACGCATCACGGATTTGCAAAAGTGTTTGATGCAACATGGTAGCAGTTCCACATATGAGTGCGCGCATGATAAGATAGGTTAATTTCGATTTGACTATGGGTTGAACAACGAGCAACATGCAGAGGTACAATGCAAAACGTTCATGAAATGCATCTTGATTAGGTGAGTTAAAGCATCGGTGACCTGAGATGATCCGCATGAAAAGCTTCAGTGACTTGCTAGTCCAATTTCGAAGATCGGTGACCTATTTGCACATATCAGACAAGTTCGATGACCTCCGATGCAATTAACTCTTTAGTTTTTTTTTTCTCTATGCCTATCATCTCACTAAGAAGAAAGAACACACGGGAAGGCCTATATGCCGTTCCCAAGATTGTACAATATGAGGAACACATGCCTCACTAGGAAAGAGAACGTGTGTGCCGTGTATGTTGGGGATTGACACAAAGTCATTCACGCAAGCAGATCCGCAAGATTTTAGATGCCATATGGTATCTGCCAACCTTACATAGACCATGGACAAGTGATGTGTAAGTAAAATCATCTTTTAGCTTCATGCTGTGCAGTAATTTTATGGCTTCATCAACCTCATGGGATTTGCATAACGAGTCAATCAAGCAGTTCTATGCTACGACATTTTATTGCATGCCCACCATCTCCATGGACCATAACTGTTTCTCTGCAGCCTCGATTTGACCCATCTTGTACAGACCATTAACCAAAATTGAAAATGTGTACTCATCGCTCTCCAGGCCTCCTTCCATCATGGCCAAGAGCTCAAATGCATCGTCCAACTTCCCTTCTTGGCAACGCAGGTGTAAGGATCACGGAGTATCCAGAGGGGGGTTGAATCGGTAGTCACTTTTCACTTTATTCGGTACGGTATTTTAGCAACTTAATATCAAGCTAGGTGATGACAAGAAGCAAGCGATGCGCACACACTAGCAAAACTAGCAAAAAGTAACCATACACAAGCAATTCTACCAAGAACAAAGCAACCCTATCAATCAAGTCTACTAGCAAGAAGTAAATGCGGAATAGTAAATGCTAGTAAGTAAAGAGATGAGATAGAGATTGCTTATGAATTTTTAGCCTGTGGTATCGGAAGGATGGCGCCTCCCCCTAATCCACGTTGGGTCACTCCCGCCGGAGTCTCGACCCCTCCCTCCGCTCGATGGTGATCCCTTCTAGAGCATTCTTCACTCTCTGAGTGAAGACGCGGGCACGTCCCGCCGGCAACTCCGGATGCTCCTCCGAAGGTAAGGATCCGCACGTGATGCGGTCCAAAGGGCGCTCTCTTCACGTAACTTCTTTCACACGGGAAGCTTGAAGACCGTGTACAAACTTGCGGCGGCTTTCACACTCTTGCATGGCAAGCTCACCACCGACGCCTAACAAGTCTAAGTCTTGCCATAGACCAAAAGTAACAACCCAAGATGACTCTCTATGCACACACTAGCTCTAGAGATCAAAGGATGCTCTTGTTACTCTCTCACAAGCACTAGGATCACTCCAAATCCTCAACAAGTGCTCTCTCTTTTTGCTCTTGGCTTTCCTTAGCAACCTCACCTGTTCCACTGGCCAAGAGACCCTCAAAAAGGTAGGCAACCAGCTATTTATAGCCTTCCTCCACGAAACTAGCCGTTGCCTCAAAAAGCAGTCTGCCAGCCTAGTCACCGTATCATACGGTGACTACTTTATCTTTAGCCTTCCCTGCTGTCATCTCATTCCTCATAGTCACCGTATCATACGGTGACTAGCACCGTATCATACGGTGACTACTTTCTCTTCATCTTCAGCAACTCGTCCATTTTGCACTTCCCCTGGAAACCATATGGTGACCCACCGTATCATACGGTGACTCTACTAGAGACTCTCCTTTCTCTGGATTTTCCTGTCCATAGTGTGACTATCACCGTATCATACGGTGGCTTCTCTTCTCTGAAACTGCAGAAACTGCCAACTCTTTGGAAACCATACGGTGACTACCGTAGCATACGGTGACTATCGCCCCTCATCATACGGTGGCTCCAGCAGAGATTTTCTGTCTTCAGTCTGCAATTCCTGTAGTCCCCGTATCATATGGTGACTAGCACCGTATCATACGATGACTTCTGCCTGAAGTCCATCTTGATCATCTCCTCGATCCTTGACTTCATCTTAACTCTTCTTGGTTCCTCAAGCTTCTCTTCTGCCACCTTAGCCTCTGAGAGCCTTACATTGCATCCAATGATCTCTATCACTAGTGTGCATTAAGAGAACCAACTCGAACTCTCTTGATAGTCCGGTGTTTCCTATAGACTCAAGCCTACATCTACACCAAGCCAACACTTGCTTGGTTCTAGCATGTCCTTAACCTTGATCCATCTCCTCAACCGCGACTTCATCAAGCCCAATGTCCCGAGTTGTCGAGGCAACCAATCATCGAGATATCCAATGGAGCAAAAGGTTGACGTAGTCCTCTATTATATGTGACCATATAGGCAGCAACCTACAAAAGAGTTAGTCATATACAGCATGATCATTCAATCACCAAAACATTTATACCTTTGAGGTTTCCATACTCCAATGGTTATGAAGCTTACAGCAGGTGAATCAGCGTGTTGTAGCATACATCGTCGAACCTGGAGCCACTTTGTATCAAGAGCTCACAATAGGCATTGGCTTCTTGCATCCGGCCCTTCTTGACCAGCGCACCGATCACCGTGCAGTACTTGAAAGCATCCGAAATGTACCCTCCTTCCAGAAGGGACAAGAAGATCTCCAGTCCCTGGTCAAACCTGCCATACCTGAAGCAGCACTTCATGACCTCGTGTACGTGATGACATTCGGGGCATGCCGGCCCTCCCGAGCTCCTTAAGGACCATTCTGGCAGAGCCCACCTTGCCTGACCTGCACAGCCCGTTGATCATCGTGTTGTAAGCAAGGTTTGCAATCCCTCGGTAAACCGGACCGGTTTTCGCGAAAACCGGAGAAACCGGTCCGGTCCAGTTTACCCGATAAGCCGGTTTTTCATTTTAAATTTTAAAAAAATTTGAAAATTTGGAAAAATTTGTAACAAAAAATATGTAAAAAAACTAGACGCAATTTGCAGCCCAATGGTGCAACAAGAACTCAAAAATACCTACGTTTGCTTGGTCAAAAAAATGTCGCAATGTTGCATCTGGGAAAAAATGAAAAACAAATGCAAAAAAAAAATGTTAAAAAACTAGACGCAAAGTGAAGGAGAATGGTGCAACAAAAACTCGAAAAGCCATTTGTTTGGTCGATCAATTGTTTTTTGAAAGAATAACATGAGATAATAATGAAAAAGAGAGAGAGAGAGAGAAAACCATACCTTATCCATACGAACCGCTCGCATTCGCACAACCGCCGCAGCCGCAGGCCGCGTTCTCGCATACGCTCGCTGACGCCGATGCGTCCGCACGCCGCGTACGCGCACGGCGCTGCAACTGCACGTCGCTCGTCCGTCACTCACAGCGCCTCGGCTGCGCCTCCTCCGCCCCGTCACGCGTGGAAACTGGAGATGAAGCCCGGCTAACCGAGCGGCTTCACCGCATCCCGCTCGCCGTGCCCCTCCGCCGCTCCCCGCGTCCGGCCGCCCTTAGCACGGCTCGCCGCAACTTCTCTATGATTCTTTCTGTTTTGATTTCAGTTACGGTTTGTCATCTGTGATTCTTTCTATTTCGATCTCGATCGGAATTGTCTGAGCTCTTATTGAATGGATTACGAATGGGTGCACTGATCGATTCGATCACCTAGTTATTTACTTCGGATTATGATTGATTCGAGTGCCAATCTTCACTTGCATGTCGCACTGCACTATTCAATCACCGATTTGAGTTGCAAACTATCGGGTTTTTATTTTTCTCTCGGTTTTCCGGTGAAACCGACGGTTTATCGGAAAACCGGTCCGGTTTACCGATTCGTTTGTGGTTTTCGCTTTCAAAATTTGAATTTGCATTTTGACCGGTTTCCGGTCCGATTTTTCCGGTTTTCGCGAAAACCGGACAAACCGGTGAGGTCCGGTACCACCGGTAAATTCGGGATTGCAATCCTTGGTTGTAAGTCACAATGCCAATGGGGAGCCCCACCCTCTGCAGGTTCCTGAACATCCTGTACGCGTTCGTTGCGTGAGCCAGGCCAGCCCTGAACAACCCGTCGAGGAGCGTGTTGTACGTGGCGGCGCACGGCGCGACGCCCTTCTCAGCGATATCAGCGAACACCGTTTACGCGTCCTCCGAGTGGCACGGCTTGTTAGGCTGCCTTGGTCGATCCGCGCGCTAATACGCCGCGCCCGTGCTGTGGCTGGTGTACGTAAAGAAAACGAAAGAAGCATCAGAATCTTCCTCTTGAAAGGCACGTAATTAAATGGGGCGACACGCGGAGGAAATAGCAAGTCCACATGTATTTGCTCCAGGGGAAAATCGATCGTTTTCTTCTCCTCTCTGGCAAGACTTGGTCGTCGATCGTTCGCCTGCATGTCCAGCATGTATCTCTACTATCTAAAAAGTTTGTTAACCGTGTCATGTCTGCCTAATCGTTGGGTCTGCTCGTCAGCCAAAATTATTCAGCCCTCTGCCCGTCGAGTCCGATTTGTACGATAAACCAAGACCGATCTTGTTACGTGAAATACTTGAGTATGTTTACGTAAGATGATCGAAGTCTCCTGTTCGCCTGTCTCTTCCTCCGATCGCTCAGGTTTCCGCCGACTTTGTTACGTCGTATAGGGCGCCGCCGCCGTCACGGAACGACACCTCATCCTCGTGGACTCCACAACGCCGACAAGCTCAGCTTTGCATCGCCGTCTCAGATAGTGCAGCGGACGGTACAACGTCGCTGAACGAGACGAGCGCCGCCGCAGAAATTCATGGAGTTCAACAGTTACGTCATGCAGGTGGAGTTCTAACCCGGAGCAACGGAGAGGCATCCCGTCCCACAGCCTCCTCGCCATGGACGCTGCCCGTCCAGGAGGAGGACCGCATCCGCCGTACGTGCTGGAGGGCCGAAAGTCACCCGCGGACACAACGCTAGGCAAGAGAAGCAACGACGCCGCAAATCGCGAGTTCAGCGTGATGAACTCCCGAGGTCCGCGGCTCCCACATCCACATAAACGGCAAATAAATTAATCACGATGATCGTTTCGTGAGGTCCTCAATTACCAGCTCCTGCACACGTATAATTGTGTCGTCTTGTGTATCAGGTGGGCATCCAGAAAGCTGACGAGGAGCTCCTCTCGCTAATCGAAGATGCGGACGGCAATGCGCTGGAGTTAGAAACAACATGATTACCTGACTGCGACGAAGATGGTAAAATACGTCTTGGAGCTTCACTGCACGTCGAGCAGCAGCGCAGGCGGTCCGGAGCCCTGGCTTGTCGTCACGCAGGCCGGGCAGGACAGAGAAGAGAGCAGGGAGGCGGCATTGCAAGAGAAGGTCAGGACACGTGATCTCATCTAAATGACGGAGTCCTTTTTACTTCTTAACATTATTGATAATTTTGTGACCAAATTGTTCAGATCAAATGTGTTCCACTGTTATGAAACCCAATTATTTATAGTTCTCTCTTTGCTCAGAAACAAAAATGCATTGAAGGGCATACTCCGCTCCTTCTTACCTCAATCGAGTGTTTTGGAGCCAGCCAACACTTGAATTTTTCTTCCTCTCCATCTTCCTCTCTGGTGAGCAAATCCGGCGAGATTCATCTACTTCCTCGACTTCGGCGGCACGCCGGCAAGATTAGAGAGCGAGAGGGTCGAGGTCAGTGTTCCGGGTTGGGGTTAAGGTTCGGGGTTGAGGGGCTCACCGGTGTTTCTGGACTTAGAAGGGGGGCCGAGGGGAGGCAGGCCGGCCCGGCGGTGGTGGTGGGCGAGGCGGTGGAGGCGGAGGGGGCGCCGCCGGAGCGGGCGGCGAGAGTAAGCGGTTGGGCCAGGGTCGGGGTGGGGGCGAGCATGACAACAGCGGTGGAGGGAGGCGTCGTAGGAGGGGGTAGGAAGGAGGTTGCCTCGCCGGAGCCCCGCGCGCCGAGGCAGGGCAGCGGCGCGTGGGGGTGGGGAGGTGGGCGTCTGGAGGAGGAAGACGACCGTGAGCCGCACGATGCCCTGATCCGACGGCATAAAAATCGTGTGTTGGGAAACCGTTTTTCACTCGGGTGAGGTATAGACGGTCCCCTCCAAAGTTTTGTAACAAAAAGTATACTACCTAATATTATTCAGTAGTTTAATATAGTATTCATGCTTTTATATCTCTTAGCATTTATTTGCTAAAAACTTGGTGCGTAGAAACTTTGATTTTTCTATCTTGCATTCGAAATCATGCTTTCACAGGTGGGCAACATAAGCCATTAGGGATGGCATAAATTTGTGACATTTATTGTTAAAAAAATCATTTAGAGGTAATTAATGGTTGTGAGACCTATGAACTAAATATACTTCAAATTTGCAAATGCTCATTGTTTCCGTAGCAACGCACGGACAATTTTCTAGTGATTCAAACGGCAAACCGTGCCTCCTCTCCTCTCTCTTATCTCCCTCGCTCTTCTCTCAAGCTAGTACCCACAGGCAGCAACACAGCAGTGAAAGGGGTCATGGTATAGCGGTTAAGGCATCCGAGTAACACCTTTGAAGTTCTGGGTTTGACTTCCCGTGGGAGCGAATTTTCTAGGATTTAACGGCTTTGTGCTTTCAACGGTAGGCGACGTGGCCGTCGACAGCGAAGCGCCAGTGATGACTTCGTCAATCTCAAGGATTTGCCGTCTCAGTCTTCGAAGATGCTCATAGGGATAGGGTTTGCGTATGTGCGTTCATAAAGGTGAGTGTGCGTACGTTGTGAATGTCTGCGTTGTACTGTGTAATAAAAAAAAAAAGCAGCAACACAGCAGCGAACTATGTCCAGCGCAGCACTAGAGGCTGCCGCAACAGCCACCGAGGACATGCCAACCATGGAGGACTGAGTCGTCGTCGCTCAAGCCGCGAACGCTTGGCGGCTACTTCCCTGGCCGGCCTGCACCGCCTCGCCGCGTCAACCTTGCCTTTCAACTCGTCATCTTGGAGGCCACTTCCCGATTCCGACGACACCGCTGGCTGTCATGTGCCTCTTTCTTTATGGTCGGTACACTTTTTTTTTTTTTTTTTTTTTTTTTGAGAACTTATGGTCGGTCCACTTGAACTCACCCATCCCGACCAGGTGGGGGCATCCGAGCTTTGAAGGAGCCGGCTTGTCCTTAAAGAATTAGAGATTACATATGAGCCAAGCATATTGAAATTCTGATGACCAGATTATTGTGGAGTTCAAAAACTAGACAATATTATGACACGTTAATAATATAGCGAACTATATATAAAATAGCTTTGCAACAATCTGAGTCAACAAGGGTGGAACAATGAATGAAAATAACAAGAAAGATGTTCCAACGTTATTTCTATTAGACAATAATAAAAATAAGAAAGATGTTCCAACATTATCTTTATTAATACTAAACTTGGCTCGTGTCCTAAATTGAGCTTCGCCCAACATAAATAAATACCATTTTCCTATTCAACACATAATCATGCCTGCTGAGCTATCAAAGTATTTACGAGCAGCTCACGAGCTCGCGTGTTAACAAAATGAAATCTGAAGGAAACTTGACCCGGTTTATTTGAAATGCCAAGCATGGCTGAGCCAAGTCAAAATTATGAATGAGGTTTAGCTGGCTTGAGAGCCTCAAGTTATTTTGCCATCCCTAGGTACCACTTTGTAAAATGAAATTCTAAATGTTAAGGAATTAATCTTACAAACTTAAGTGGTGACCAGACATGAGAATCACCATATGTTTATATTGAACTGCAAATTTGTTTGTAACATGCACATTAAAATGTTTTTAAAATATTGGATTCAAAGATTTATGGAAGCCAGTTTATCTATTTGAAATAACATGTACACGATTTTACTATTATTTTTTGGTACACCTTTCATCATGTTGTCATCATATCAATGCATGATAAACAACCAATGAACGATGGGCGCGTCATAAAGTTGGATATAACGTTTGCATATACTAAACCTTGACGTCTCTAACCTCCTAGTAAAGCCAAGTCCGAGATGCTTTTTTTTCTATTATCTAAAAAATATACTAAACCTCGAACTAGTTCACTTGGATCGTTTGGAGTAGCGCACAAGGCATTAAAGTTGGTCAATTTGTCCGTGCATGATAAAAGAACGGAGAGGAAAGCAAAGAGAAGACAACCGTGCTTAACTACTTTTGTCTTTATAATCTTTGTCGCTAGAAAACTCCTGCAGCATGTACTATATAGTGCCCACATAGATCGATAGACACAAAAGAAGCATTTTGTAATGCCAAACAAAGTTCATCTGTACATCAACTGGCCGCTTTGCTTTTTTGTCATCTCTCTCTCTCTCTCTCTCTCACTCTCTCTCTCTCTCACACACACACACACACACACACACATCAAATGTTCGTTCGGTCTGTTGGTTTCTTTGTAGTAATATATTTCATTTTTATATAGAACTGCATTTGTTGGTAATATCAACTTTTAAATTGAAAATTCTTCTCATATGACTTATTTTGTATGACTGCATGTCACGACCAGAGATCTAACAGTTTAAAACCAAGTGAACCACCCAAAATGATTTAAGCCATTAGATCTCTGGTCTTTCACTGCGAACATACAAATAGGTCAGACGTATAGCAATACTCATTTAAATATTTGATTCAATATGCATGACATTTTACAGTGATTTGTTGACATGTCACCTTTCATGTTGTTGTCTCAACATTTTTTAAAACTTTATGCGAACATATTTTTTTTCTCTGCACAAGAGAGTTGCCTATCATTTCATTAAGAAGAAAGAATACAAGACAGGTGCAATACACCTTTCCCAAGAGTGTACAATACAACAAACACATGCCTCATTAGGAAATAGACAACATGTGTACCATGGGTTGGGGATTCACACCACAACCTTCGTCTCTATTTTTTTTTTATTTTTTTTTGTAATGACACAATCACCTTCGTGTTCGAAGGTGGCCATCCTTCATGATGCCCTTTGTTTTGCTAGAGAATGCTAGAGACAAGGTCCGACCGAAGGTTACTGAAGCAATCAAAAAGTCTGGATCAAAGGTCGTCGTCCTCTACAACTTGGGTTTCTTGGGAAATCAATTAATGTCACATGCAAAATTCTTTTTGTACCCTGTTGACCATTTTGTACTAAATATTTCGATAACGTAGTAGTAGGTAAATAAGGATATAATGGTCTAATATGGAGTAACGCTTCGTCTCCCGTAAATAACAAGAAATGAATAATAGTTTGGATAAATATGTCGTACAAAAATACAAAACCACAGCTATGTTACTGAAAAACCACTAAAGTACCATGGGCGCAAGATAAAGTGCTATGGTTTGATAGTTGAGAAGGGCTTAATTTTTTTTATTACCCAGTATAACTCAGACACTCACAACGCACGCATACTCACTTCTATGAATACACATACGCAAACCCTATCCCTATGAGCATCTTCGAAGACTGAGCCGGTAAATCCTTGAAATTGACGAAGTCACCACTGGTGCCTCGCTGTCGACGGACGTCGCCTACTGCTGAAAGCACAACGCCGTTAAATCTTAGAAAAATCGCTCCCACCGGGAGTCAAACTCAAGACTTCAAGTGTTACTGAGGCTCTTGTAACCACTAGACTACATGCATTTTCGCTAAGAAGGGCTTAATTTAATTAAAACGAGAAAAGAGTTACGGCAAGGAATATTTTCTTCTAATATTGCAGTTTTCTTATCGCATTGGTAAACTGAACCTCCAATCCTCTTGGATCATTTGGATTAGTTCACAAGGCAATTAGGTTGCTCGATTCGTCGGTGCATGAGAATTGAATCGGGCAGACAACAAAGAGCAGACAGCCGCGCTTTATCCTACTTTAATCTCTAGCTGTAACCTTTGCCGCTAGAAAACTCCTGCAGAATGTACGACTTGGAGTCCACAAAGATCAGTAGACACAAAGAAATGTTTTCTACTGGGGCAAAGTTTATTGTGCAACAACTAGCTGCTTTGCTTTACTCTCTCTCTCTCTCTCTCTCTCTCTCTCTCTCCTCTCTCTCTCTCTCTCTCTCATGCGCACACAAACTTTTATCAAATGTTGGTTGAATCTGTCTTGTTTCTTTGTAGTAATATATTTTGTTTTTATTTAAAACCACATTTGTTTGTAATATGAATATTTAAACAGAAAAATGCTTCGACTCATTTTGTACGACTGCAAGTTACGGCCATAGATCTAACAGTTTAAAACCAAGTAAGCCACCAAAATGTTTTAAGCCATTAGATCTCTGGTCATTCAATGCGGTCGGATGTATAGCAAGACTCATTTGAATATATATTGGATTCAATAACATGCACAACATTTTGTTGTGATATGTTGACAGATCACCTCCTTCATGTTGTTGCCTTAAAATTTAAAATTTTTTCTCTATGCCTATCATCTCACTAAGAAGAAAGAACACACGGGAAGGTATATGCCGTTCCCAAGATTGTACAATACGAGGAACACATGCCTCACTAGGAAAGAGACAACGTGTGTGCCATGTATATATGTTGGGGATTGACACAAAGTCGTCACCTTTGACTCTATTTTCTCAATGGCACAATCACTTTGGTCCTTGGTGTCCTTCGTGATGCCCTTTGTTTCGCAGGAGAAGAGAGAAACCAATGTCACATCTAAAATTCTCTTTGTAGCCTGTTGACCATTTTGTATGGAATATTTCGGTAGTGTAGTAGGTAACTACTAACTAAGGATATAATGGTCTAATTGGAGTGACCCTTTGTCTCCCTATAAATAATAATAAAAGAATAGTTTGGATAAATGTGTTGTGCTGATACAAAACCACAACCGTATATCACTGAAAAAACACCAAGGTACCATGGGCGCACTGTAAAGTGATTGGCGAAAGGGCATGTAGCCTAGTGGTTATAAGAAGCTAAGTAGTACTTGAGGTCATGGGTTCGACTCCTTATGGGAGCGAATTTTCTAGAATTTAACGACATTGTGTTTTCAGTAGTAGGCGACGTTCCCGTCGACAGCGATGCATTAGTGGTGACTTCGTCAATCTCGAGTATTTCCTGGCTTAGTCTCGAAGATGCTCATAGGATAGGGTTGCACACGTGCATGTAAGGATGAGTGTGTGTGCGTTGTGAGTGTCTGAGTTGTATTGTATATTTACAATAAAATAGTTCTATGATTTGATAGTTGAGAAGGGTTTAGTTTAAGTAAATCAAGAAAAGAGCTGGATGAAGAGTTTATATAGAGGCAATATACTCTTTCTTCTAATACCGCAGTTTCCTTAACGCGTTAGCAAACTGAAATTCGAATTCTTTTTAAAAAAAAACAAATTCGGATCCTTTTGATTATTTGGAGTAGCTCTCAAGGCATTAAAGTTACTGGATTTGTCGGTGTATGAGAATTGAATCGGGCAGGCAACAAAGAGCAGACAGCCCCGCTTCACTACTTTTGTCTTTAATGGACGCAAAAGAAACATTTTATACTGGCAAAGTGTATGTGTACAACCGGCTGCTTTACTTCCTCTCTCTCACACAAACTCTCTCTCTCTCTCTCTCTCTCTCTCTCTCTCTCTCTCACACACACACACACACACACACACACATACACATCAATTGTTGGTTCGATCTGTTTGGCTTCTTTCGCATCCTGCTCGTGCCAGATCAACCTAGACATCAACGATTGAGGTATGCAACTTCCTTCTATTGCGAATCTAAGTTCACTTGTAATGCATATAACTAGCATGAATTTTCATTGAGGGCATGCATGATATTTACGTATATATATACAATGCATGTAAAGTACCAGGCCGTGTATTAATCATTGTTCATCGATCCGTGCATCCTTCTGTGTTGACCAGACTAGCTATAAGAGGCTAAGCGGCGATGGGTTAGATCGACGATGGAAATGGATCGATCTGCACGAGCTGTATGATAGCCCCGTGTACGATCAGCTCTTTCCTTCCAGATGAAATGGATGTCGTTGCATCCTTGTTTCTGAAGATCAGGTAGCTACTTGCGCAGCAAGGGTTGCCCGAGCCGACCTGCAACATCTGTGGGTCAATCCAATCGAGTCCATCATGCGTACTGAGGTAAACCAGCAGCTACAATGCATGCTTTGTCTTTGTGAACTAGAAAATCTCAAGCAAGTATTTGATCATGCGTATCATTCTTCACCTAACTCATGCATGCGCGTGCGCATTGCAAACAAGTATTTGATGCGAAATCCATCGATGATGCTGTTGATCGAATTCTTGAAGAACTGAAGGAGGATGCTGCTGGCTTTTTTCCTAGAAGCAGCGGCACGCACAATGTGATCTACTTCGACGGCTGGGATGGGCTGGGTGCGTCCGCCGTCCTCAGAGCCGTAGGCCGGCGCCTTACACCATCCTCCCCGGCTGGACGGAGAGCCCCTGGTGCTGCCGCCGGTCTGGAGTTCTCGCGCATCTTCCACATCGACTGCTCCAAATGGGAGAGCCGGAGAGCGATGCAGAGGCTGGTTGCAGAGCAGCTGAACCTTCCTGCTTCGGTGATGGATATGTTCGACTCACAAGATGAGGAGGATGATTACCAAGGCATCAGCAAGGGCTCCCGCACCGAGATATCACAAATCGCCGTGGCCATCAATCGGCAGATACAGAAGCTGAACCACAGGTTCCTGTTGATCTTCCACAATGGCAGCCACGAGGAGATCGATCTGGGCAGCCTTGGCTTCCCTCTGTTAGACCAATACTCAACGAGCAAGGTGCTATGGTCATTCCAAGGAAGATTCCGGATCTACCCTAGAACGAAGGTTGATAGGGCTCTGAAGAACTCAAGGACGACAGATGTTTTTCTCTCAATGGCAGTCTCCAGCATTGATATTGGAAAGCTAATGTTAGAAATATTGCCCCAAGAGGCTGAAGAAGTTGCCCGCGAGATGGTCAATATCGGCAGCATCGACTGGCCTGCAGCAGCCGCCAATTATTTCTTGTATATGATGAAGCTTCGCGGCATGGGTAATTATATCACTGACTATGACCATGCCCTCAACTACTGGAGATGTGATGGCATGATACAGCTACAACAGCAAGGAGATGTGGGCACCGATGGTGAAGTTGATAATTTGTGGCAATCTTCCGATGCTCTTCACCGGGAGATACAACTGGATGATGACTACTACCAATATTTGTCATCTCCGGTGGAGAGGCATTTGCGCGAGCATATGGCATGCTGGACTTCACCATCCTACGGGGTCATGCTGATTCAAGATCCACATGGACAGATTCCTAAAGGCACATTCCAACAATTCAATGAACTTTGCGTGCTCAAGCTATCAGCTTGCAGGTTCAGCTTCACATCACCTCCCTTCCTTTGTTGCCACAACCTTAGATTTCTTTGGCTTGACCGCTGTAGAGATGGAAGCAGTATAAATGAAGAAGTGAAGGAGGAGGACATAAAGAAGTTATTCCAAAGGTTGTGGGTGCTTGACGTGTGCCACTCCAATAACGCGTTTCTGTCCAAAGAGATGATGGATTTCATGACTCAACTGAGGGAACTAAATGTGTTGGGAAATGATGAATTGCAGCATGTGAACTTGGGGCGGAGCCAGCTGCACAACATTCATAGGCTCCGAATAAAAGAGGCTTTTGTCCATTTCCCATTCCTTTTCTCAGGGATGGACAAGATGGAGCTCCTTGAATTGTCAAGAAGTTGGACCATGGGTTCCACTACACCACGGTCCATTTTTACCGACCTATATTACCTACTAATGATCAGTCGCTAAAAGTGGACGACCAACCATTGGTCGGTAATTCCTAGTATACCGATGCACCATGGGTCGGCAATTATCAATATGAATAGCGTCTCCTGATGGGTCGGTAAGTGTGGCAGGCTACGTCGCACCATCGGTCGGGAACTAAAGACCGGCAGCAAATTCTCACTGCGGCAAACCCTGAAACTATTTCCCCATCTGCCCGCCTTGTCAATCCTGAAATCCACCCCTGCGCGCACGACTTCTGCCTCTCCGAAGGGAAATCCAATGCGGCGCTGCTCCTTTCCCCCCAAATCCCGACCTCCAAAACCAGCGCGCCGCCTTCTCCCGCCCAACCCTGCGCCAAATCCGACCTCCAAAACCAGCGCGCCGCCGCCTCCCGCCCAACCCTGCTCCAAATCCGACATCCAAAACACAGCGCGCCACCTCCTGCCGCCTAACCCCTGCTCCAATCGACGCCCTGCTGCCCTCTTGCTGAGGAACAAGACGCTGCCCTCGTTCCCTCCCCCGGAGGAACGCGCCGCCGCCGTGCCCCAATCCCGGCGAGCAGCGCACCGCTGCCGTCGCCCCACCCACGTGCTGCCGCCTGCCTCACCACCTGCTTCATACATCTGGTAGTGTGAGCTATGCATGTTCAGAGTATGACTTGGTAATGTTCAATCTTTTTTACTACTGCCATGCACAATTATATTATTCATTACTGATAAGAAAATGTTATAGGCTGAGAAATTGGGACACCCCCCAAGAAGAGATGAAGTTTTCATCAAAACACATACAAGGAAAAATGGAGTTCCTTCCTTGCAGGCAGCACCAATAATCGTAAGTCTTCCTAACTTGTGATATTACAATATGCACTTTGCTGGAAGAACCTTTTTATGGCATATGAACTCTTTTTTATTTTCAGAATCAACTTAAAGAAATTGTTGAAGCCCATCCAGAGTTGAAGGAACGAACAATTCAGGAAGGTGATGCATTTGCCGCTGTTTGTGGAGAGAAAGAGCCAAGGGGGTATGTCCGTGCTATGGGTCTAGGTCCAACTCCTCAAGATGTTCGCACCCCAGGGTTGAAGTGTTATGCACCAACAAGACTTCAAGTCGAGATTTTTGCTCGTATGAAGGCTGAAAGTGATAAAGCTGCTCTACAAGAACGTGTACGTGAGCTGGAGGCCCAAATGGAGCAAAGGGGACAACAAGACCGAGCAAGTGCAGAGCCCATGTCACAACATGATTCTTCTTCACGTCAGCATCTGGTATAAAATTGGTCTTTACCTGTACACACAACAATGTTTATCTGCTCATTTGTCTCCTAAATGATTGAAATGTTCGATGCAGAACACTTGCTTGGACGCTGGACGAGAGCAAGGCGATGAAGATTACGCTACTGGAGACGACGAATTCTATGATGACGATAATGATGACGATCAATTCGATGATGAGATGCATGGTGCAGCCTTATCAAGACCTTCAGGCCTCATTGTAACCACACAAAGGACTAGTGACGCTCGTCGCTCTCAACATGATGATTGGGTAATATTGTCATGCTTCTGAAATTTTTCTACTTGCCATTTGATTGTTATCCAATGCATGGAGTCAATTCTCATTTTATAATGGCATCAGGTTGGAAAAGATGTCATACTATATGCCTTGTTGAGATCCGAGCAGCCTGTTGCTAAAGGAACAATTGTGTCAGTCAAACCGAGCACCTTGGTTGGAGGTGAGCCCATTGGACAGGAATTCTGCGAAGTTATTGTGACTTGTGTGCTGAAAAGAGATGAAGTTCTGCCTCGTCCATATGCTGATATGCAAACTATGACTGATACTCGCATGATGTCGATTGCATGGCCATACAAGAAAGTACTAAGCTAATCTTAAACTTGATTTTGTTTTTATTTATGTGATTGGTTCCTGTTTTGTAATGAATCTTAATTTTCACAGCTGAAGATTACCAGCAAGCCATCGGTACCACCAATATCAGGTATTGTTCCTTCACACCCAGACATGCATGGCTATTTACGATGAATTGTTGTAGCTGAAGCGATTGTGAATGTAAAAAAGTCCATGACCTGTCCCAGCCACTTATTGATGCATTGTCCATGCCAACAATAATAAATGTAAAGAAGTTCTTTGAGAGAATACTGTTGCTGACTTTAAGATGAAGTAGGAAACAACTTCTGTTGGGCAACACTTGCGGACAAGTTTTGTTTCTGTATATGTTGCATCTAGCAGCCAATCAGCTTCACAAGATTCCCTGGTGATATTTGTTTTCATGAAAGACTCGGCGGCATTGAAAGCTTACTGCTCGATGACAAGCCACCATTTTGTGTGTTTGAAATGACAAGCTGGACTACAAGGTGGACTAATTGCTGACATGCATGTAATTATTTTGGTTTCCATGACTAGCAGATGCTGATAAGCTGGACTAGCTGGTGACATGCATGTAATTATTTTGGTTTCCAATTCGTTTGTCGATGACTTTGTATCTGTCATGTTGGGTGTGCAAACAATGCAATACAAAAAGTTGTATTGCCGTGCTATGTAGCCCAGTATTGTAGCCTATGTGACCTGCTGTGTAGAACTTGCAAGCAGTTTGTTTAATTAAGTGATGGTGATAATTGATGGATTACAAGCTTCACGTGTCAATTTGATTGCTCGCATCATTTATGCTACTTGTTCTGATCCTCGTGGAGAACTAGTGAGGCCTTTGTGGATTGATAATCTCTTTTGTTGATTAGCACTAATTGTGAGCATAATAGTTTGTGTATTTAAATGTTTGGCAATGGACAGTGGGTCGGTAATAACTTGGTGGGTCGGTAATTCTTACAAGGCACCGACTCATCATGAGTCGGTAATTCTTCCAAGTTAGCAACTGACCATGGGTCGGTAAAAAGATGTGGGTCGGTAATATTTTTACCGACACCACTTACAACGACCGACTCTATGGGTCGGCAAAGATATTTACCGACCCATGGTGAGTCGTTAAAGCGGCTTTTAACGACTGATCATGAGTTGCTAATAACGTACCGTGGTGTAGTGTTCGTGGAGCAGCATATATGTGAAAAGCTGCAGAAGCCTCAAGACTCTCATTATAAATAGTATTTATGATCTTAGAGACATCTCCTTGTCGGGATGTGCTAAACTGAAGAATATATTTGTAGCGTCCCGCCTCCTCGAGGCCGGGCCCGCATGTCTGGTAGCTCTCTAGGAATCAAGACTATCCTCACAGACCAACACATGTCTTTTCTGCGCACTTTGTCCTCACTCGTGCGCATCCGGGAACGACTTCCCGGTTGGTCACCCATCCCCAAATTGCTTCGGGCCAAGCACGCTTAACCCCGGAGTTCTTTCGAGATGAGTTTCCGGAAAAGAAGTTGCAACTTGTTGATATGAGTATTATATCAATCCTATTAAGCTCTGGGCCAGGATGTTACATACTCACCCCCTTAGAAGATCGACGTCCTCGTCGGTCAACCCCAGTCTAGGAACGTCCCCTCTTGGCCACGTCCGTGCGTCCAGTGCCAACGCATGTGCCATGCTGTGTGACCACTCTGGGCCCACACCAGCCATGCGCACCATGCCTGCGCAACAACTGCGCCCACACGCGCCCGTGAAACCGCGAGGGTCGGCTCTGATACCACTGTAGCGTCCCGCCTCCTCGAGGCCGGGCCCGCATGCCTGGTAGCTCTCTAGGAATCAAGACTATCCTCACAGACCAACACATGTCTTTTCTGCGCACTTTGTCCTCACTCGTGCGCATCCGGGAACGACTTCCCGGTCGGTCACCCATCCCCAAATTGCTTCGGGCCAAGCACGCTTAACCCCGGAGTTATTTCGAGATGAGCTTCCGGAAAAGAAGTTGCAACTTGTTGATATGAGTATTATATCAATCCTATTAAGCCCTGGGCCAGGATGTTACAATATTGTTAAGCGGATCGCTCGGGGAGCTCCAAAAAATAAACATCATTGGTGCTGGAGTAGAAACACTAGATCTCAGTGCAATGACAACCTCGGATCTTAATGAGCTCTGTTTACTTGACTGTGAGAAGCTTTGTGCAATTTTATGGCCTCAAGCAATATCTAAAGACCGGAGGAAAAGATACTTGGATAAGCTTCGTATCAACACCACCCAAAAGGAAGGCACTACTGAAAATACTGCAGATGAAACACCTGTTGAATTTGATTGGCATATTTCTATAAGGGATGCAAGGATCCTTCAGTCACTTGAGTCAGTCAAAGATTATTTCAGTTCCAAACATACACATGTGGAGATTTCATCCCCTTCTTATCATCCTTGTTCTGATGAAGTTCTAAGCAAAGATGACCGGTTAAAGAACTGCAGTGGGAAGCATGTGCAAGAAAAACAGAAACAACTTATTATGGATACTGCAATATATGCAGACATCGTTGTCACTTTGAAGGACATCAACAAACAGGAAAAGCAGGCTAATGAAGGTGATACTGATGCTCCGGCAATCATGAGTACATGTCCTGCTCCCCCATCTGTGCCGTCCCAAGGCTGCTACATACACATAGAAGACCAGACAAGAGCCAAATTACAAGCGACAAGTACTATTATACCAGCATTTATATGTGACAGTGCTAAGATCTTGCATGTGCATGACAGCTTGCACATCACCAGTATCCTTGCAGCCCCATTAGCTTCACCGACATGGAATCAACTGGAGTGGTGCCGAGTCGAGCGGTGCCCCAAGTTGGGATATGTCTTTAGTCCCCAATTGGATGAAAGACTGGAAGAAAGCAACATGGCCATGTTTAAGGAGCTGAGGACATTCTGGGCCTCACATCTTCCGGAAGCAAGCCACATTTGGAAGTGGAATGGCTCATCAACATTCTGGTTCAGTGGTGAAACATTTAAAAATGTGACATTTTTACACATTGACTATTGCCCCAGGCTGATATATATTATCCACTTTCCTATCGAGAAGGATGCCTTCGATAAGTTAGAGTGTGGCGATCTTCGTGTGGCCTTTTATTTCCACTATCGCATTGTATTAAAATTCAAAGGATGGAGTTTCAGGAAGCTAAAGCACATCCGCCTTCACGAGCTCCCCAAGCTGCAGAACATTTGGAACAGTGGCTTGATGCTGGTGGAAATGCCTGAGCTCGAGACCATCAAGATCAGGGGTTGTTGGAACCTCAGGAGATTGCCAATTATTAGGAGCAAAAAAGTGGTGAAGTGCGATTGCGAGAAAGAGTGGTGGGACAGGCTGGAGTGGAAATCGGCGGAGCATGCAAGCAAATACAAGCTGACGCACCCTCGACACTACAAGAAGACCATGCTCAAGGGCTCCGTCCTCAGGTCATCCCTCTTGCTTACCACCCTGCCACCTTGTGATCTAAATCCAGTTGGAGTTAGTTGTCCACTACATACATTCTTCGGTTGTTGGTCGATTCATTCATTCTGGTTTCGTTCTCATATATGATCGATTTGATTCTTCCTTTGCCCTTTCCTGTATTGCTATTCAAATCTATGTGATGTTTCCTTCAGTTCTAAATACTTGTTAATTAATTATGTCTCGCTCTTTCCTGTAGGTGATCCTTCCGGTCCCCTTCCTCAGAGTGCAGCGGATCCTTCCCGTCATCAGTTCCCGCTTCCCCTTGCTTGGTTTATTCGTTCTGCACTGCCATGGTGTGGTTGTGCTGCGGTCTACCATTTGTTCGTGGTTTGCCCTGCTCTGCTTCTTCGCATTGGTCAAGCTGACTCGGCCCGTCCAAGCTACAGAGCAAGTATATTTTACTATGTCGAATACTGCAGCGTTCAGCAGCTGAGTTAGCTTAAGCGGCCGCTTCGGTTTGCGCCTCATGCTATGCTAGCGGCTGTTATTTGCTTCGTTCGCTCTGGTCAGTTTCGTGCGCTCTGGTGTGCGCATGCTATTGTGTGAGATTTGTCTGAATGCGTATGTCTGGATTGATTGTCGTTATTACTATGTGTGTCAGTGTGTGGATTTCATCGCTGTTGTTGTGACTCATCTCTTATGACCTTATTACATAAATAAATGATAACGGGTGTGTGTGCTTTGACTGGTTTCTTTGTGCAACAGCCATCCGTACATACAGTGTACAAGCAACATATCATCCCTTATTTGGTATGAATAGATTATGCTCACTATCATAAATGAGTGGCATGATGGTTTATTATTTCTCTGACGGTCTTTGCCAGCCGATGGGATCAGTTCCATAACCTCGACATAAACATGCCA
Source organism: Eragrostis curvula (assembly GCA_007726485.1). Classification (NCBI taxonomy): domain Eukaryota; kingdom Viridiplantae; phylum Streptophyta; class Magnoliopsida; order Poales; family Poaceae; genus Eragrostis; species Eragrostis curvula. Next base: position 174,659 of record RWGY01000449.1, on the reverse strand, counting down.
AATTGATTGCAGGAATTTGACATAAACATGCCAGATGGATTACATGCACGCGACATGAACCAAACAAGAAACAAGATCGCCCTATCAAAGCTGGGATATGGCACCACCCCATTTGTGGAGAGGCTCCCACTGCACCTTATTACTATAATTTATAAATAAAATCACTATACAGGCCAATGGCCAAGAAAAGAAACAAAACAAAGGAAATGGTAAACAAAAAACAAGTAAGGAAAGAGAGCCTATACAGATTGGGGTGATGTCCAAAGAAGGACGAGCTCCCTAAAAGCAGCAGGAACAGGATGCAGCTGGAGCTGCACTTCGTCAGTTTTCTCCATCTTTGAACGGATGGTTCGGTCTGCTCAAACATGTTCCTGCTTCCAGATCTACCAGGCAGCTAGTGTGAACTGTCTTTTGGCCTCAATGATCTTGTGGAAGAAATTCAGCTCGAAATTCCATTGAATACATAGTACTCCTCAACCCATGTTGCAGAGAAAACAGTTATAGTTTCCTCCATTTACCTGACATCTTCCTTTTGAGGATATTTCTAGTATTTAGTCCATCCACGAATAACAGCCAGGAGAAGACCTTGATTTTTTGGTACACTTTGACTTCCGGATCCATTTAAAAGGTGTTGGTGGGTTCAATGATGTAAAAGGTCTAGCATAGAATTTCCTGTAAGAGTATATGCCCATGAATATTGAGTTTGATCTGAAGGCAAATATAAGTATCAGTAAGTACAAATGCATCATCATGCCTAAAATTCCTTGAAATGTTGTGCAATTCCATGCACTTATTCTGGAATCAGTGTTAAACAATCTTGTAGCACTACAAAAGTGAACTTCCATGCATGTAAAGGACAAATATCAGAAAATGAGTGTGGGATTTTAAGTTACAGGACGACTTTCTCCTATATTTAAGGAGAAAGTCCATTTTCCCTCTCCAAGTATGGCCTTGGTCCGGATAACCCCTTTAACTATGCTTTGGTTTGTTTAACCCCTCGTTTCCCTTAAACCAGATCATTTTACTTTACACCTTTAATCGGTTTGCTAATCCGGTTTTGCTGACGTGGACAAGGATTAAGGTGGTTTCGTTTCCAAAGGCTGGCACGTGTGCTGACGTGGACAAGGATTAAGGAGTTTTGGCTTCATTTCTTCACTGGGAGCTTGATTCTTTTCTCCTCTTAGAAGCATCTTTAAGTTTTGGAGATTTTCTTGGCTTTGTTTTGCCTGGTTGCTTCCTCTTCACAGGAGTGTTGAAGCTGCTCTGTGAAGCCATGTCAGCTGGACATGGTAGAGTGCTACTTTTTCTACCTGTAGCCTTCTTCTTTCTTATTGCTGCCTGTGACCCACTCGACTCAAGCACCTGAATTTCGACATGAAGCATTTCAGTTGTGCTACCTGAATTTCGACTCAAGCATCTTCTTTCTAACCATGCCTGGTGCAGCAGGAGTCGCAACTGGATTCCTTCTCTGATTTCTTGCATTTGTTCTAAACTGAGTTGCCTCTTCATCATCCTCAGATGTATCTTCATCGCCTTACTCATATTCTGAATCCTCGGAATCATTTTCATCTTCTTGTGCAGCTAGTTCCTCATCCTCGGATTCAGTCCCCTACCTCAGATTCACTGTTTCCTCTTCATATCCATCTCCACTACTTGCCTGCTGACGTGGACTCTTGGTCACAGAGTTGTCCCTGCTTGTCCGCTCCTTTTTACCAGGGCTATTAGCTAATATTAGCTTCTTCTTAGGGTCAACCTTCATTGATGCAGATGCCTCACCAGCAGAGCAGGCAACAATATCACCACCTTCTAGCTTATATATCTCCACAAAAATTTCTGCAACTCCATCTTTTGTTATGCACTGAGACATATACATGCAATCATTGTCATTACCAAGCCTTCTCAACCCATTGTTCATGTCAGCCCCAGGGAGCAACCAGTGAAAATCAACATTGTCTTCAGCAGTAATTGCTACATGATCAGCCAAAAAACCTCTCAACTCTGGCAATGACAATCTGTCCCTATCTATATGAGACATCTCAATTCGGTCACCATTGTAGTTCAGATAGTACCCATCGTAATCAAATTCACCTCCAAAGTGGAATCTAACACAAATCATCTCCTGGAGATCCATTGCCCTGCCAACATGCAGATAAGCAACCATTCAGAAAATATGAAGCACTAACATTCGGAATTAAAAAAACCTTAATTTCACATCTGATGGACACAAACACAAATATGAGATCGCTAGCAGTCTCCTCACAAGAAACAAAACTTACGCCATAAACACTCCAATATTAGGGGCGGATTGACATAATCGTCAACCAAATTTAACTAACAATGATCACAAAATCTGGTTTAGCCCTAAGAACGTCTGCCTGCCTAATCAATCCCTAGGCGATGGTGAGTGGTGACCCAATTACCTGAGGTACAAGCTGCTACAAGGATGGCGGACTCACCTGGACGATGCACCCGATCAATGCCTTGACCCGATCATCACCCGTGCTGCCGCCGATAGATGGACGAGAAGGGAAGGGAGGCGAGATGGAGACGAACAGGGCGCGCATGGGTTGAGTCCGGCCAGGGTGGGGGTTATGTGGCCTGCGCCAATATTAACCACGTCGGACAGCACACGTGGCAGCCTTTGGAAGCGAAACCACCTTAATCCTTGTCCACATCAGCAAAACCGGGTTAGCAAACCAATTAAAGGTATAAAACGATCTGGTTTAGGGGAAACGAGGGGTTAAACAAACCAAAGCATAGTTGAGGGGGTTATCCGGACCAAGGCCATACTTGGAGGGAGTAAAATGGACTTTCTCCTATATTTAACTTAGGTTAAAAAAACACTAGACCAAAGGGAGAGACTCCCTTGGCATTCTATTAACAAGAAAGTGCCAAGACTCGAACCCGGGGTGGCTGTAAGTTCCACATGGCTCCACCAACCACTTCACCCGCGAGAGCTAGGCATTTAACTTAGGTTAACAATAACAGATAAAAAAAAAGAAATCCTTCCTGACAAAAAGGTACATTATCATGGAATATTTGGACAAGAAGAATATACGACTGAATATTATAATAGTAATTTTCCAAAGTTATTGTTCAAGTTCAAGAAATTTCCATTAAGGCAGTATAGTGTGGAAATGCAGTAGGACTTTGAACACATGTCCTCCACCATTAGCCCACATGGATGTCCCCAAAATTAGATACAGGCTGCAGGTGAGTATCTGATTGTCTAAATGACATAAACTTCGATGTAAATAATAAACTACTTTTTATTTTTTTGGAGGTTACAGTTATGGTTATGATGATGAAAATCTGTTTTCCAAATGCAACTCAAAGCAATGTTGATTTCTGAGAACAAGGATTTCAAGGTCCTGTTTTCCTGAAATGCAATTTCAGATGACCAGATGCTTGTTCATAATTTTACATGAAGTAAAAGGTCTCTAGGTCAACATATAATATTAAGTCCCAAGATTTTGTTTGCAAGAAATCAATACTTAGTTACTTACAATCAGTCAAATGCTCCTCCATCAAACACCAGAAATAAGATTATTTACTTCTTGGCCTCTGGAACGATCTTTAGAAATCTGGAGCAGAATGGAAAAAAGGGCATTGTATGATGTCACACTTCAGTTGATCCTTGTTAAATTTGCACCCCTTGGGAAATGAAACAGGGAACGAGAACAGTCTCTAGAGGTGACAGGGAAGGTGATTGTAACTAAGCATGAGTGTTGGCATGATGTCATCATTGTCTTCCTGAAGCTTCTATTTGTCACCGTCAGAAATTCTCTGCCAGTAACCCTCTTCAAGTCTTCTTTTCAAGAGTGTGTGTACAGTTTTTGCTGCTAGCGGGTTTCCTCTTAACCTAGCAACTATTTCCTTTCCAATTGTTTTGTAAGTTTCTTCGGCCTTGATAGTGTTCGTCACAAAAGATGCATCTTTTGGAGAAATGCCAAAACACACCCTCCTTCAAACCACCCAAGTTGATATGCTGCTACATTATACTTGTTATTTTCAGAAGCGATTTTATTCGAGTAGTCATCAAAACCATATTGCTAATGATTTCTGTGCATCTAAGTGTAGCCAATACCTTGTCCCACCATCTCTAATTCTCTTCCCACATATCATCCAAAACTAATAGAAATATTTCGGTCAAATATACTCTGATACCATCTTGGAGCATACTCAGAATCTTGTGCTTTTATTCTTGCATTCAGACATACATTCTAGAATCTCTTTTGTAATCTTGATTTCATCAAAGTTAGCAGAAATGTGAATCCAAATCCGGATACCAAATGTATCTTTTACTTCTGGGTCATTGTACACTAACTGAGCAAATGTTGTCTTCCCAACACCTCCATTACCAATAATTGGAACAACAGAAATTTTTTCACTTCCTGCAGCGGTATCAGTGATTAATTGACAACCTTGTCCTCTTCCCGTGCAAAGACTTTTGTTGAAGTGTAGCAGGCTCCGTCCTCTCGTGAGTCTGAGCTTGTGCCCTGAGTTGCTCGAGCAAGTTCATCAATGTTGTCTTGGTTAAGATCCTTGCAAACGTCCTCACTGATCTCATGTACCTCATCAACAATAACTGCTATCCTCTGTGAGAATATGTCATCTTTACAGAGTTTCCTTTCTGGTGTCCCGTCTGAAACCGTCTCCCCTTCAAGCTCTCTATATGCAGTGACTTAATTGCCTGAATTCACTAAGATTTATTCTTGTTATTCCATTCATGATGTCAAGGAGCTAGATTCTTCTTTTGGATGTCAATGGATCCACCTCATTACTGTTCATATCAGAGATTTTCATTGCAGATGATATAAATTTGCTTGTCTGATCAGCAAAACCGTATGCCAACCGAATAATAGATTGTGTCTTTGATGAACTTGGGCCGCTGCATCGCTCCTTCTCTTTGATCTGAAAATATTTGAGTGCAATGGCATACAGTCGCATCAGTTCTCAGTAGCAAGAGGAAATTAGTAGCACACAACATCCACAATGTGAATGCGAGATTGACAATTAGAGGCCAACCAAAACTGATACTGGTACATTATCCATAGCATGCGCTAATTAAAAGAAACATGGAAATGCAAAAGTTCCTAGGACGCGGCTCACCTGCTCGTTATCTCGAGGTAGTCGAGCTTGCCGAGAGCTTGCGCGCTTCGGTGACCAGCCGGCGCATGGTGGCGATGGGCTCCGCGAGCTGCTCCTTCCCGACCCTCTTCTTGCCCGCGCACGCAGCCTCGCCCGGAGACATGCGACCTCCACTGGGCCGAAGCCGTGGCAGGCGGCCCACTCGGCGACGCATTCGCCGACAAGCCGCTTGGTCACCATGCTGACCAGCCATGTCGCCGAAGCAACGGCTTGGCCGACGGCATCGGCATTGGCGGAGGCAGAAAAATCCGTAAATTCTGAGAGGGAGGGATGGGAGACGAAGACTTCAGCTGTTGACTCTCATCGCAAGAGCCCAAGATATCCCTGCTGGAAATTGCAAGGACGAAGGCAAGGAGAAAACATGGCAAAAGGACATGGATCAACACAAGGTAACCGTCGACCCCACCTGTCAGCGCTATTGCTCTTGCCTTTGACTTGGTCAACTTTCCGCAGCGTGCCATGGCGGGCGGCTGCTGCTACTACTACTGTTCGTTTGTTCTACTTGTTGCCCTATGTCCAATTTATGCCGTGGACATTATTTTTACGTATATGTTATTAAAAGTTGTTCAACAATCATTCAAAAGTATTTATCAATTGTGAATCAATTAATGTAATTTCAGTGTCAGTTTTGTGTGTATTTGTGTTCCAAGTTTCTAAAATTTGACTGATATTTGAGAAAACAGAGGATGCACAAATCAGAATAAGCTGATAATAGGAGAATATCTGCCAATACAATTAATAAATCGGCAGTGGTATTTCAATTACCGAGACGGCGCAGCAGGCACAACGAGGATCGCTCAAACTGGCCATCAGAAATGATGGCGCCCGTCTTTCATGGCCACGTAAGTTGTAAATCAAACCTTTAATCGTAACATTGATGCTCATTGTTCTGTATTAACTGCAACATCTGCATTTTGTGACCGTATACTGTCTGTCCATCCAACTGGTTGCAACTGTGCTCTATGGAATCAAACATCACCAGCCACCTAAAACAGGGCACAGTTAGTACAATGGCCCACAGAATTTTAACTCTACCAACAGTTGAGTACAGTAAGCTATGGGATATAAAAAACAGAAGGTATTATTTTTGGAATTAAACCTTAAGTTACCTTCTGATCAAAATTCAGAACAATCTTGGTCACTATACGCTCCAGCACCCCAATTATGTTCACCTCAAAATTGACACAATCTTCTGTCAGGTGTTAAACCATGTCAAGATCAGTCTGAGCTGGTCAACCGGCAAACTACAGGTCATGAAGATGTGTGCGTCAGCCCTCGTTGCAGGGTCATGGCTTGCTGCACAGTTCAACATCACCAGCACATGGTACCTTCGAGAATGGATTTATAGGAGTAGTATATTCCTAGCGATAGCACAATCCTACTTTCCTTCCTGGATAAACTGATCAAGATTCAAGAGATCCCATAATTCATCATCCATCTCTGAAAATGATCATCTGTTCTTTCATACATTGAGCAGATCAACTGCATTGCACGGTTATTCACTCAAGTTACAGATCCTTTTTTCTTGGACTAAGGCCGTAACAACCTAGCCATATATAATGCTGACCGAACTTTCCTCAAATCATTTTTAAATCCTGCACTACGAAGCCCAGAGATGACAGCTCGCTTGGCTGATGCAAGAACATTGTTCCCTTCACGCAAGCAGATCCGCAAGAATTTCGATGCCATATGGTATCTGCCAACCTTACATAGACCATGGACTAGAGATGTGTAAGTAAACTCATCTTTTAGCTTCATGTTATGCAGTAACTTGATGGCTTCATCGACCTCATGAGATTTGCATAGTGCGTCAATCAAGCAGTTGTATGCTACCACATTTGATAGCATGCCCATCATCTCCATGGACCATAACTGCTTCTCCGCAGCCTCGATTTGCCCCATCTTGCACAGACCATTAACCAAAATTGAAAATGTGTACTCATCGCTCTCCAGGCCACCTTCTTCCATCATGGCCAAGAGCTCAAACGCATCGTCCAGCTTCCCTTCTTGGCAACGCAGGTGAATCAGCGTGTTGTAGCATACATTGTCAAATCTAGAGCCACTTTGTATCAAGAGCTCACAGTAGGCATTGGCTTCTTGCATCCGGCCCTTCTTGACGAGCGCACTGATCACCGTGCAGTACGGGAAGGCATCCGAAATGTACCCTCCTTCCAGAAGGGACAAGAAGGTCTCCAATCCCTGATCAAACCTGCCATACCTAAAGCAGCATTTCATGACCGTCGTATACGTGATGACATTCGGTGCATGCCCTGCCCTCCCAAGCTCCTTAAGAACCATGCGAGCAGAGCCCACCTTGCCTGACCTGCACAGCCCGTTGATCATCGTGTTGTAGGTCACAATGCCAATGGGAAGCCCCACCCTCTGCAGGTACCTGAACATCCTGTACGCGTTGGTCACGTGGCCAGCCCTGAACAGCCCATCGAGGAGCGTGTTGTACGTGGTGGCGCACGGCGCGACGCCCTTCTCTGCCATATCAGCGAACACCCGGTAGGCGTCCTCGGGGTGGCCGGACCGGAACAGGCAGTGCATCAGGGCGTTGTAGCTCCACGCGTCGGGGGCGATGCCGCCCCGGAGCATTTCGTCGAACAGGTCGAGGGCGCGCATGGGGAGCCCGCGGCGGGCCGCGCCGGCGATGAGGGAGTTGTAGGTGACGGCGTCGGGGCTCACCCCGGCCTCCCGCATCCGGTGCACCACCGCGACGCCGGCGTCAAGGCCCGCGGCGCGGCAGTGCGCGGCGAGGAGGGTGTTGTAGGTGACGACGTCCGGGGGAAGGCCGAGGCGGATGGCGTCGACGAGGACGGACTCCGCGCGGGCGAGGCTGCCCCCGCGGCAGAGCGCGGCGAGGCCGACGTTCATCAGCCGCGTCGACAGCTTCAGCTGCGCCCGCGTGCGAGCCATGGCTCCGCTCCCACCTCCGCGCCGCCGCGAGACTCTCTTCCGGGCTCGGCTGGGCTCCGCTTACTGCTTCGACTCCCATACAGTTCACTCGCGGTTTGCGGTTTCGCTAGGAGCAAGGCGGGCGCCTTGTCATGGAGACGTAGCTCGGCTGCACACGGCGGCGGAAGATCTCGGTGGCAGCGGGCGCCGATGCCGCCGCCGCTGCCGCCGCCGCGAATTCGAGGCTCGAGAGAGGTGGGAAAATGGGGGGAATTAGCAGACGCCGACCACGGACCACGCTAGAGAGACTGCTACCGGGCCCCAACACCAGAAACAAACGGCCCTTGCATGTTGTATTGACCAGTCCGTGAGCAATTAAAAGTGATTTTTATACACCATTAAACTAGCATTTCTTGCATTAAATCATGCCTCAGAAAAAAATCTTTCATAAAATTTGTTGAGGGAACAAAAATATCTTAATTTCATTGTACAATGTATTTTCACACCAAAAACTATGTTACTACATAAACAAGGCTCGTTCGTAAATCCAAGAAATGTGAATACAATGAACAAATCGGCTGTGCCATATCGGTGAGTGAGATCAGTAGGATCATACATACGCAAAAAAATGAAAAACTAAACACAATACAAAATTATACAGGCTGGCACGATCCACACGATCCAAAGCTCACTGCGCTTTCATGGCTTTCTCCTTGCACAGCTGGTGCCACTCCTGAAGCACGGCGGCCTGAAGTGCGCGGTGTTCGGCTTCCTCAGCAGTGAGCTTGGAGAGCGTTGAGGGTCCCTTGGGGTTTCCAAACTCATCCAGGTCTTCGTTTTGCTTCCTCTCCTCTTCCTCTTCTTGCTCGGTCTTTGCAGGTGGAACCTTTGGTTTGGCTGCCTTGAGCAGGGCTATTCTCTCCATCGAGATCTTCAACCGCTCAGCAGCTGCGCTCTTCACCTCGTCTTCGGGCATGTATTCAACGGCGCCATCAGTGATATCATCCAGCCAGCCCTGGAGATCTGATTCGATCTCTTTTGTGATCGATTCGTCAGATGCGCGTACAACAAATTTGCAGATCATTGTGGTTGTCTCATCACCCAGATCGACGTTCCGGCTGACTTCACTTGCACCAAATATCATCATGCCCACAAACCCACCAAACCAAGTCTTCGCAGCATAACACAACTGCAGAAGATAATGTTAAGAGTTATCATCCAGAATGTTTTCCAACCATGTACAGGAAAGAAACAAGACACTAACATCTGCCATTCAAATATCTTGTGCTCAGCTATCAATGCTTACCTGGAATCCAGCTACTGTTCGGATGAAATGAGAGCAGACTTGATGGAAGGGTTTAGTAGAAATTGACTTCAATCCGCTAAGGAAAGGAGAGCTATCATACTGCTGAGCGGCGGTAGCCTTGAAACCACTGCCTTCATATGTGTATGTGCCAGTGCATTCCACCATGGCTGGCAGACTAGGCCATAGCCGGAAATACTCAACTGGAGAGCATTCATATGGCAGAAGAAGCTCAGCAAGAGGGATCTTGTAGGGTTGGCACCGCAAAACAACTGGCTCCCCAAGCTCTGGACGAAGCGAACGCTTCTGTCTCATGACCTGTGAATCCTCTTCGGCATAGTCTCCTTCATAGTCTGCAGATCCACCACTTCCATAAAATGGGTAATACAAAACTTGAACCCAGAGGGAGCATCTCTCAAAATGTGAAACTCCAACAGTCACACTACTTTGGACCGGATCCTGCCAAATTGGAAAAGCATTTTCATATGAGTGCATTAATACATAGGTTGGTTGAGCAACAATGCCAGTGCTTATCCAATAATACACTCATACTTTCAGTTCTTAGTTTATCAATAGAACTGCTTCTCGTTGAACATAACCTACGAGGAAACAAGATATGAAGGACATTGTGTGTTTGCTGGTTGTAGCAGACACGGGTTATGATAGACAAACTAAAGATAAAGAATTCGAAAATTAAGAAACAATCCCAGTTCCGGATTCCATAGTGACAATTGACATTGATTTTTCTACTGGATGGTCAGATATTATTGGTTTGTCTCAGTGTACATGTTTAGGCAGAAAAGAGGCTGTAAAGTTTACTAGTTAAAAGAAATAAATAAGTATTCACATAAATAATAATTTATATGTAAGCACACTACAGCCATATATAAGTTTATAGAGGCACCTGGGAAACAAGATTCCGAAGGTGCCGAACAGTGCGAGAGAAGCCATCCATGTAATACAATGCTCCAGAGAGGCCAACTCGGATATCCACCCTGTTGAGTTCCAGCTCAGTCAAATTCAAAATCTGCAACAGGACACACTTAGTCAAAACTCGTGATAACACAGTTCCAAATCAAACAGTCCTTGACCTTAGAGCAAAGCAATAGGCGAAGAACCATGCACAGCTTCTCTAATCAATCTACAGGTAGCAAAGTGCCATTACACTATGCTGAAACCACTTCAGCATCATCACAATGAAGGTTAATGCAATACGTGAACGGTGATTAGAACTGAGTATATAATTTACGATGCGATAGGATATGAGGTCGCTAAGCAGTATTTTGGGCAGTAACAATTACTGAAAAGAATATTTCAGTAAGGATATTGTTAACTGAACAAAGAAAAGACGCATCAATCATGCTATACCTTTAGATGTAGGGTGATTCTTCCATCAGTTGGGTCTGCCATGTGATATGCTTCAATGTAGCATGGATCGCTGCTGCCAGTCAATGTACAGGCTTTCGGAAGCTCTTTATGCAAGGCACCAATTCCTTTTGTTTGTAGGAGAGTTAACTGACTAGGATTCGGCCTCCAAAGCTCCCGAATGGCCTTATGAACTAATCCCTCCAGTTTCCTATCTTGTGCAGCAGAGGCCTCTGAAAATTGAACAGTAAGCTTGTGGTGGCTAAACGGATAATCCCCGGTAGCATCACCAACACCAACCCACCTGAAACATTGGAAGTAGGACATGGTTCAATTATTTCAAATATTGCAACCCACTGGTGACAATTAGTAAGTAGTAACCCAAGATTCCAAATGTACTCACCTATTATCTGGATGGTTAGTCACATACTTTATTATCTGCAAGACATAACGTGACTGATGCTTGGTGACAGAATCAGCAGAAGTACTTGCTCTGTATTCTTCCAGTTCTTTACTAAGAAGCTGACCTGCCCTTGCATTTCTCGCTCCCAAGCGTTGAGCGCATATCAGGACAGCCTGCACATCTTGTGTCCTATTTGATGTACTGGCAGATGAATCGGTGTTGAATAATATCTTGTGCATGTTAGATATGATAATATTCAGTGGATCCTCTGGGTCATCAGCTAAAAGGGGATCCAAACCTTCAAGATCAAAGTGTTCAGAAATTGCCCATATCAAGCGTGATGATATTCGTGGGGTATGAACCTGGACGGACAGAATATATCATATTAATCTCATAAGCCATTCTAAAACAAAAGGACATAGACAGATGAAGTTGCCATTGTTGATCATCTCAGATTAAGAAAGTGTCTTTAAGAGACGAGGCAGGTATTTTTTTTTTTTTTAGAATGAGACGATGCAGTTTAAGTATATAGTTTTTGCAATGAAAGATTAACAACATAAAAAGAAACATGGAGAAAGAGAGAATCGGCATAATCAGATCCAAACAAATGTAAAACATTGGCAAAGCAGATGCATTTCTATATCTTGTCCAAAATAACAAGCAAGAATTATTTATAGAAGACCTCTCGGAGTTCAAGTTTTCAAGTGTCAGATACATACAAATCAAGGTATAGATACCAGTGAAAAAGATGTCATATGGGTTAAGAGAAAAAGAACATTAGATGCAAGTCACAAGAATTTCGTTCATGAGAAAAAAACCTATTGGATGTTCCCATGTAAACATACAGAACATTAAAGAAGTGTTAGTTAAGAGATGAACAGTTGATATTACTCATAAAAGATTTTCACTCATAAGAGGAAAACGTATTGGATGCTCCAAAGGAAAAAAATACAACATATATAATGTTTGTACACTAAGCAAGGAACTATGTGAGCTTATACAGAAACACAAACCGATATTGAGTTGTACACAGTGATGCACAAGGACACGGAAGGAGTATTTATTAAAATTTAAAAGTCAAGAATCATAAAACGATCATTACCTCACGAAGATCCCTGATAAGTTGCAGCTGCAAATTTCTAAGTCGTGTCTCATTCAAAATCTGATCTTGAGATGCACCAGCTTTGATCGTCTTCACACCACCTCTGGTGTCATAGATATGACAAAGCCTTACAAGCAACTTCAGATAGCAATCAATTGCATAGGTACGGCCATCGCAGTCCCAAAGAACACATGGCCTGCAAACTTCCACCACATCCAAAGCAGGTTCCGTCCAATTCAGTGCACCATAACCAGTACCGTAGGCTAATGCTCCTATAACTCTGCTCTCTGTCCCAGAATTCTTCAGCTCAGGTAGTGGAAGAGATAGCTGGAAACAACTTTCGACCAAGGAGGCAACCAGCTCTTCTCTGAACAAGCTTTTGCTTGTTATGCTGTTTAGATCATCCTTCACCCTTGCATCCTCAAAAAGGGATATCACATCTGTTCCTGGAACAGGCTTCTGACCTCTTCGAACACTCTCCTTTGCAAAAAGATCAACACAGAGAGCAGTCCGACAAATGCATGCTAATGCATGCATACGGTCAGACTCTGCTCTCAGGTTTCTCACCATCTGGAGCAGTCTTTTGAACAGAGACACCTGCATCATAGACACGCTCTCATAAATCCATCTTGTAACAAAATTTTGAAAAATTATGTCCACTAAGATAAATTTATTTCTCTATATACAATAACCCAGAAGTTATTCGGAGAATTAAAGAAACTGAAAGAATTTGTCATAGCTTTGGATTTGGACGGTTCAACTCAAGCATTTAGAATGGACATCAGATGCACATTATCCAAATTTCAACTGTAGAGCATTATTTAGGGCTATTCCAATACTAGCATGCTTTAAGTATCAGTTCCGAAAACTGAATGACAGAAATCGGTTTGCGAAGAGCATGGGATGATGGATGAAGGATGACAAACTCTTTGACAAGGTATACTATTCAGGAAGTGCCTGTTGATTCTGATGTTTGATGAAACCTTCACGAATGCCATTTTCTAAAATGATATAATCAGGGTCACCAGATAAGTAATTAGTAGCTAATACCAATTTCCTTCTTTAAAACTATACTACATTTACATTAATTCTTTTTGTTGGCTAGTTGAGTTTTGTGTATTACTAGAACATGATCTTCACCCTTGAACTAGGGTGATGAGCTCATTTTGTTAGTTATAAGAATATGTACGATGATAATGGCATGGAGGTCCACACAAACTAGAGTGTCATTTGCTATTCTACTGCAACAAAAGTCACTGAATTTAACTTTACTGCAATGCGATTGGGTTAAGAGATGGCATGTGACAGGATGAATCTGGCTGCTTCAAACAAAGCATAGTAGGATATACGAGCCCAGAAACAAAGCGTACCCTGGAGGTATTTAGAATTCAAATTATAACTTTAGTTTATGTCAAGCCCATGTATTTTGCTCCGGTGCAAAACAAACAAATAAAAACTGGTCAGAACAACATGTAATTGGAACAAGTTTCTAAACTACAACAAAATAAATCATATTGTCATCATAAAGCAGGCTGTATTATAGTCACAAGCTAGATCACAACTGATGCCAGGAAATCACTGTAGATTGATTAAAGGCAATTGCCTCCAAGATTTAGACAAACTTACTAGTCACTATCTCTAACCGCAAATGATAGAACTCAAACACACATCTCCAAGATCATTTGACCTACGGTTGGTATTGGACTAAAAGTACAATCAAAAAATTACCAAGGACCAATATACGGAAATAATCAAAATGGCTAAGTTTAAACAAGTTGTTACAATGACTGATTCAGTACCTGCATTCCAAGATCCAGCAAATGGAGATTGGTCACAACAGCCCTGACAATAGTCTCCCTCATGGATGAAAACTCTTGCCTGTCCCATAGTGTCAGGATTGCAATAATAGCTGCAGAAGCCCACTCCGGCTTGCCACCAGGCACATCTGCAAGCGACAGCATATTGATCCCCACCTCAAACACCAGCGGTGGATCCAACGAGCTTACAAAAGGCAGCAAGTGCGAGACGATGTCCGACACTCCCACCAGCTTCTCCGCACTTGATTCCACGCTGTCAGCAATTGAGGTGTCCCCTGGCTTGGCGATCTTCCGCAGGGTGTTTACCACACCAGAAGCAACCATTTTTGCGGCGTGCACCAGAGGGTAGACAGTGACTCGGAAGCTCTCCACAGGCATAACCATGGAGCGCGCAATAAGCATGTTGCGCCGGGACCAAATGAAGTCGATGGCATCTGCCGCCCACTGGGCGCGCACTGCAAGCGCTCCCTCTCCATCAACAAGCTTGTCACCAGCGAGCCGGCTCATGCGGCGCGAATCCAGCTCCTGGAACAGCCGTGCCAGCGCCTCAAATGCCCCAGCGGCCACAGCGTCTGCAGAGTCCAGCGCGAGCTCAGCCAGGCGTCCCCACCACGTGGTGGCATGCGCCATGAGGGAGGGGTTCGTGGAGCACAAGAGCGCGAGATCATCACGTGGTAGGAGGGAGGAGAGGGATGTGACCGCGGCGAGGCGCAGCGACTCGGCCGGCGAGGACAGCGCGGCTGTGATGTCTGCGTGGGCAGAGGAGAGGAGCGAGGGGAGCAGGTGGGAGGGCAGCGAAGGGAACGAGGCGATGGAGGAGGCGGCGACGTCGGGGTCCGGGAAGGAGAGGTCGGAGCGGAGGGAGGAGAGGAGTAGCGGGTCGAGGATGTCGGGGGGCAGCGGAAGCGCGCGGAGGAGGTCGAGCGCGAGGCGCTTGCAGACGGCGGAGGAGGGCGCGGAGAGGATCTCGGTGGCGGCGGTGCGGGCGAGCGCGGAGACGTCACGGCCCGCGGCGCACTGCTGCAGGGCCTGCAGCAGCGCGGACGACTGCCGGAGCGCGTCCGAGGAGCGGAGGTCGGTGGTGATCTGCGCGATGAGGAGGTCCATCGCGCCGCCGCCGCGGAGGCGCTCCGGCGATCGCCGGAGCTGGGGGAGAGGAGAGAGGGGGTGGCCTAGATCTGAGGAAGACGAGTGAGTCTGAGCCCGAAATCGGGCTGTGCTTGGGAGCTTTCGGTTAGTGACGCGGCGGGTGGTGGTAACGGGTCGGATCGTTTCAGGGAGACTATGAAGAGAGGCCGCGGAATGAAGCCCATTACGGCCCAATAAGGCTGGTGCGCGAGATCGGCCGTTTCTGATCCTTACTTGGGCTTCGCTCAGTGCAAACAATAACAGGCCCTGTGCAACAAAGCCCATCGGCGTTCATCTGCTCGCCTTGCCGGCCACAATCACGGCAACCACACGACGACGATGACCGGCAGGGCAGGAGCCTTTCCGACCTCCCCGACGACTTGCTACGCCGCATCCTCTTCTTCATGCACGCCAAGAGGGCGAGTAGGTTTCCACTTCGTCGACCAAAAAAAAAAATGTATAGTAGATAAAATGCGTGAGAAAATGCGGTTGCCCTTATGGCAATTTGTTTAAACTTTAGCTACATCAAGACCATGAAGGTGAAGCTGTACTAATTAAGCACAATGTCGTCACCAAGGAAGATCTGAACCAGGAGCGCCTTGAGCTGGAAGCACCGCATGTGCCCAATGCCCACGAGCCGCAAGCAATGGCATACCCGTGGCTATGCCGAACTTTCTTTACGCCTTGTTTGTTTGGGCCGGAGGCTTTGAGCTTTTAGAAAGACCGGATGTTAGCTAGTTAAAAAGATGGTTGTCTGAATTTTGATTGTTGGCATTTCTAATATTTTTTAGCTAAAAAACCAGTAGAAGTCGAAATAAACAGGACGTTAATGTTGTCATGTGGTTCGTGATCTCTTGCTCAAGTTGATCTTGCTCGATTGTTAACCAAGGACTAGTCACAGTGATTCTCTGTGTTAGATATGGCAAGAGAGATAGATTGGGGAAGAGTGTAGGTCACCATCTTTGTCAAATAAGGCGTTGTGCCGGATGTCATCTCCTACGCACACTTGTAGGAGCTGCTAATTTACATCTACAATCCATTAGGTTGCGGTGATCCAATCTTACGAGAGATCATGGACGCGAGTGCAAGCTTAATACGTAACTGTCAAAGTAGGTTAAGTAGTGTTCACTTTCCGACTATTTATCAATTTTCATTTGTGGGGATCGGCTCATCTATATTTTATATGTCTTATATAAACACGACACACTAACAATCACTTATTGCTACTCTCCCTATTCAGAAGATATGTATAGCCAGATATGATGCTATGAGCTATAATCATAGCATCTTCTACGAATCTGCATATAAACAGAGGAAGTATAAAACTTGCTTCTCATGAGGCCACATCATCTTAAAAGTTTGGAGCGTTAGATCATTTGTTTTCAAGCTCATCTGTGCATCCATATCTTACACGTAACACTATCAGTACTTATTATCCCAACTAACCACAGTCGTCTTCAAAGAACTCACACATTTCATTTAGCCAAATGCAATTCTTCGCACGCCCATCTTTCACAATTATGCGCCCACCCGTATCTTTACTTTCACCACCATTGTGTAAGACACTAGCGAAAGTGCAAAACAGCGGCGGCAAACTGGCAGCGAAAGTGCAAAACAACGACGGCAAACTGGCTGCGAAAGTGCAAAACAACTGCGGCAAACTGGCTGCGAAAGGGCAAAACAGCTGCGGCAAACTGGCAGCAAAAGTGCAAAATAGCGGGGCAAACTGGCAGCAAAAGTGCAAAACAGCGGCGGCACACTGGCTACAAAATTGCAAAACGGCTCCGTTGTCCTCACAGCGAAAGTGTGAAATCATTGCAGTGGCCCCCTTACCTAAAGGGGATCGTCCCATTCCACCCAACTCATCCCTGGCCAATTGCCCTCAACTTCCCCTCCACTCACAGATCAATCCTTCTAGCGATAGATCTATATGTCAGTCTCGCTAGCAGAAAGCAATGGAACTGGACCATTGCTACCCGATGACTTGCTTGTGGACGTGCTCCGACGCCTCACTCCTCGCTCCCTTGCAGTGTCTCGGTGTGTCAGCAAGGACTGGAGCCGCGTCGTCGACAACCATCGCCTGCTCCGCACTGACCTCCTTCCGCTCACACTTGGCGGTATCTTCTTCAACTATCAATTCCTATATTATTTCACACAGTTCCTCTCCCGCCCAACGACGGGCACCATTGTCTCTGGCCGGCTGAACTACACGTTGCCTGGTAAAAAGTTCACGGACATGGACCTCCTCTATGTCCGCGATCACTGCAATGGCCTCCTCTTGCTTCATCACTGCGTGGTTAATCCAGCCACACGACAGTGGACAATCTTGCCCCCAAGCCCACCCTTGCGCCAACTCCCACCTCAAGACTTGGGTTATGGTGGTTTCAGATATGAGTACCTTGTGTTTGATCCAACCCTTTCGCCCAACTATGAGGTGCTGACAGTGCCCAATATTCCTTTCAATTTGAGCGGATGTGAGGAATTTGAATGGCCACCGTCCACATGGATACTACCTGTGTTTTCATCAAAGACTGGTTGGTGGGAGCAGAGGACATTCAGCCGGGATGGGGTGACTGCAATGTCGTTACCTGGGATTGTTGGGTCTGTACAACTGAAATGGCATCAGCGTGCCTACTGGCGAGAAGCACTTTATCTATGCTGCTCCGGCAATTTTATTATGAGGTAGACAACCACTCTTTAAGCATGATCATTTTAGTTTTGGTTTTGAGCTTTACATTAGGATTATTAATTTAATTCTATTTCTATGTTAATTTGGTTTTATTTTTGTTTCAGAATATCACTATCAAACAATACATATCGAGTAATTAGATTGCTCACAGAAGATGGAGAGCCGACAGAACATCCAAGAGAGTTGCATCTAGGAAAATCAGTCAAGGGGATATACTGTGCATCATTATTCCAGGGGTCCCAACTTCAAGTCTGGTTCCTCAACAATCAGACCGAGTGGGTGTTGAAGAACGACAGAGACATTTCTCACGTCCTGCCAAATCTGAACGAGTATGACATGCAACGTCATGGACCTTGGATTTTACAAAAATATTACTATTGGGAAGACATCACACAACATTCTGATGAGGATTCTGCTGAGGACAACAAAGCTATAGTAGAAGAGAATTTTAAGTGGGACTCCGACAATGATAATGTTCTCGAACCTGGAAGTAGGAGCATGGGTTTCCATGCTGTTTTCCTCGGATTTCATCCTTTCAAAGAGGTTGTCTTCTTGAGTGATAAGTTTGAGAGGGTGCTAGCATACAATTGGAGTACCTCAAAGTTTCAAGATTTGGGTAAGCTTTTTCCAAAATTTTATTTGGATCGTCAAGATGGATACTACCACCAAAGAGGTGTAAATGATTGTTACCCATACACTCCCTGCTGGGTGAGCGAGTTCCCTGAAAACCTCAGTTTAGAAGCTCAGCTAGAAGATTAGAATGCTTCTGTTGCAAGCTATTTGAAGAAAGAAATAGCTAGTCTACTATTGCCATCTGTTATTTTTTTCCCTGTTATTTGTGTACTCAGATTGTGATCTGGAAAAATATATTTAAACCTCTCAGTTATTTTTCCCCTTTTCCCTGTTGTTGTGAGTATTATCGATACTAGCGTAGACTTTGCAACATGTTGGGGTTATCAGTTTTCTCTGATGGGAACCCGGGATCCTCTGGGCACAAATGAATGAATTCCCTTATCCATCCTGTACCGCTGAATGGACCATGGCAGAGAGAGATGGCTTCTATCTCGGCTATGCAGTGATTCAGATGCTCATAAGACTGTAGGGCTCTTGAAGAATGCGTTCTTTTTATCTTTTAGTGAGAGTTGAACCAAACACATCAGAGGTTTCGGCTTGGCGTTGTGCTGAACTCTGCATTTGGAAGTTGAGTAATTCGTGTGGCTGAACTAAGCCAGAAATAATTATCGATAGTATACCTGTTCTTCAAAAAAAAAAAAAAAAAAAAAAATTGTACACTGGTCGATGCTTTTACGTTCGGCATTACTAGTACCAATGCAGGTTCATGTCTAAAAAGGTTGAAATGATATTTAAGAAAATAGAACTAAAAGCTTTCCGGTACTGGCATGCAGCAAATAAATAAAATTGTTGTGTGCTCATCATGCAAAGGTTGGCAACACCTAAAACGAAAAGAAAACAATATGCTTATCTGAACGTATACTCAAATATAAAAACGAGGTTTACAGACCAAGATGGCCAATGAAAATAAGAAAAACAAAAGGCCAGTAAATAAAGCACAAACTATACTCAGAACTTATTTCAGCAGACAACGATGTTGGAATCTGCTACACAAATTAACACTGTGAGTTGCATGTATTTATCTGAACCACCGTGGGTACAATTCAATTTGTGGTGGTCATCACTTTTTGCAGCTCTCGATCTGTTGCACATACCATGTCGATTCCATATTTGCAAGCCATCACACCGGAGGAGGCGTGCGCCTTCCAGTGCAAACAGAGGACGCATGTCGATCAGCGCACGCGGCGCGTTCCCCAGCATGCTTGCACGGTGGCATTCGTGAGTGAGCCGGGGAATCAGCAGCAGTATGTTACCTTCTTCGACGCGGCTCCGGAGAGAGAAATCGGTGGCCGCAACGTCGAGGGCTCGTCGGAACCTCATTGATTAATTGGCAGCCGGCGGGCATCCGCGAGCTCCGCACGTTACCGTGAGGACTGACCTCCCGCCTCATGGTTCAGTGTTCGACGTCTTGGAGGCCGTGGAGCGGGAAGGGCACCAGGAGGAGCTCATGGAAGGGCAGGGTCATGGCGAGTCGCAGCGGGAACGTGGCGGCGGTCTGTTCTGGCAAAGCAGAGGAGGTCGGGGGGTGGTCGCTATTCGAAATAGCGACCACACCTTGGTGGTTGTGAGCTATTTGATTGGATACGTGCGGCTCGGATTCGCCAGAAAAATCTACGGGACCTGGTCGTTTTCTGTGTCTCGGAGCTGGAGGGCGGCGGCGGAGGTTAGGGGTGGACACGCGCGGCGTGGCGGAGCGATGCAGCTCGACGGTGATTGCGCCGCTCAAGGAAAATGATGCCGACCTGCAGTCTCGCCTATGATCGGTTTTGGTTTGGCAGCGCATCCGTGACCGTGAGGAGCTACCTACAGAGCAGCTGATAGCCGGCGCACATGCATGCATGCGTGGACACCCGCGCGTCATCTTGTGCAGCGGATGACGCCTCGAAACGCTGGGCCTTGTCGACGAACGCGTCGTCCTGAGGATGGTGCCGACGTTGGCGACGATGGGCAGGGCAGGGCTAGCTTCATTGGCAGCTGGACGACAGGCGCTGCACGTACAGAGCCCTCGCTCAACTGCCAAGGGACTCACACGATCAGGCTTTGGGCGTCGCCATGCATGTTGAACGTCCCGCGGTGAGCGCCCATGGAGCGAGCAGTGTCCGCGAACGCTTACTCTCCTCCCTGGACGGCACTGCCGCGAATACGTACGCATCGACATTGTCGTCGTCCTTCAGGGAGTATCGAAGCAGAACGGCGTCCGTCAACGAGCCGGTGCCTTGACCTGGCGCGACACGACACCTGAAAAGCCTACACATGCTGCCAGCGAGATGAGAATGTGCAGCCGTAGCCCTTTGCCCTGGTTCAATGTTGAATGTCCACAACCGAGTAGTAGTCATAGGCGGTAGCTGTGTCAGATATGGCAAGACAGTTAGATTGGGGAGAAGTATAGCAGGTTACCATCTTTGTCAAACAGGGTGGTGTTGTGCCGGATGTGGCGGACCCACCAGTAGGGCATGGTGGGGCGGCCGCCCTACCTAGCCAGTGGCGAGGAACCCCCTTACCCTTCCCTATTCCGGCGACTCGGCGACCAAGGCCGGGGGCTGTGTTTGTTTCGTGATTTTTGTCGGAGGTTGAAGACAACAGAATGAGAGATATGTGCCGGCTGCTTAAGGACCTAGGCCATTTGGGCTGTTGGGCCTCGAAAAGGGAACGTCGAGTTGCCTTCATCGACTCTAATCAAAAACTCAACGAGACGCGCGCCCAGAACCAGAGACCGGACGCCGCCTTCCGACCCAGGCGCCTCTGCTTGCTCTGTGCGGTGCGATAGTGCCAGGCGCCAGCGGCTCTGCCCCCTTCCGATCCTCCGGCTCGCAACAACATGGTGGGATCTCCTTCTTCAGCTCCCAAGAACACGGCCAGGAAACAATACGAAAACCTAGGTACATCAAGAACACGGCCAGGATTGATTTCGTAATTGATTTCTGATGTCTTGTACTCATGTATTGTGCGGTACAAGCCAGGATTGATTTCTGATGTCTTGTACTCATGTCATGTGCAGATTTGAAGAGCTTTTTCAGTAGCAATTTCTCAAGCTCGATCAAGTGGGTATAGCTGAGTTATGCTACATTGAGAAGGGGATTTTTAAAGACCTTGACTTTGATAAAGTTAATAAGAGCTTTCTAGTCATGAAAAATGAAGAATATAATTGCCTAAGACACCTAAAACTAGAAGACCAAGGCACCAAGCAATGCCTGCTAATAGTAGTATTTTATAGTGGCATGTCTCAAATTCTTTATCTCATGTTCTTTTGTTAAAATATTTGATCTAAAAGTGTTTTTACTCTTGACATAAGATGTACTATCTTTAAATCTTTATCTATTCCGTTTGTTTACCATTATTTTTTTTGTACATGTAGTGTGTATATGCGCCTTTATTTTTCTATAGTTAACTTCACCTTATTTGTCCGCCCCACCTATGAAAAATTCCTGGGTCCGCCACTGCGGATGTCATCTCCTACACACACTTGTAGGCCGGAGCTGTACATTTACATCTATGATCGTCCATTAGTTACGGTGCTCCAATCTTATGCGGAGAACGTGGACGCGAGTGCAAGCTTAATACTTACAAAGAAGGTTAAGTAATGTTTACTTTCCAACTATTTATCAATTTTTGTTTGTGGGGATCGGCTCATCTATATCTTATATATCTTATATATAGACACGTACGACACACTAACAATCACTTATTGCTACTCCCTCTGTTCAGAAGATATGTAGCCAGATATGATGCTATGAGCCAGATTCATAGCATCTTCTACGGATCTACATATAAACGGAGGAAGTACAAAAATGGCTTCTCACGAGGCCACATCTTCTTAAAAGTTTGGAGCGTTAGATCATTTGTTTCCAAGCTCATCCATATCTTACACGTAACACTATCAGTACTTATTATCCTAAGTCCCAACTAACCACAGTCGTCTTCAAAGAACTCACAAATATGATTTAGCCAAATGCAATGCTCACACGCCCATCTTTCACAAATATGCCCCCGCCCGTATCTTTACTTTCGCCACCATTGTGTAAGACGTTAGCGAAGAAAGGCAAAACGACTATGGCAAACTAGCAGCAACAGTGCAAAACGGCTGCGGCAAACTGGCAGCGAAAGTGCAAAACAGCCGCGGCAAACTGGCTGCAAAAGTGCAAAACGGTCGCTGCAAACCGGCTGCAAAAGTACAAAACGGCTCCGTCCTCACAGCAAAAGTGCAAAATCATTGCAGTGACCCCCTTACCTAAAGGGGATCGTCCCATTCCACCCATCTCATCCCCGGCCAATTGCCCTCAACTTCCCCTCCACTCACAGATCAATCCTTCTTGCGATAGATCTATATGTCAATCTCGCTAGCAGAAAGCAATGGAACTGGACCATTGCTACCCGATGACTTGCTTGTGGACGTGCTCCGACGCCTCACTCCTCGCTCCCTTGCGGTGTCTCAGTGTGTCTGCAAGGACTGGAGCCGCGTCGTCCACAACCACCGCCTGCTCCGCACTGACCTCCTTCCGCTCTCACTTGGCGGTATCTTCTTCAACTATCAATTCCTATATTATTTCACACAGTTCCTCTCCCGCCCAATGACGGGCACCATTGTCTTCGGACGGCTGAACTACACGTTGCCGTGTCAAAAGCTCACGGGCCTGGACCTCCTCTTTGTTCGTGATAACTGCGATGGACTCCTCTTGCTTCATCACTGCGTGGTTAATCCAGCCACACGACAGTGGGCACTCTTGCCTCCAAGCCCGCCTCTGCGCCAACTCCCACCGGATGACTTGGGTTATGGTTTCACATATGAGTACCTTGTGTTTGATCCAACCCTTTCGCCCAACTATGAGGTGTTGACAATGCCCAATATTCCTTTCAATTTGAGTGGATGTGAGGAATCTGAATGGCCACCGTCCACATGGATCCTACCTGTATTTTCATCACCGACTGGTTCCTGGGTGCAGAGGTCATTCAGACGGGATGGGGTGACTGCAATGACGTTAACTGGGATTGTTGGGTCTGTACAACTGAAATGGCGTCAGCGTGCCTACTGGCGAGAAGCACTTTATATATGCTGCTCCGACAATTTTATTATGAGGTAGACAACCAATCTTTCATCATAGTCATTCTGGTTTTGGTTTTGTGCTTTACATCGGAATTATTAATTTAATTTTATTTCTTATGTTAATTTAGTTATATTTTTGTTTTAGAATATCACTGTCAGACAATACATATCGAGTAATTAGATTGCTGACAGAAGATGGAGAGCCCACAGAACATCGAAGAGAGTTGCATCTAGGAAAATCAGTCAAGGGGATATACTGTGCAACAATATTCCAGGGGTCCCAACTTCAAGTTTGGTTCCTCAACAATCAGACCGAGTGGGTGTTGAAGCACGACAGAGACATTTCTCCCATCCTGCCAAATCTGAACGAGTATGACATGCAACGTAATGGACCTTGGATCTTACAAAAATATTACTATTGGGAAGACATCACACAACATTCTGATGAGGATTCTGCTGAGGAGGATAGCAAGGAAGCTATAGCAGAGGAGAATTTTGAGTGGGACTCCGACAATGATAATGTTCTTGAACCAGGAACTAGGAGCATGGGCTCCCAAGCTGTTTTCCTTGGATTTCATCCTTTCAAAGAGGTTGTCTTCTTGAGTGATAAATTTGACAGGGTGCTAGCATACAATTGGAGTACCTCAAAGCTTCAAGATTTGGGTAAGCTTTCTCCAAAATTTTATTTGGATCGTCAAGACGGATACTACCACCAAAGAGGCGTAAATGATTGTTACCCATATACTCCCTGCTGGTTGAGCGAGTTCCCTGAAAAACTCAGTTTAGAAGCTCAGGTAGAAGATTAGAATGCTAGTCTACTATTGCCATCTGTTTTTTTTCCTGTTATTTGTGTACTCAGATTGTGCCCTGGAAAAATATATTTAAACCTCTCAGTTATCTGTACTCAGATCCCCTTTTCCCCTTTTGTAGTCAGTTTTTGTACTCAGATCCCCTTTTCCCTGCTGTTGCAACATGTTGGGTAATCAGATTTCTCTGATGGGAACCCGGGCACCTCTGGGCACTAATGAATGAATTCCCTTATCCATTCGGTATTGCTGCATAGACCACGGCAGAGAGAGATGGCTTCTATCTCGGCTATGCAATGATTGAGATGCTGATGAGACTGAAGGGATCTTGAAGAATACGTTCTTTTAGTGAGAATTATGAGAGTCATCGGAGACGCATGTCCGCGCACGCCGACGCGTTCCCCCAGCACGGCCACGAGCAAGCTTGCTTGCTCGGTGGCGCATTCGTGAACCGGGAAATCAGCAGCAGCGTCTTCCGTTCGTAGACGCGGCTCCAGAGAGAGGCCTCCGTGGCAGCCGGCGTATCTCACGGTCCGCGAGCTCTGCACGTAACTCAAATTTCCGCATCGTGGAGGCAGGAGAGAAGGTAGAGAGCATCGAGAGCTCACGGAAGGGATGGCGATGGCGAGTAGCAGCGGGAACGAGACGGCGCTCTGTTCTGGTAAAGCAGAGGAGGTCGGGGGGTGGTCGCTATCCGAAATAACGACTACCCCCAGGTGCTTGTGCGCCGTTCGATTGGACGAGTGCGGCTCAGAAAATCTTCGGGACTTTGTCGAGTGCGGCTCGGAGCTGGAGGGCGGCGGCGGAGGTCAGGGGCAGATCGCGCGGCGTGGCGGAGCTCGTCTGATTTTCCTTCATCATCTACCCCTGGGCGTCAAGGACGACCGCCATCTTGTGCAGCGGACGACGCCTCGAAAAACTCCACCTTGTCGACAAACGCGTTCCTCAGTAACAGTAAGGTCTTCGATTGCAAGTTGTGCTCAGTTGTCATATCTGTAGAGATCAGTGCTGCCGACACGGTGGAGATTATCGTAGTTGGGTTTTGCTGGTGACAGACACAGCATATGACTCTTTTTTTGGTTTTTTTTGTTTCATGATGAAGGACAAATCAGACGTAGTAATAATGTGGGTGCAACGTCATTTTTTAGGAGACGGAGCTCTCTTGAAGGCATTTTTTCCTTCTCCAAAATTTTACAATTGAACCATATGCGGATTTAGAAACAGAAGTTAGTCATGCATATGTTTAATAAACCAGATTATTCATGCATATGTTAGCACAAGGTTGTGTTAGAGGTTTTTGGCGCCCAAGTGTTGGATGGTGGGATGGGCAACACAAAGCACACATGAAAGGCTAACGAGCATACAAAAGGTAATTAATCAAGGTAAATAATTTGGTTAATACGTAATCAACCAAAGGAAATCCATTTGCATGGAGGAGCAAAATCAAAACAAAAGGAAGTAATCATTGTAATCAATTTGCATGGATATTTTTGATAATTTTATTGTGTGGGGCATTAGTACAATCAACATAAAAGGAAATCAACCCTAAAATTTTGTATTGAAGTACATTCAATGTAGGGACACTGATAAATTTCATGGCAATCTGACCACAGGTACAATTTTTAATATTCATATTCCTTGTAAAGACATCTTTTGCACTTATTGATGTAAATGTTACTCTTAAAAAAGAGTAGGAAACGACTAGGACCATTAGACAGTGTTCCAGGACACCTCCCCTTCGACCGATTCCTCTCACAATCTTTAATATTTATATTTATTTATTACAAAAAATCCTTTACATTTATTGATATTGATACAAAAAAGGGAAACGGCTGCAGCACACTAGACCTGCCAAGCAGCCCCTGATCAAAAGGGGATCTTGCACACCCGCAAATCAATTTTGCCTTCACCTAGCTCACCCACAAATGCTCCCAATTCCACCTCCATCCACAAATCAATCCTCCTAGCGAACAGATCTATGATCGTCTCACCAGCAGGAGGCGATGGATTTGGCACCATTCATGCCTGACGACGTGCTCGTGGACATCCTCCGCCGCCTCGCCCCGCGCTGCATCGCGGCGTCTCGGTGTGTCTGCAAGGCGTGGTGCCTTGTCGTCGACAACCACCGCCTGTTGCGCGCCGACCTCCTTCCACTCTCGCTGGGCGGCATCTTCCTGAACCATCAAGACCTATGGTCCACGCAGTTCCTCTGCCGGCCCACGACGGGTGCCGCCGTCTCTGGCCGGCTCGACCACACAGTGCCTGGTGAGTCCGATTACACGCCCCGCATCCACGTCGAAGATCACTGCAATGGCCTCATCTTGCTTGATCACTGCATTGTTAATCCTGCCACAAGAGAGTGGGCACTCTTGCCCCCACGCCCACCCCTGCCCCAACCCCCACCACCGGGCGAGGAAAATGTTTTCACATATGAGTACCTCGTGTTTGATCCAACCCTTTCACCCAAGTATGAGTTGTTGGTAGTGCCGATATTTTCGGTCAATCTGAATGGATGTGAGGAATCTGAATGGCCGCCATCTACGTTGATTCTATCTGTGTTTTCATCAACAACTGGTTCCTGGGAGGAGAGGACATTCAGTAGAGATGGTGTGACTGCAAGGATGCTGCCTGGTATGGTCGGTTCAGTACAATTTCAAGGTCGACAGTGTGGCTACTGGCGAGACGCACTTTATATAGGCTGCTCTGACAATTTTATTATGAGGTAAGACACCCACTCTTTAAGCATGCTAGTTTTGGTTTTGAGCTTTACGGTAGGATCATTAATTTAGTTATGTTTTTGTTGCAGAATATCACTGTCAGACAACACATATGGAGTAATTAGATTGCTCACAGAAGATGGAGAGCCCACTGAAGATCCAAAAGATTTGTTTCTAGGAAAATCAGTCAAGGGGATATACTGTGCATCTTTATTCAAGGAGTCCCAACTTCAAGTTTGGTTCCTCAACGATCAGACCGAGTGGGTGTTGAAGCATGACAGTGACATTTTACCTATAATGCCAAATCTGAATGAGTTTGACATAGATCGTGATGGACCCTGGATCTTACAAGAATTTGACTATTTGAATGAGGCCGCCCAATATTCTGATGAGGATTTTGCTGAGAAGGACTGCAACAAAGGAATAGTAGAAGACAATTTTGAGTGGGACTCTGACAATGATGATGTTCTCAAGCCTGGAAATAGGAGCGAGAGTTATTTTGTCTTTTTCCATGGATTTCATCCTTTCAAACAGGTTGTCTTCTTCAGTGATATATCTCAGAGAATGCTAGCCTATAATTGGAGTACCTCAAAGCTTCAAGATTTGGGTAAGCTTTTTCCAAAATTTTATATGGATCGTGGTCGTCGCGGATTCTACCATAATGCAATTGTAAATGAGTCTTTCCCATACACTCCCTGCTGGTTAGGAGAGCTCCCTGAAAAACTAAATTTATAAGCTCAGCTAGAAGATTAGAATGCTTTTGTTGCAAGCTATCTTAGGAATGAAATATCTAGTCGACTCTTGTCGGTTGTTCTTTTGTTTTTGTGTTAACAGATTGTGCCTTGGAAATATAAGTTTAGACGTCTCAGTTTAAATGTCCCTTTGTCCCTTGATTCAGATGTTCATGAAAGTGAAGGGCTTTTGAAGAATGCATTCTTGTAGTGAGAGTTACATTGAGCAAAACACAGCACCGGTTTGGGCCTGGTGGTGTTTTTATGAATTCTGTGTTTTCAACTGAAGTGGCTTTGTGGCTGTGACATAATGATCCCTATACATGTCCTGAAATCTAACTGTAATTGTTGTTTCTCTGAAAAGAGGGTTCTGTTCCCTGGTTTGACGTGTAGGTTGATTTGCTGCTAAGAAATTGTTGAGCTATCTCTTTGAGTAGGGGAAGTGACTAATTGTCGATTCAGCATGAAATATTTTTCATGTATCCCAAGTGGAATTTCAACTAACTCTAATCAGTGGGTGGAGCTGCATTGCATTCGTTACATCTGGTCATATATTGTTAAATGTTCCTTTGTCCCCTGATTCAGATGCTCATGAAACTGATGGGCTCTTGAAGCATGCATTCTTTTAGTGTGAGTTATATTGAGCCAAACACAATAGAGGTTTGGGCGGGAAGGTGTTTTTCTGAACTCTATACATGTCCCGAAACTTAACTGTGATTATTGTTTCTTTGAGTAGGAGAAGTGGCTAATTATTGAATCAGCATATGACATATTTTTCTTGTATGCCAAGTGGAATTTCAACTAGTTCTAATCGTGGGTGGAGTTGCACTCCATTCATTACATCTGGTCAGATATTGTTATTATCATGTGCAGTAGCATCACATTGTCGGTGTCCATGCACACACACTTATGAGAGCACCAGTTCATCATGTTCTGCACATTTCCCCTTGTTATGCCTTATTAGAACCTCGTGTTCTAAGGTACTTCTGAATACTTGTACCGATACAATAGGGTCAATGCATTCCTTAGTCACCGTACCTATCACTACCTTCGCATAGTCTTGCATTGTTTACCCTCATACTAAATACAACTTGCATCTTTAGACCACCTGACGGCAAAAAAGCTAAATTCTAATGATAAAAGTGTTCCTAAATTCTGAACGAAGCATTTCATTGCTAAACAAGAATCCTCCCACAGGGAGGCATGTAGCAGGAAGACACGTTGTCGCCCTATCTGCACATTTTGTGTGCAGAAGGTCTGCCTGCGCTACTCCAAAATGCTTCTGTAAATAAGAAGATAAAACGGATTAATTCATGTTGGGAGGCAGCAAGGGTAAACAATTTGTTCTTTGGAGATGACTCTCTAGTATCTTGATGCAAGAAAAATCTAGTGATGCTGATGAGCTTCTGCTAGAATATGAAAATGCTTCAGGACAGGTTATTAACAGGAATAAGTCCACAGTTTTATTCAGACCCAACACAAGAAACATGTAGAGCTGCAGATCAGAAACCCGGAGTGAGAAATACTTGGGTCTACCGATATCTGTGGACCAGTCACGCAAAAATACATTTGAATACATCAAGAAAAAGATTTGGACAAGAACTCAGGGGTGGCAAGGGAAAAAAAACTGTTGTCGAAAGCAGGGAAATAAATCTTCAGCAGAACATGCTACATGAGCTGTGCCAATCAAAGCACTTCCTTTTTTTGAGGAAATAGGAGAGGCATCAGTCCCTACTGGTTATATATAATTGTAATTAAATAAAATAAGTCTCTTACAAAAGAAGAAAAACAAGTCCAAAAGGAGTTTTGCGGCCCCTAGATTCCACAAAATCTAGTGACCTAGAATATGAAAATGCTTAAGGATAGGTTATTAACGCACGCACACTCACCCCTATGAACGCTTATTCGCAAACCCGACCCCTGTAAGCATCTTTGAAGATTGAGCCGGCAAATGCTTGAGATTCATGAAGTCACCACTAGCGTCTCGTTGTCGACGGTCACGTCGCCTACCGCTGAAAACACAAAGTTGTTAAATACTCAAAAATTCGCTCTCGCGGGGAGTCAAACCAAGGACATGAGGTGCTTTGAGGTTTTTGGAACCACTAGGCTACATGCCCTTTCGCACGCAAAAATACATTAAGGGTGATAAGAAAAACATACTGACAAAAGCAAGGAAAGAAATCTTGGTGGCAAGAAAAAGTGCTGTCAAAACTATGGATGGTTGCATCACGCGAACCTAGCTAAGCTAGCATGGACACTTCAACTGAAGATGCTAGCTACATGAGCTGTGCCAATCAAAGCACTTCCTTTTATTTTTAGGAAATAAGGAGAGGCATCAGTCTGGCCTACTAGTACTGGTTATAATTTTGACTAAATAAAATAAATCTCTTATAAAAGAAGAAATACAAGTTTTTGAAAAAAAAAAGAGGAAATATAAATCCAGAAAGAATCAGGCTTTTGCTAATCATTTGTCAGCTAAAATTATCAGTCTCATTTCAGTCGACTCTTTTTCGTCCAACCATGCCTTGACATGTCAATGTTTTGATTTTAGTGGTAGTTGATGCCCCTAATCTCTGAAAGAATAAGCCTTGAGTGTATTTTGTTTAGCACCCTCTACTTTTATCTATTTGCATTTAGGTCCTTATGTGGATCTCTATATATATGTAACCCAAGACCCCTTTGTTGAGTTGAGACTAAGGCCCCCTTTGGAACGCAGGATTTTCACAGGAATTGTACAGGAATTTTACAGGAATCAGTTGACTGTTCACAGGAAAAACGCAGGAATAGGAAAAAATCCCGTGTTCCAAAGGAGGCCTAAATGAAATTTCCCTTTGGGCCAACAATTGGTATTCAGAGCTAGGGTTCCAATCTCCAATTTACGAAATTGCCACCGCTCCTTTCTCACCCGCACGCGTGCGTCTCCCCGGCGGCGCATCGAGCGCCACCTCGATCCGGTGAAGGCGGCGCGACGGCCCTCCCCTGACCCGAGCCAGCAGAGGCGGCGGCGGTTCCCGCTCTTCTCTCTCTCGCGAGGTCACGGCGGAGGCGGATCGAGCTCGATTCGCGCGGAGGCGGCGCGGGTCCGGTTCGAGGTGGCTCCCCCTCCGGTTCGGACCTGTAGCTCGGCGCGGCGGAGCTCCGGAATCGGGCCACAGGAGCAGCGCGTGGACCCGGCCCCGATTCGCGCGCAGGAGGCAGCGGCGGGGAGTCCCGCCTCGATTCGCGCGCAGGAGGCTCGGCGGCTTAAGCTCCAGGCAGCGGGTGCGACGCGGCGGCCTGAGCCCGGCTCGGCGGCGGCGCACCAGACCCCGGTATCCAGACCCGGGGCAGCAGCGGCGGTCCTCGTCCTCGGCAGCTCACCCTCGACTCTCTTCCTCTCTCTCTGCTGCACTCATGGCGGACGCGGCGGCGACGGCCACCGGCGGCGACGGCGCGGCACCACACGCTGCGCGCACCCCCTCCCGCGCCTCGCGCGCGAGCAGCCACGGCTCGGCAAGGTCGAGCGCCCGGAGCCGCGCAGTGGAGGCGGCGGATGAGGCGGCTGCGGCGGCGGCGGACGCCGAGCGCGACGCTGCAGAGGCGCGTCGAGCCAGTGCGGCTCGCAAGGAGGCGGAGGCGCGTGAGGAGGCGGCGGCGCGTGCTGCGTGCTTGGCGACAGCGCAGGCGACGGCTACGCGCGCTGCGGAGGCGGAGCGGCAGGCCGCGGCGGCGGCTCACGCTGCTGCGGCTGCTGCTGCTGTGCAGCGGCAAGTGGCGGAAGAGGCCAGGGAGGCCCTCGCTGCGCTGGAGCAGCGGGAGAACTAGCGGGCGGCACGGGAGGAGGACCGGGACACGGAGGTGGAGCGGTGGGTTCGTGATGGGCGACGGAGCGCCCACGACTCTGATTCCGACCTCGACGATCGGACCGGCGGCACACATACACCTCCACGGCGTCGACGTGTCTCTCCTTCCCCGGAGCGGCGCCGTGAGCGCCATGAGCGCCGAGCTTCCCCTCGCCATGGTCGGCGAGGCTCCCCGGTCGTCATTCGGGAGGCCGGCGGGAGCACACAGTGGCCGATGCTCACCAAGACCAACTACACCGAGTGGAGTGCGGTCATGAAGGTGAAGCTGCAGGCGCGGCACATGTGGGAGGCCGTGCGGTACGGCGACGTCGACGACCACGAGGACCGGCGAGCGCTAGAGGCGCTGCTTGCTGCGGTTCCGATGGAGATGGCGGCGAGCCTGGCGGAGAAGGACACCGCCAAGGACGCGTGGGACGCCATCGCTGCAGCACGGGTCGGCAGCGACTGTGCTCGCAAGTCCACCTTGCAGAAGCTTCGCAAGGAGTGGGACCGTCTGGCTTTCAAGCCAAGCGAGGACATCGACGACTTCTCCCTCTGCCTCTCCGGCCTGATGCAGCAGATGGCGCGGTACGGCGGCGAGGACATCGACGAGGAGAAAGCTGTCGAGAAGTTTCTCCGAGTCGTCCCCAAGAAGTACACGCAGATGGCCATCTCCATCGAGACGTTGCTGGACCTCTCCGAGTTGACGATCGAGGAGGTGACGGGGCGGCTCAAGGCCGTCGACAACCGCGAGGACCACCCTCCCGTAGAGTCGGCGACTTCGGGAGGCAAGCTTCTTCTCACCGAGGAGCAGTGGCGAGCTCGGCAGGGTGAGCGGAAGAAGGGGGAGTCCTTGGGATCTTCTTCCAGTCGCGCATGCCGCCCACGCAAGAAGAAGGACAAGGCGCCTACCCCTCGCGGTGGCGCCGAGGGCGGTGGCGACGGCGAGCGCAAGGCGACCCGGGATGACACTTGCCTCAACTGTGGCAGGTCGGGCCATTGGGCCAAGGACTGCAGGCAGCCGAAGCGCGGCGGTCAGGCTCACGTCGCGCAGGCACAGGTCGACAACGAGCCGGCGCTGTTCCTGATGCACGGGGGTGTCGAGCTTCACTCCACTCCCGGCCCGGCGGCTGCGCTCCTCCACCTCGATGAGTCTCACGCTCACGCCTTCCTCGGGAAGGGTTCGAGCGATGAGAAGATCGACGGATAGTACCTCGACACCGGCGCCACCCACCACATGACCGGTCGACGCGAGTTCTTCTCCGACCTGGACACCACCGTGCGAGGCTCCGTCAAGTTTGGGGACGCCTCCGCTGTGGAGATCGAGGGCGCCGGCTCCGTCATCTTCGTCGCCAAGACTGGCGAGCACCGGCTGCTCACTGGTGTCTACTACATCCCCGCGCTGAGGAACTCCATCATCAGCTTGGGACAGCTAGATGAGAATGGCTCGCGCGTGGAGATCGAGGACGACCTCCTGCGTATCTGGGACGTTCGTGGCCGTCTTCTCGCGAAGGTGAACAGGGGGAGCAACCGCCTCTACGTCCTCCACGTCGACGTGGCGCAGCCACTCTGTCTTGCAGCCCGGCGGGACGACGACGCATGGCGGTGGCACGACCGCTTTGGGCACCTCAAGTTTGAGGCCCTGAAGCAGCTCGGAGCCAAGGAGATGGTGCGGGACTTGCCGCGCATCGACCACGTCGAGCAGCTCTGCGACACCTGCGTGCTGACGAAGCAGCGGCGACTTTCCTTCCCTCACCAGTCGAGCTTTCGAGCCAAGGAGAGGCTTGAGCTCGTGCACAGCGACCTCTGCGGGCCGGTGACGCCAGCCACTCTAGGAGGCAGGCGCTACTTCCTCCTCCTCGTCGACGACGTCTCCCGCTACATGTGGGCGGTCCTCCTCCACACCAAGGGAGATGCGGCGGACGCCATCAAGCATCTTCAAGCTGCTGCGGAGAAGGAGTGTGGCCGCAAGCTGCGGGTGCTGCGCACGGACAACGGCGGCGAGTTCACGGCGACCGAGTTCGCGGAGTACTGCGCCGACGAGGGGATCCAGCGGCACTTCTCCGCGCCGTACACCCCGCAGCAGAACGGCGTCGTCGAGCGTCGCAACCAGACGGTCGTGGCCATGGCGCGTGCCCTCCTCAAGCAGAGGGGCATGCCGGCGATCTACTGGGGAGAGGCGGTGATGACAGCAGTTCACCTCCTCAACCGCTCGCCCACCAAGGCACTCGATGGCAAGACGCCATATGAGGCTTGGCATGGGCGGAAGCCGGCGGTCGGCTACTTCCGCGTCTTCGGCTGCCTGGCGTTCATCAAGGAGCTCAGCCACGTCAGCAAGCTCGACGACCGGAGTACGCCTGGGATCTTCATCGGCTATGCAGATGGCGTGAAGGGCTACCGCATCCTTGACCCTGAGACACAGCGCGTGCGGGTGGCACGTGACGTTGTGTTCGACGAAGGGCGAGGTTGGGCGTGGGGCAAGGTGGTGGACGACGGCACGGCCTCGACCACCAGTGACTTCACCGTCGAGTACGTCTACTTCGAGAGGGACGGGGGAGTGGGCAGCTCTTCTCCAACGAGCATGCCCCCCTCGTCTCCAGGCTCACCACCACCACCTCCACCGAGCCCTCCTGCACCGACTCCTCCGACTTCGCCCCGTACCCCTTCACCGGCACCCACGCCTCCAGGCTCGGCGCCGGCAGCTTCGGTCCACAGCGAGCCGAACCCGGTGGAGTTTGCCACGCCACTCTCTAACGACGAGGACCGCATCGACGCGTTCCACGATGACGAGCCGCTGCGGTATCGTACCATGGAGAACATCCTCGGCGAGCAGCCAGCACCTGGACTGGTGCAGCATGGTGCGGATGAGCAGCTGCACCTGGCGCACGGCGACAGCGAGCCCCGCTCCTTCGCTGAGGCGGAGAGGGATGCGTTCTGGCGGGCCGCGATGAAGGTGGAGATGGACTCCGTCGAGCACAACCGCACATGGGAGCTGGCGGATCTTCCCGCCGGCCACCGGGCTATCTCCTTGAAGTGGGTCTTCAAGTTGAAGAAGGATGAGGCCGGGGCGGTGATCAAGCACAAGGCGCGCTTGGTGGCGCGCGGGTTTGTTCAGCAGGAGGGGATCGACTACGACGACGCCTTCGCTCCTGTCGCACGGATGGAGTCCGTGCGTCTCCTCCTCGCGCTGGCAGCCCAGGAGGGATGGCGCGTCCACCACATGGACGTCAAGTCGGCCTTCCTCAACGGCGACTTGAAGGAGGAGGTCTACGTGCACCAGCCGCCGGGATTCGTCATCCCCGGCTAGGAGCACAAGGTTTTGCGGCTGCGCAAGGCCCTCTATGGCTTGTGATAGGCGCCGCGGGCATGGAACACCAAGCTGGACTCCACCCTCAGGGCGATGGGGTTCGAGCAAAGCCCGCATGAGGCGGCCGTCTACCGGCGGGGCCGAGGAGGCTGTGCCCTGCTGGTGGGCGTCTACGTCGATGACTTGGTCATCACTGGAGCCAAGGAAGCTGACGTGGAGGCGTTCAAGGCTGAGATGAAGACCGCCTTCCAGATGAGTGACCTGGGGCCTCTCTCCTTCTACTTGGGGATCGAGGTGCACCAGGACGACTCCGGCATCACACTTCGACAGACCGCCTACGCCAAGCGCATCGTTGAGCTAGGCGGCCTCACCGGCTGCAACCCCTCTCACACACCCATGGAGGAGCGGCTGAAGCTGAGCCGCAACAGCACCGCTGAGGAGGTCGACGCCACGCAGTACCGCCGCCTTGTGGGGAGCCTTCGCTACCTTGTCCACACGCGGCCGGACTTGGCGTTCACTGTCGGGTATGTCAGTCGGTTCATGCAGCGACCGACACAGGAGCACATGCAGGCTGTCAAGAGGATCATTCGCTACGTGGCGGGCACCCTCGACTACGGCCTGCACTACCCGAGGTGTCCCGGCGCGGCACACTTCATCGGCTACAGCGGCAGCGACCACGCCGGCGACATTGACAACAGCAAGAGTACGAGCGGGACGCTCTTCTTCCTCGTCAAGTGCCTTGTCAGCTGGCAGTCGATCAAGCAGCAGGTGGTGGCCCAATCCAGCTGTGAGGCCGAGTACATCGCCGCCAACTCTGCTTCGACCCAAGGTCTCTGGCTAGCACGACTGCTTGGTGACCTCCTTGGTCGAGACGCCGAGGCAGTGGAGCTTCGGGTGGACAGCAAGTCTGCCCTTGCGTTGGCCAAGAATCCCGTCTTCCACGAGCGCAGCAAGCACATTCGGGTCAAGTACCACTTCATCAGGAGCTGCTTGGAGGAGGGAAGCATCAAGGCCGACTACATCAACACCCAAGATCAGCTCGCTGACTTTCTTACCAAGCCATTGGGAAAGGTCAAGTTTCAGGAGCTTCGTTCTAGGATCGGGATGGTCCAACTACCCCTCAAGTCTTAGGGGGAGAATAAAAGAATAAGCCTTGAGTGTATTTTGTTTAGCACCCTCTACTTTTATCTATTTGCATTTAGGTCCTTATGTGGATCTCTATATATATGTAACCCAAGACCCCTTTGTTGAGTTGAGACTAAATGAAATTTCCCTTTGGGCCAACAATCTCCTCCACAATTCGAATAAATTTGTGTATATTTGATGGAGTGGTAGTTCATTTTGGTCATTGTTTTAATTTGACGTTAGTTGTAATCTGTGTCAATGGTTCTGTGTTCTCATCAGTTGTTCAATGGAGAAATAGTTATTAACGTCACATTATTCATATTTTATTGGTGCTTCTGGACCCTGGCGGTGCTAGTGTTTTTCTTTTTGTGGAGCTGGAGCTAGCTGCAAAGGATGCCAAATAGTTCTTATATTGGAGTTGAAGGTCAAAAGAGTAGTTAGATGCTTTTCTGTTATGATAAATTGGAAGTTAGAGGTGTTTGCAGTCGTTTACTGTGTGAGCTAGCTATACCAGGTGTCATCTACTTGTAAATGTTTCTATAATGCATTTAGAAGCCACGGTCCTTTTTTTTTCAATACCAAGATAGTTGCATTTTCTCATGTGTTACACAGTCATCTTTTTTTTTTTTTTTTGGCTACGAACAGCAGCACATACAGTGATGTCCATTTTCACGTCTTACATGGTAACTTTTGGCCATGAACGGCATATTAGTATGTGCCCAAGCTTATTGATATAAACTGTGCTAGATTTGTTTGTTCAGTTTACTTATTTTAAAAAGTTATTTGTCATGGTATTTCAGTTAGAACACATCAATGAAGATGTTCGTGAGATCAGTTTATTTTGGTGTATCTTAGTGTGTTTTTTTCTTCAGGGGATGTACATTGGATTCTTGGTGGCCAGGAATTGTATGTGCAGATAATTTTTGGTTTGGTAGAATTGTTGTTAAACTTTTTTGTGTGTATATTTTAGATGTCTATAGGAAAAGGGAAGGCTGCCCATGGAGCTCGCATGTAACACCCAGGTTTTTGAACAAAGTAAACTAATTCAAATATAATACATTTTTATTTTTTTTAATTAAAATTTGTCTAAGGTTCAGTGTGCATCATGTTGTCTGTTTGCATTTGTGTGAAAAATGAATTTCAAACCCGATAGCAGTCCGTGTACAATGCAAATAAAAGGCAGGCCACTTGTCCAATGAAAATTCCCAGCTTTCCTTTCCTTCTCTCGCATGCAGGAGCACCACAATATATTGAAAAGCTGCCATAATTTTCTTTGCCGCTAATCAATTCCATTCATTGTGTCATTAGTGTCCTCCTTCCATGGAAATGTCTTTGCACCTTCCTTTGTTCAGCCAAAACATTAGGCTGCCGTGTTTTGTCTTCCTCCTCTCCGTTTGCCCAGGAGAAATCTGACCGCTGCCATCTCCGGTAAGTCACCGCAGTGCACGCTTCATCATGTTGAGCCACCCTTGAGCTTGCTGACCCATGCCTGGGCATCGCAGGGCAACCAGAAGCTCGTGAAACTCATCAGTGCCGCCTCTCAGCCCAGGAAATCACGTCCCCGACGAGCCCTGGACAGCTACGGCACCTCAACGACCCGAAGGAATCGAAGAACTAGCTTCCGAAGCTGCAGCCTGATCCCCAACAAACATGCCGACAACCCATGATCCGCCGTCACCGACTCACCGTCGCGAGAACGCCCCAATCGCTCCCTGCCGTCGCGACGCCATAGGTGAGCACTGCAGGCCCCTTCTCACTTGTGTGCTGTGCCTTTCATCGAGTTCTGCAGAACATAGCACAAGAAAGCACATCATCTTTTAGCTTGGATGTCACGGCCATGTCCTTTCTGCCGTAGTTGGTCTTTGGCGATAGCTTCTGTAGGCTAGGATCGGCAGGAATAAGAATTTTTATGCCTATTCGTTGCTAATCTAGCTACTCAGCGTACTATGTTTCTAGTATAAAAGACGGTAGCTTCTCTTGATCTCCTCAGCCTGACGCTAACCTTGCACCATACCATGTTCTCTGTATAAACTGAATTCTGTAAGCTTTCCTTGTGTGCGATCTCATCAGCTAAGTCTGCTAGGATGGCTAGGACTAGATGTTCTCACACCCTTCATGTTGCTAATTAAATCAGGTGCTCTGCATTTCAATCTCTGATGGCCTTTTCCTGTATAAATTAGCTCGTCAGCATGTTCCCGAGATGCTCTGTTTTTCTGTACGAAACAGAGTATATCACTTTGACATAGCTGAATTTTCAAGAAAACAATGTTACTTCATTTTCTTATATCTTTTTCATGCGAACTATGATTTGGACGATTCTTGCGCTCACACGACCGTCAAGACATAGGCTTTCTTTCAGTATATTTGTTTTACTATGATGCTACTGTTTGATTCTGTTTGTTTAGCGTGTTTGTTGATTGCTTGTCGCTATGATTACGCAAACAGATTCTATACAAGAACCGGCGTCACTGAATCTTCAAGATCAAGATTTCGAAGGATTTGAGCAGCAACAAGGCAAGTGCCGTTGACCATACTGAACCTATCTTAGGATTGTGTAGATTTTTATTTATGCATGCATGTCTAAATCGGAATCTCATGTTATGGTTTACTAGTTAATTCCTTATTATTCTTTGAAGTCGTTGATGAGTAGTGCATAGGTCTGGGTAGCTTATTGCTAGTGCTGTCAGGTTGGTTCATGGGGTATCTTAATTTGACTAATTGTATACTGAACATATTATTCATGGGTGGTAATGGTTTATAGAGACATGGAGATTAGGGAACCTTGGCAGGATGGGATGTTTGGTTTGGTGCCGTCAAGAGTTCGGTTTGCGCTAGTGCCTGCTATAGGTTCTAATTAAGGACCAGTTCATGGAGCATGTAACCCGGCTTAACAGCGCAGCCATGGGACCTATATGGGTATAGCCTGGCTAATTACTTGGATATTCTCTTCTTCTCTGTACACACCATCTGGCGGTCTAGTGGCGCAAGAGGGGGCTTCTGCAGCGGAGGTAAAATGGACTCCATATGCTGTTAGCGATGGAACCTTGGCGGGTGTCTACAAGTTGAGAGGAGCCTTGGAAAGACCTTGTAGTGTGACCCTGGCTGCACACCCCGGAAGTGTGAAGCAGAACGGGAAACACGACTCATGGGGAACATGCGCAAACTCTGCAGAGATACAAACTGTCATGACAGCCGTGCTCACGGTTAAGAGCGGCCTGGACTTATTCATGATTAGCGGGGGTTTGGCGGGCTGGTTCGTTGGTAGTCGGATTGGGATATGATGAGTTCTTCCCTTGTCGGTTCAGTCATGTTGGAGAGTCGACACCTAGTAATTAGGATGCTTTGAGTCTAGGTTGATAGTCTTGCATAGTGCAGTAAACCTGAGTCGAGCTTTTCTTGTTTATAGCCAACATGTTATCTTTTCCCACACTTGCTGAGTACTTTATGTACTCACGTGAGCTATTTTCCCTTTTTTTTTGGTCATATTGCTGCTCAGACGATGGAGAAGCGAAGTACAACGATGACAACTTCGATCCCGATGCTTCGTACTAGGCTGGCGCTCCCCCGGACAACGCCTGTGGAGATGGCAGATGGAAGACACGCTTTGCTTTATTGCTGCATATGTAATTTTCTTTTAGATCTACAGGTCCCGATGTATCGAATTATTTAATATTTACTTAGCTTGTAATAAATGATATTTCACTATTTGTCGGCTACATGTATAGTTAACTGATCCTGGCATGCATGTGGAGTACATTCGGTTGTTTTCTGTGAACCGGGTCTGACAACGCAAAATGTGCAGTCAGCTGAAGATTCAAAGAACTGTTGTACGGTTGAAAGCGATAGTGATGTTAGAAGAAGATACGTCAGTTAGCGTTAGATATGGGTTACGTGATGATTAAGTCATGTTGTATAACAGATAGAGTCGTCAGTTGTTGTATCTGTTAGAATAGGCTAGTATCTATCAACTTGTTAGTCAAGTTGATCTTGTTTAAACTTGTAATTTCTGACTCTATCTGTAAGCCACGCCTGGGGCTATTCCAGGTCCATATAAACACGTAACCCGCGGCCCCTACGGGGGTAAGACGCTTCAACCTAGTTTAAATGGTAATCAGAGCCTAACCTCTTCCCAAACCACATCCATGTCGTCTTCGTCAAGCTCTCCCATGGCGACGCTCGGTGCTCCGGTCTCCGAGAAGTTGACCAGGGAAAACTTCATCGTCTGGAAGGCCCAAGTCCTTCCTGCCATTCGCGGTGCCCATCTTCTTGGGTACCTCGATGGATCTACTGCGGCGCCGGAAGCGAAGACAACCGGCACCGACAAAGAAGCCAAGCCTAACCCGGCGTATGTTAACTGGGTGGCACAAGATCAGTTGGTACTTGGTTACCTTCTGAATTCAATGTCCAAAGAGACGTTGAGCGCGGTGGCTACGGCAACAACTGCGCATGAAGCCTGGACGCAGATCATGAGGATGTTCTCATCTCAGTCCAAGGCGCGTGTGTCCAATCTACGGATGGCACTCGCAACCGCTCAGAAGGGCGCCACAAGCATGGCGGCCTACTTCGCCAAGATGAAGAGCCTAGGTGACGAGATGGCTCTCTCCGGCAAGCCTTTGGGGGATGATGAACTCATCTCCTACATCCTCGGCGGCCTCGACTACGACTACAACCCTGTGGTGACCTCCATCCTCGGGCGCGCCGACGACGTCGACCTCAGCGACGCCTACTCCCAGCTGCTGAGCTACGAGCTTCGCTTGGAGATGCAAGCAAACACTGGCTCGGGTGGCCAGTTTCAGTCCTCTGCAAATGCTGTGCAGCGTGGACGTGGCGGCGGCGGTCCAAGAGGCCGTGGCCGTACTAATGGTCGCGGCAACAATGGTGGCGGCAGGCACGCTGGCGGGCGCAGCGGCAACTCCTCCAACAACTACCGCGGCCAAAACTCCTCCAACAACAAGCAGCCGTGCCAGATCTGCGGGAGAACAAACCACACGGCGTTCAGGTGCTGGAATCGCTTCGACGAGGATTACCAGCCTGAACAGAAGGTCGCCGGAGCTGCCACCGCATCCTATGGTGTCGACACCAATTGGCTTGCGGATTCTGGTGCAACTGACCACATCACCGGGGAGCTTGACAAGCTCACGGTGAGAGACAAGTACAATGGACATGATCAAGTTCGGACAGCTAGTGGTACAGGTATGCACATTAGTTATATTGGTCATACAAGTGTCAATACCCCTTCTAGGCCTTTGCATCTCAATAATGTGCTATATGCTCCACAGGCTGACAAAAATCTTGCCTCTATTCATCGGTTAGCTCATGATAATAATATTTTCTTTGAGCTTCACTCGAATTTCTTTCTTATCAAGGATCAGGTGTCGAGGAAAGTTCTGTATCAAGGCAGGTGTGAAGGAGGCCTCTATCCCTTGCCGTCAAATCCAAATAAACAAGCCCTTGGTGTCACGAAGCCTTCTTCCTCAAAGTGGCACAGTCGTTTAGGTCATCCTTCCTTTGCAATTGTTGATCATGTCGTCAAAAACAATAAATTAGAGTGCTCAAATGAGCCCAATAGTGTGGTGTGATTCATGTCTCAAAGCTAAAAGTCATCAGCTTCCCTATCCAAAATCTACCAGTATATCTAGTGCACCTTTGGAGCTTATTTTTTCTGATGTGTGGGGTTCTGCACCCACTTCTGTTGGTAGACATTCTTACTATGTAAGCTTTATTGATGATTTTAGCAAGTATACGTGGATTTATCTTCTCAAGAAGAAGTCTGATGTTTTTCAAGTGTTCCTGAATTTTCAAAACTTTGTTGAACGAAAATTCAATAGAAAAATTCTCACCTTGCAATCTGATTGGGGAGGAGAATATGAAAAGTTAAATTCCTTTTTTCAAAAGATTGGTATAGCACATCATGTTTCTTGCCCTCATGCACACCAACAAAATGGTTCTGCTGAGAGAAAGCATCGCCACATAGTTGAAGTAGGGCTTGCTCTCCTAGCCAATGCATCTATGCCACTCAAGTTTTGGGATGAGGCCTTTCTTACGGCTACATTCCTCATTAATCTCCTCCCTAGCAAAGTGATTAACTTTGAAACACCCACTGAACGCTTGTTGAAAGTCAAGCCTGATTATTCCATGCTTCGCATTTTTGGCTGCGCATGTTGGCCAAATCTCAGGCCCTATAACCAACATAAACTTGCCTTCCGCTCAAAACAATGTGTGTTCCTTGGTTACAGTCCCTTGCATAAAGGTTTCAAATGTCTTGATCCTAGTAGTGGTCGTGTATACATCTCGCGTGATGTTGTCTTTGACGAGTCTGTGTTTCCTTTTGCTCAACTTCACACAAATGCTGGCTCCCGTCTTCGACAAGATATTCTACTCCTTCCTGAGCATCTTCAAAATCCTTCATCATTTGATCATAGGGGTGACACTTGTATTGATCAATTGACTAATTCCTGTACTACTAACCCTGTTTGTGATAGTGCCAGTGATACACAGGAAGGAAACAGGGTGGAAGAAACGAATGCGAGCAGTTTCGGTGAAGAAACACGCCAGATAACCGTGCCCAACTCATCTCTGGAAGACGACACTGGCGCGCGATCCCAGGATGATTCTGTTGGTGGCGTGGCAGGGAATGTCGGGCCACGATCCGAGGCGGATACGCCTGCCTCACCTGCGCCAGCGTCCCGCGCGTCAGGTGGATCTGGCGCCGGATCTTCTGCGGCAGTTTCACCTGGTCGCAGTGGCTCTCAGGAACCTTCAGGATCTACTGCGACTGAGTTGGGATCCTCTGCTCCAACACAATCTATGGCGCAGCCTGCTGGTGCTCCGGCACTCGCCATCACTCCTGCTGAATACTTGCGACCCAAGACACGTCTTCAAGCTGGGATCAGGAAACCAAAAGAGTACAAGGATGGGACTGTGAGATATGGTCTCATGTGTTCCACAGGAGAACCATCTGATTTACAAGAGGCTCTCAAAGATCACAAGTGGAAAGAAGCCATGAACAGTGAGTATGATGCACTTTTGAAAAACAAAACTTGGCACTTAGTCCCTGCTATCAGAGGTAAAAATGTAATTGATTGCAAGTGGGTTTACAAAATTAAAAGAAAAGCTGATGGGACTATAGATAGGTATAAAGCTAGGCTTGTAGCAAAAGGTTTTAAGCAACGTTATGGCTTAGACTATGAGGAAACCTTTAGTCCTGTTGTAAAAATTGCTACCATTCGTCTTGTCTTAGCTATTGCAGTTTCAAAGGGATGGGAGCTCA
The DNA here is from genome assembly GCA_007726485.1 of Eragrostis curvula. NCBI lineage: Eukaryota > Viridiplantae > Streptophyta > Magnoliopsida > Poales > Poaceae > Eragrostis > Eragrostis curvula. The sequence continues at coordinate 131,352 of RWGY01000449.1, read as the reverse complement.
GGCAGTTGGATGTGCAGAACGCGTTCTTGCATGGTGTTCTGGAAGAGGAGGTGTATATGAAACAACCACCTGGTTATGAAGATCCAAATCATCCACATCATATCTGCAAACTAGACAAGGCTATTTATGGCTTGAAGCAAGCACCAAGAGCGTGGTATTCAAGGTTATGTTCTAAGTTACAAGAATATGGTTTTCAGCCTTCTAAGTCTGATATGTCATTATATGTTACTGTATTTGTGCTCATATATGTTGATGACATCATTGTTACAAGTTCCTCTAATGAAGCCATCACAGCATTACTTCATAATCTTCAGAAGGCATTTGCACTAAAAGATCTAGGTGATTTGCATTACTTCTTGGGTATAGAAGTCAAGAATACTAAGGAAGGATTGTTGTTGAGTCAGGAAAAATATGCACAAGATCTTCTTTCTCGAGTTGGTATGAAGAACTGCAAACCTGTCACAACACCTTTGCCTGCATCAGAAAAGCTTTCAGCTTATGAAGGAGATCTACTCGGACCAGATGATAGTACAAGGTACCGAAGTATTGTAGGAGCATTACAGTATTTAACGCTCACAAGGCCAGACATTGCCTTTTCAGTAAACAAAGTTTGTCAATTTCTTCATGCTCCTACAACTGCACATTGGACAGCTGCCAAAAGAATTTTGAGATATGTTCAGTATACTCTGGGGCTTGGTATCACCTTCAGAAAATCAACATCTACTCTTCTTAGTGCCTTTTCTGATGCTGATTGGGCTGGTGATGTTGATGATCGACGGTCTACAGGAGGATTTGCAGTCTTCTTTGGACCAAACTTGATTTCTTGGAGTGCTAGGAAACAGCCAACAGTATCTCGGTCAAGTACTGAGGCTGAATATAAAGCCATGGCAAATGCAACTGCAGAGTTGGTTTGGGTTCAGTCGTTGTTAACTGAACTTGGAGTAAAACAGCAGAGGAGTCCTTGTTTGTGGTGTGATAATCTAGGAGCAACTTATCTCTCGGCAAATCCTGTGTTTCATGGAAGAGTAAAGCATGTTGAAATTGATTTTCATTTTGTTAGAGAGAGAGTTGCAAAGAGGCTGCTGGAAATCAGGTTTATTCCATCAAAAGATCAGGTTGCTGACGGTTTTACTAAAGCTCTACCAGTTCAAGGCTTAGAAGAGTTTAAGCGCAATCTCAACATGTTGAAGTTGTGATTGAGGGGGGCTGTTAGAAGAAGATACGTCAGTTAGCGTTAGATATGGGTTACGTGATGATTAAGTCATGTTGTATAACAGATAGAGTCGTCAGTTGTTGTATCTGTTAGAATAGGCTAGTATCTATCAACTTGTTAGTCAAGTTGATCTTGTTTAAACTTGTAATTTCTGACTCTATCTGTAAGCCACGCCTGGGGCTATTCCAGGTCCATATAAACACGTAACCCGCGGCCCCTACGGGGGTAAGACGCTTCAACCTAGTTTACAAGTGATGCAGGAAGTGATAGTTTGATGGCCTTTTCTCTGCTTTTTTTTTTAGCTACGTTAATAAAACTAACTGGATGAGCTAACAGCAGTATATGTATATGCCTGATGAAGACGAACTTCATCGATATGTCGCAGAACATTCTTCTGAGCTTGGATGAGCTAATAGCAGTAATGGCCCACTTAATATCCTTTGGTCATATCAAGATATTAGAGGACTGTTTTTGCAAGAGTAAAACAGGTACAGTTCATCTAATAATTCTTCAAATATTTTATACTAAATACAACTTCCATCTTTAGACCACCTGACGGCAACAAAAGCTAAATTCTAATGATAAAAGTGTTCCTAAATTCTGAATGAAGCATTTCATTGCTAAACAAGAATCCTCCCACAAGGAGGCATGTAGCAGGGCGACACGTTGTCGCCCTATCTGCACCTATTGTGTGCAGAAAGTCTGCCTGCGCTAGTCCATACATGAAGAGTTGTTTGTCTTTGTCACTAAAATATTTTCATGTTGTTTATCTTTCATTTATCATAGAGCCAGGTATGATTAGTTCACAACTTTTGTATGAATATGCAAATAAATAGTGGTGCGACTATATTCACATGTAACAGAGCTCACATGTATATATGGATATGTATGAGTTGTAAAGAAGCTATTGTTTCAGAAATGCATGTTGGAATTTTTCAACCATGTGACACTTTCAGTATTGGAGTCTTATCAAAGTTACAACCCATGGTCACATTCAGTGTTAGAGTCTTATACAGAAAATTGAGTGTTTGTGTCCCTGTTATCAAAGAACTTATTTTTGTCGGAAATAGTAATACATGAACAACAGCACTGCACTCAATTTATTCTTATTCAATAATTATGTGAGTTACACATCTCATCAGTTGATCATCAGGTACTACTGGCTAGCCAAATCTTGGCGGCTTCTTCTAATCTGAGCATGGAGACGCCGGTGTCGGCTGGATGATGAAGTAGACGTTCTTGGCGGCGGACTCGGCATCAACCATCTTTGGATCGCCAAGCCCCTTGATCTCTGTGGCGTCCTTGTTGTTCCACTTCTTGGTCTTCTCCCAGATAAGAAGGGCACAGGAGATGACTTTCCATTTGACGGTGATCTCGACACCCACTTTACGAACCGTCCCTCCCTGCTCCCAAGCAGAGATGACATCTTCACGGACTGGTACGAGGCGCGCGGCCTCACATATCATGAGCACGAACCTTGTCAGTGCCATCTTGACTTCTTTCTCGGCGGTGGAAGCCTTGTTGTACTTGGCCAGGATGGACAGCGCCTCCTGGGCTGACTTCTTGCCGACGGCGACCGCTGCAAGCTTACTGGATCCGCCGGTCAGCGCGTTGTAGTCGTCGCCGAAGTTGAGGGGAGTGGACTCCTTGATGAGGCTGTCCTTCCCCTTGAACGCGTACCACCCCGCCTGGGCCTTGAAGCCAACGAGGTAGACGTTGTCAGCTCGTATGGCCAGCGTGGCGGACTCGCCGCCGTTGCCCTTGAGGGCGACGTTGATCCAGACATCCGGCTTGTACCTCTGAGCGCCGAGAACAGGGCGCTTCTGGATGGGCGGTCTGGTTGTGGTGGCGCCCAGCTGGCGCTGCACCTCGTTCATGAAGGCCTTGTACCGCTCGGGACCGGCACCCACGTCCAAGGCCACCTCCACTGTCTTCGCCTCGTTCGTCTGCCACTCCGTCCTGAGCAGTAGCAGAGTTAGCAGTTCGAAGTAGCAAGCAATGCATCCACCAGGAATTGAAATCAAAGAAAGCAATCAGGGTACGTAGTTACAGGTTGTCATCAGTGCAGCCACCCCTGACGGCAGCCAGCAGGAGGACGAGGATCACCGCAGCTGCAGGAGCCTTCATCTTCATCACCGCCACCTTGGGGCAGAGCAAGTTTGTGGTGTGTTCTCCCTTTGCACCTCTCGACTGGTTGCATATTGGCAGGCAAGCCAGGAGGGGGTATTTATACTACCCATTCCAGCGTGTGCAAGCTGCAGGTGTCTTCGATGGTGTGCAGTGTACCACTCGTCACTCCAAGAGGTTTGATTTAGTTTATTTTCTAGAAAAGATTAGGGGGCCGGGGTTGGTGATGACAGTACATTCCTTCTTGATTCAAGCAGGCAGAGTGTCTTGCCCTTGTCCTCACCATGTCCCGCCTTTTTTGTGGATGCTGAGCCAGTCTAATCAATTTCTTATTCATCCTCAACACACGGAACCATTTTATCCTGCTTCTTGAAGAGGTAAAGCTGCCATTAAATTACCTGCCCAAGCTGATCAAGGGGTAATGCTACGCCGGCCAGCTCGATAGTATATGCGTCAAACCTTCTCTTCTAGAAGGCACACATGCATGGTTACATGACACAGCTTTTCGATCATATATTGTTATCACGGCTTAAAGAGACAAATTAAAAGGACCAATCTGTCTTTTAAATTCACAAGACAATTATATATGTTGTCAAAGTAAATAAAGAACTCGCATGCTCACAAGTAGAGAGATAATAATTTATCTTTATATGGCGGTGATAGGAAGTATTTTCAAGTCAAGTACATATTGCTTGGTAATTACCTGTCCAAGCTGATCATCATAACGGGTAATAATATGAAGAACACTTTTTACGGAAGACCATCATACCGTTGGGTAAAAGGTAGGTTGGATTAATTTATTTTCCAAGCTGATCAACTCTAGTATCTTGGATTTAGTTTTTTTTTTTCAGAACAGATCACGGGCGTGGTGATGACATTAGATGCCTTCTTGATTCAAGCAGGCAGAGTCTTGCCCTTATGCTCAGCATGTCCGGCCTTTTTTGTGGAAGTTTAGCCAGCCAAGGTGGCGATATATTTCTAGGTACTTACTTGTCCAAGCTAATCAACTGGTAAGAATGAAATGGTGCAGCTTTATTATTCATTCAGACATAGGCCTTGCGTGGACTTATTGTCAACCTAGTGTAGTTCAATGGGGCCGAGGCTGTTTGGCCACTTAGCTACTAATTTGAATGAAAGGTTATACCTACTTTACCACGCACACCAGAGCTGTAGGAATGTACAAAGACAAAACATTTCCAGTCAAAGCTCTTTATTCACTCCCAAATCTGTAAAATGGTGGTCTGGTCTCAAAAGAAATTGGTTGTAAATTAAGATACATCGTGTTCATCTAAATTTAGAGTTCCTCTGAGATCATAACAATGCATGAAAGATTTTTAGGTATGAATGCAGTCAGATGCTAAAATGATGCCTGTCCCCCGTCACATAGTTTATATGTTTCTTGAGAAAGAATGTTTCGCCAGCTGTATAACTTTTTAATCATCCTCAACACATAACCATATATTCTACTGGTTAAAGAGATAAAGGTCTGATATTTCTTTTATACTCACAATGATTTTATTTATCAAATTGCAAGCTCATCACAGTCCTCTATCAGTCACATAGGTTAAAATTATTTTCAAATCAAGCACATATATACTATTACAGCTAGCTAGTTAGTTTCATATATCTAAAAATGATAAGCGGGTACCTGATGGTCGGTTGGTCAGTGTGTTGCTGATTGTTCAACCAGAAATAGTTTTGGCATATTTGACAAGTGTGGTTCAATCAATCTGGGACTGTTTAGCCATTTGTAAATCTTGTCTTTTTTTCATAAATTAAGTAAAGAAGCCTTGCACACTCACAAATCATATATATTCACAAGACAAACATGTCATCAAATTGAATCAAGAAGGCTTGCATGCTACCAATCCTTTATCTGCGGCAGCGATTAAAAAAGTTTTCATATCAAGTGCATATATTGTTATCACGGCTTAAAGAGACAAAAAGGACCAATCTGTCTTTTAAATTCACAAGACAATTATATATGTTGTCAAAGTAAATAAAGAACTCGCATGCTCACAAGTAGAGAGATAATAATTTATCTTTATATGGCGGTGATAGGAAGTATGTTCAAGTCAAGTACATATTGCTTGGTAATTACCTGTCCAAGCTGATCAACGGGTAATAATGAAGAGCACTTTTACAGTAGACCATCATACCATTGGGCAAAAGGTAGGTTGGATTAGTTTATTTTCCAAGCTGATCAACTCTAGTATCCTTGATTTAGTTTATTTTCCAGAACAGATCAGGGCCGTGGTGATGACAGTAGATGCCTTCTAGATTCAAGCAGGCAGAGTCTTTCCCTTATGCTCAGCATGTCCGGGCGTTTTTTGGATGTTTAGCCATTCTAATCAACTTCTTATTCATCCTCAACACGGAACCATATTATCCTGCTGCTTGAGGAGGTAAAGATGCCATTCAATTACCCTGCCCAAGCTGATCAAGGGGTAATGCTACGCCGTCCAGCTCTGTGTGTGCGTGCAAGTGTACCAAAACAGACCACAGGGGTGGGTGATCGCACCAGTAAGATGTCGCTTGCTTCTTTATTCAAGCAGGCACAGTCTTGCCCTTATCGTCAGCCTGTCCAGGCGTTTTTTTGGATTTTTCTTCAGTCTAATCAACTGATTTATCTGCGGTAGCGATTAAAAAGTATTTTCAGATCAAGTGCATCTACTATGACCAGCTAGGTTGTTTCATTTTTCTAAAAATGATCAGTGGGCTGATGATGATCATCTGTTTCGCCATTTGTAACTCTATTATTATCCTCATTAGTAAATGCATCAAACCTTCTCTTCTAGAAGGCGCACAAGCATGGTTACATGAGACAGCTTTTCGATTATATATTGTTATCACGGCTTAAAAAGACAAAAAGGACCAAATGTCTTTTATATTCACAAGACAATTATATATGTTGCCAAAGTAAATAAAAACTCTCTTGCTCACAATTAGACAGTTAATAATTTATCTTTATATGGCGGTGATAGGAAGTATTTTCAAGTCATGTACATATTGCTTGGTAAAAGAGATAAAGGTCTGATATTCTTTTATACTCACAATGATTTTATTTATCAAATTGCATGCTCACAATCCTCTATCTGTCTGAGAGGTTAAAATTATTTTCAAATCAAGCACATATATACTATTAGGGCTAGTTAGGTAGTTTCATATCTAAAAATGATCAGTGGGCACCTGATGATCGGTTGGTCAGTTTTTGTTGCTGATTGATTCAGCCAGACATAGTTTAGGCCTATTTGACAAGTGTGTTTCAATCAATCTGGGACTGTTTAGCCATTTGTAAATCTTGCCGTATTCATAAATTAAATAAAGAAGCCTTGCACACTCACAATCGTCTATGTGTGGCAGCGATTTTTACTACGCCCACTGAGATCATAACCGGCAAGAAAGATTTTAGGTATGAATGCAGGCAGATACTAACTGATGCTTGTCCACTGTCACAAAAGTTAATGTTGCTGGACAAAGAATGTTAAACAAGTCTAACTTTTCAATCATCCTCAACACAAAACGATACTATATTCTACTGGCTAAAGAGATAAAGGCCCGATATTTCTTTTATATTCACAAGGATGCTATTTATCTAATAAAAAAGGCTTGCATGCTCACAATTCTCTATCTATGTCAGTGATTAAAAGTATTTTCAAATCAAGCGCATATATACTATTACGGGTAGCTATGTAGTTTCATATCTAGGTAACTGCTTTTCCAAGGTGATCAATGAGTAATACTGACCACCGCTTGCGCACATTGCCACTTGATTCATCCAGACATAGCCTTGGCTTGTCAGCTGTGATTCAAATGGTCTGAGGCTGTTTAGCCACTTGTTTCCATTAATTTTAATGTAACATTGTACCTACCTTACCACACACCATATTTAGCAATATACAATGACAGTAACTTCCAGTGAAAGCTCATTATTCGCTTCCAAATTTCAAGTGTTGCTTATGTTGTGAAAAACTGGTGGTCTGGTCCAAAAAGAAATTGATTGTAGATTAAGATACATCGTGTTCATCCAAACTTAGTGTTCCATTGATCATGACCTGAATGTGTCATGCATAGTGATTTCAGATGCACTCAAGAAAGTTTTTAGGTATGAATGCAGGCAGATAACAAGTGATGCTTGTCCCATGCTAGAAAGTTTATGTTGCTGGAGAAAACTTTTTTTTATGCTTTAAAGTGCATGATAATATGGCCCCAGCAAATCTCCGGTGAATGACCCTTATAAATTTTATGGTATCTTCCATCTTAATTATGTAAATAGCTTTGCAAACCTGAAACGAATCATCTTTGCCAGAAATAATATTCAAATAGGATACTTGCGGCTTCTGGGCACCACAATCTTATGGCTCATCCAATTGGGTGCATACTATAGCATCGACACAAATTACTGTTCGGACACTTAGATTTTTGGCTCTGGTTACATTTTAAATATTGCACGTTTGAAATATGCTTCTAACTTTAACACGTGAAATCATCCTATCTAACACACTCTCTGTTTATATTTTATTGCTATGAAGACAAGAAAACTAGTTCAAATTTTTGTACTAGTTTTTCTGTCCCTTGCATTGTGTTCATCTAAACTTAGCATTCCATTGATCGTGACCTGAATGCCTCATTAAAATGTTGCTTGCAAGATAGTTTTTAGGTATGAATGGAGGCAGATACAAAATGAGGTTTGTCCCTTGGTACAAAGTTTATGGAAGGTTTTCCCTTGATACAAAATGAAACGTACAAGTTTTGTGGGCGCTAACAATAGCAAAATGAAACGTACAAGTTTTTAGGTATGAATGCAAGAAAATACTAAATGCTCTGCTTCTCCCAAAGTGCTATATATGCTGATATATAATGCTGGTCTGGTCTAAAAGTAAATTGGTTGTAAATTGACATACGTTATTCACATCTAAACTTAGGGTATTCCATTTATCATGATCTTACTGTGTCATTGCTATTTCACTCAAATGTTGCACGCAAGAAAGTGTTTAGGTATGAATGCAAGAAAATACTAAGTGCTGCTTCTCCCTTGGCACAAACTAATTTTGTATGCTTAAAAGTGTATAAGATAAATCATGGCCCGGCGAGTCCAGCAGGGTCTTCTCTTCCGTTGAGGCGGCTCAGAGAGAGACCTCTTCATGGTCCAAAGTTTGACATCGTGGAGGCAGGAGAGTAGACAGGGCTTCTCCATGATGTCCAGTAGCAGCGGAGCAAAAGCAGAGGCGGTCGGGGGTGGGTGCTCTTTGAAATCGCGTCCGCCCTTGGGTCTTGAGAACCGTCCGATTCCCGCATGATCTCTACCATGCAGTGCAGCAGCAGCAGCAATCTCTACTCCTTATTATTTGTCTTGTGAGCTCACATGCGTCCGCCCGCCCTCCCATCTTAACGTTCTTCTGTGCGGTCACAAGCCATGCCCACTTCGTCTCCACTTCTGTGCGGTCACCGTGATCAAAGATTCATCTCATCAATCCATAGCGCTTGCCGGGTCATGAGAAGAACACGATGCGTCGGGTCATGAGAATAACACGAACGTTGTCGCCATGCATGGCGCTTGTTGTCGCGGCACCCAGACGATCACGCATCAAGATCGGATTGCCGGACGTCGAAGGATCAACAAATGAAATAAGGCATTCACGCATAGAAGATCACCATCGCCGCCGCTCGGTTCTGTCTGTCGATCGATCACATTCTCACTGGAGCCGCACCGATCGAACTGTCCGTGTCTTCAAGTGTTGCCCGCCGCCTCAGCTGCATCCATGCATACCGCTCTGGAAGAACCTACAACACATGGGATTGGAGACAAGTGTTTCAGGGCTGAGAAGACACGAGAGCCACGCGCGATTATCGCTGCTGCAACCTGCTTCAACGCTTCTACTATTTCTGGTGAGAAGCTCTCATTGCCCAAGCCTGATCTGTATTGCTATATGCCTCTATCGTTTGATGTGAGACTAACAGCTTTAGCCTAATCGATAAACACGTCAGCGGCTTGCTTTTTGTTACTTTGGATGCTCATGCTTCTCTGATACACAATGCTTGAGCCTGTGCACGACACCTTGCTAGCTCGCATATAGCTTTGACTGACGTACGCCGCCGGATGTAGGAGGGCCGAGGACATTATTTAATTTACAATGCTATATTCATCTTCTAAAAATATATATATAATTGCTTCTTGAGCTAAAATCACTATTATTCTTGTTTATAAGTGTAGGGTGTGCGTGCGTGTATTTATAAAGATGTGAGACACCTTTGCTAGATGCATATGTGGTTTATGCGTCAAATATTTGATAAGCACACATGTGACTTTGTGCTTTTAGTTAGGTCCTTCTTTTTGCGGCAAGTTTATTTTGCTTATGGACACACGCATGCGCACTCTACACTTATAGGCGCTAACGAGAGACCGAGCCGACTGGTTTTAAGATTCACGAAGTCATCACATATGCCTTGCTAATATTTGCCACACATGTTGACAAAGAAAAATTGTAGCTATATGAGTGGAATTGAAATGAAGGTCATTATATATTATATTATATTGTTTTCCAATTGAACTCTTCAACAAAATCTCTTTATTCATCACCATACTATAGAATCTAACTGTAGAAGCTATAAACAATGTAGCAGTTTTATAATAGCACTACATACATCATGGTTACTTCGTACCATATATCCAGATCACGTTATCATGAAACACATATGTTTGATAACACTTGATAACAAACAAATAAGTTTTTTATTTCTTGATTTTGGTCGAAGTCGGACTTATTTAAACTTGACTAACAAAATAGATAAAAAGTAATTATTTATGAAGAAATATTCTGAAAAGTTTTTTGCGAGGGGCCAACTAAATAATTTCATCAATCAAATTTATAACATAAATTACATCATGCAGCATAAATATATAGTTTACATGTCATATTCATGGCTAAAAGAGGTTAGTTTCGTGTAACAATATGACCATAAAACATGGGATTAGGTGATACATGACAAAATACATGTGGTTGAGTGAAACAAGGACCATGTAATTTACTAAAGAAAAATGTATGAAAAATGGTCAGGTAGGATAATTTCTTCTTTTGTGTCACTAGTACAATGAGGGCCTGCAGTGACGCAGGCCATAAAATTTTGGTGGCGGACGCCAGGCCTAGCGTCACTGCAGGCCGCAGCTCGGGTACTGTAGCACTTTCAAGTGGCGGATGGAGTGACGCAATCAGACCAGGTGCCACATGGTGATGGTAGAAGTGACATCGCCGACGTCCGCCACCTAACTAACTCATTCAGAGGCGGTCGAGATGACGTCACAGGTGACCGCCACCTCTCCCAGTAGCAAGAGTGGCGGACGGCGATGTCAGCCGCGTCTGCCACCCTTGATGACGTCACAATCGTCCGCCACTTCGTCGTCCTCCTATATAAATCAGCCCGGCGGCGCCGCTAAACCCTAAACCGCGATCCACTTTTCCTCCCTCCTCGCCATCCACTCGCCGCGCCCTCCTCGCGTGCCCTCCTCGCCGCGCCCTCCTCGCCGCGTCCCTCCTCGCCGTCTCCTCTCGCCGCACATTCCCCGGATCTGCTGTCCCGGAGCTCGTCACCTTCCCCGACCTCGCCGTCCCGGACCTCTTGCTGTCGTGGCCTCCTGGCCGCCCTCCTCGCCGTCCGCCTCGCCGCGCCCTCCACGCCGTCCGAGCTCTCCACTCCGTCCCCGACCTCGGCGTCCGAGCTCGACCCGCCGTCCCCGACCTTGCCGTCTCCGAGCTCGACCCGCCGTCCCCGACCTCTGCTGTCGTGGCCTCCTCGCCGTCCAGGTGCGCCCCTCTTCCCCTCTGCCCCTTCTTCTTTGCTGGCTGCTGCTCCTTCTGTTAGGGCTGCTGGATTCATGCTTCTTCTTTGCTGATGCTTGCTTCTTTGATGAACAATGGTAATAAGGACCCTGTGTTAGTGATGCTTGTTAGTGATGGCATGTTAGTGAAATGCAGTTAGTGATGCTTTTGCACGTGTTAACTGAACATTTAGTGGCCTGTTATTGAAATGCAGTTAGTGGCCTGTTAGTGAAATGCAGTTAGTGGCCTGTTAGTGAAATGATTGCTTCTGTATGTACACTTGTTAACTGAACATTTAGATTTCTTCAAAATGATGGCCTGCTCGATGCTTTTGCACTTGTTAACTGAACATTTACATTTATATTGTTGCTTGATGCTTTTGTTAACTGAAATGTCCTCTGAAATATATTACCATTCTTGTTAATTGAATATATACACTTGCTGTTAGAGATCATGGAGCAACCCGTCGTCAACGACATGGAGCTTGCCGCTCCGACTTCATCTGAAGGGAGTCGAAACAAAGGACACAGGAAGCGAAACAAGCTTAGTGTTGGCCTCCATATAGTAAAGAAGCTCGATAAAGATGGATCGCCAATCGAGCCGAAGGGAATCTTGGCAAATTGGCGCAATGACTGCGGGGTTTTTGTCAGGGAGAAAGGGAACATCACCTGGGTGGACTGGAAGAAGGTTAATGACAAGGAGAAGGAAAGATTGTGGAAACTGATGAATGACAAGTACATTTTCCCGGATGAAATGCTCGAAGCAGGCAAGGCCGCTACTCTGAAGGCCAAGTGTCTCCATACGTTCAGGCTGTATGAGAGTGATGAGAGTGATGCGAAGGATGTGCAGGTTATGGACAACTTTGTAATATAGCTAGTTAGGGGATGAACACTTGTGTTGTTTCATGGTATTTGGTTAATGGTATCGAACTTCCATTGTTGGATGTCGTTCTGTGATGACCTGTGTTGATTTTGTGATGAAATATTCGAAATGCGTGTGATTTTGAATTTGGTGGCCTGAGTAAATTGAACTTTTCAGATTTTTTTTGAATCTGTCATGAGCTAGCAGTGGCGGACGGCGTGCGATCACTTCTACCGCCACTGTAGGTTGCCAGACAGGCGGCGGACAGGGTGACATCATCTGTGTCCGCCACCGTCACTGTCCAAGCGATGGCGGACGATGTCCCATCCGCCACCGAACCTGGAACCTAGCAGTGGCGTTAATGCAGTGGCGCTCGCGTCGTCCGCCATTGCTAGGCTATTTTGACCGCCACTGAAGGGTCCTATTGTACTAGTGTGTGTGCGTGTGTGTGTGTGTGGGGGGGGGGGGGGGTCTTCTTCCAAGAACCACATATGGTTGGTCTTCGATGAGTTAAAGAAAATGCCATGAACGGATAATCATCACATGATACAACCGACATGAACCGCGCGTCTGGGAGCTCGCCGGCGTCGCGCGCCGACATGATGGACCGCCGCACCGGTAGAGGTAGGCAGGAAGGTAGCCCCGGCGTTGGCAGGACCTGACGAGCGGGCACGCTCGCCGGAGAGTTTGCTCCGGTTCCAGCACTAGGACCTCATCTCCGGCCGGCCACTGCATTATCTTCGCCTCGAGCTCGAGGAGGCGGCGCCTGCGATCATGGTGGTGACGTCCGCGCCCGCGTAGATTTTCTGAGAGCAACTTAGTAACTCCTCCCGGTGGTGCGTCCAGGGGACTGCGCTGCCATCCCCCGCCGGCCAGAAGCCTAGCGGCATTTCCGCAAACACGTCTGAGGCCTGCTCTGTTGAGGAAGACGCCTCCTGCGACGCGACGAATCTGGGCCTCAGAGACGCAATTGAACGGCCATTCGGTACCCAGATGTGGTCGCTATTCGAAATAGCGACTACCCCCGGGATCGAAACAAATTAAACTCCGTCCGAGTCCGCGTCGCGCCGCCGGTTCTTCTCTCACGCGTCCCTTCGTCCTCAACTCCGATGGAGAAACCTCGCCGCCGACCCAAACTGCGTCGATCGAGGGTGGTCGGAGTGTGAAACTACGGCCAACACCTGGTGGCGATCGATCGAGACGCCTCCTCTGCTTCTTGCCGAGGCTCGCCTACTGTCGCCAGAGCGCCGGCCGTGCGCTGCGCTCCTCTCCTTCCTCTTCCCTCATCGAGCCGTTCCTTCAGCTCCTATTCCTATCCACATCGAGGAGACGACGCACCTTCCTTTCGCTCGATCGTGCACAGCTGGAGTCAGAGGAGCGGAACGAACGGCTGCGGCATGCATGCGCTGCGGGGCATGGCACACGGGCAAAAGCTCGGTCGGGCATTCTGAAGCTCGGATCCTTTCCTCGCCATCAAGGTCTCGACGGCCACAAACTGAGAACATTGTCGCAGAGATTTAGTAGCTGCAAAAAAAAATGACCGATTAATACTGTGTCTGAATATGAGTACCAGGACAAGTCGACGCTTCATTCAGAACCAGTCGTTTTCCAGACTGATGAATCCCAGGCCTGGTCTATCGCGCTAGCATGGCGCATTGTCGCAGCGCGAGGAACGAACTGCGTCCTTGAAGAGGGGCTCGCTCGCTGTGTCAGCGCATCTCGAGCAGTCATGGGACGACTGGCCTTGTGCTGCCATCGACATGAGGATGCCCAACGGCTGCTGCATTCAGACATTTTCAGAAATGCAACTCGATCGGGAGCTCTCCTCGCAGTGGCCATGCATGGCCTGATGGCCAACCCCACCCTCAGCTTCACACAACTCGAATAATTGCGTCTGGAAGCTTTCTATTTCGGAAAGTCTACGGCGCGTGCCTCATGCGCCGTCCTTATCGCGCGTCCTGCTGCGGCCCGGCCCACGGACGAGGTGGCGGAGCGCGGTGGCTGGACGGGCGGCGCGGCAAGGCGGCGAGGGCGCCGCCGGCCGCCGGCGGTGGGGGAGTGTCACACCCCAAAATTTCAAATTTTGGAATGTGACTCAAATTTCACTAAATTTTAAAACTTTTTAGGAATAGTTTAAAATTTAACTTTAATATTCTACTGTTGTCACTTTTCTTTAGGCAAAGGAATTATTTTCTAAATAAATTAAATTAATATAGGTTATATTAATTTGTTTGTTGCATTCATGCTCGTTAGTCTGCATTAGGTTCTTCTCTGTGTGAAAAATGAATTTTTAAAATTCACTAGTGATCTTGTAGTTCGGATTAGTTTTCGAATAGCGATAATAATCTTATTTCTAGCCTAGGCCTAATTCCGGCCAAGCTGCGATCCTATTCATTTCCTTTCTTCTCTTTTCTTCGACAGCATGGAAACACTTAAGCTATCCTTGTGCAACAACTATGCAATCGAAATATCTCTGCATGCCTTTTGTTTTGCCTCTTATGTTCCCTTTTCTTTTCTCTCGTCTACCATCCTTAATTTATTTTCCTTCGATCGTGCCATGAAGCTTATGTACAACCAAGCCATACTCTTTGCTGCTACTCTACCATTCTACTCTCTCTTCATTTACAACATTTGTTTGCAAGCAATCAAGCCACCTGCGAGCAACTTGATTTCATTGTTCAATCATCTTTTCTTTCTCTCTCTTTCTACTAGATGTTTGTAATGAAGATAGCATCACCACAACAAGCAGCTGATCTTTTCTCGAGGCTCTTTATCTATCTATCTATCTAGTTATATGTCTTTCTTCCTCAGTGTGCAGTCAATCCAACAGACCATCGCTATCACCACCCAATCACTCTCCTCCCTACTGTTTTTCCTCTTATCATCATCTTGCTATCTAGCTTTCGCCAAACCTTGCCCCTCTTAATGCTACCCTGTCGTTCTGCTTTCTGCTTATTTCTATCTTTTGAGTTGCAAGCAAACGAGCTACCTGCTTGCACTTTCAATTATTTCTAATTTCTTTATGTCTCTCCATCAGCTTGTACCCCAGACGTTTCATTCCTTTGTTTATTTTCTATCCATCGTGACTTATTTGTAATCTACATACACAGCTTTATTGGAACCCAATGTTGCAACTTGCGAGGACCTTTTTCCCTTCTCTTTTGACTTTCTCCCTGCCTTCTACCTGCACTAATTTCTACAGATCTGTACCCGTACCGAGCCTTCTTTCTTTCTTACTCTTTATTTGTATCTCATCTTCTATTTAAAATAGATAGCACCAAATAGACCTCAGCATTCTTTGTGTTTCTTTTCTCTTTTTCTATCTTTGCATGCAAACTAGTTACAAATAAGCCACAACAAACCACTGTTGTTATCTATTCCTTCTCCCCTTTTGCCTCATTTTGGTTGGAGCCTAGCTACAGCCGTTGCAATTCAGTCTTAAGCTCTATAGCTCACCTTGAGCCCCGCAACAATAAACACATTTGCCTCTCTATTGTGTCTTGTTTCATTCAGCCATGACCCATAAAATCCGTGTCTTCTCGTTATAACTTGACTAGTAGCGAGCCCTGCTCTACCCAGTTAAGAACACCACATCGCCCTGCAAATCTTAGCATGCACAATATCTGCTTGCCATCGTATCGTGCAACACCAAGGGTTGCATCGTAGTTGCCGTACATCCTTATCTACCAAGAAAATCGATGGTCAGATCCCTATCTCGTCTCCTCTATGGAAATCAGGTCTCCCTGATCATTTTCCTCTATCCCTCTATGTTCTTTAATACCGTCGTTCGACTCCTCACCGGTGTGCACATCTTCCTTTGTATCGTTGCTTTGGACAACACAGTCTTGGGTAAGGAATCCTACAAATCCTTCATATATCTCCTGTTATCCCTTTTGTTCTTGTAGCGTGTTCTTGTTTACCTAGTTCCTTCTCATTTATCTTACACCTCCAACCAATCTGCTTATCCATTCCATAGACTCTTTACAAGTCTTGCTACCTCGTGGCCTTTGTATTGGCATAACCATACAATGATATTATATTATTTTAATTACCAAATTTATGTCGATGCAATGGCAGGTGCACATGTCATTGATGCATAACATAAGGTTGGATGTTAAAATAATGGATATCACTTATGTGTCATATGTCTTACCTAGTCAATCTTTTATATCATTTAATATAAATTTCTTGTATCCCTTGTTATTTTGATCTTCGTTGAGCCGAATCAATGTTTCTCTCATAATGCATTTATATATTCGTACCTTGATCTATTCAACCATGATCTTCAATTCCGTCTACGACTCCGTAGATCGAGTTCAGAGGTTTTCTTGTTTTCTTTATTCCTTTCTGCATCAATGTAAGTTCAGGCTTGTGCATGTTCGTTCTGACCCCATGGCTTGTGTTATTTTCTTTTATACCATCACCTCTCATCATCTATACATTCATTCATGTTGATATGATGTCTCTCACATTTCACTTTCAAGATATGATTCAATCCCCATTCATTCTACTTACCGTTTTCGCACAAAAGGAAAGAAAAACTTCATTTAGCACTCGACTAATATACTTTCCTCCTTATTCTCGCCTTTTCTTTCATTAGCACACCACTTACACCTCTCCAATGAATGTCTGGACTCCTCCCCACGTCCTCCTCATGGCCCTAAGGCTTATTGGGCCAAACACAAAGGCAGTCCACCACCATATCTCAATTACCCATTGATTTCCTTGGCGTTTGGGCCGAGGCCCACCTTTCCTCACCCCTCCCCACCTATGGGCCAAGCCCAAACCCTCTACCAAACCCTAGGCCACCCCCTCTACATATATGGGAGCCTTCCCCACGTCCTCCTTGCCCTCCAAACCCCTCCCACGCCGTCAGGCTGCCGCCACGCGTCGCCACCCTCGCGTCCAGCAGCACAGTCACATATTGGCATCAACGTTCCCGGCGATCCGTCCATCCAAATGCAACCAAATTTTGCCAGAAGGTGCGCAATGGAGTCCTCTACAACATATCCAAAATTCAGCTCAAGATCTGACCTGTTTCGACGGGGATATAATTCGCAATGACTACTGCTCCTGTTCTAGATCTGTCCAGCGCGTCTGATGGTAATTGTTTTTCGTGTTTCAACCAATCCCTCTACTTTTCTGACCTAAACTCAAGACCATGTTGTGTTCCAGAAAGTATACTACGCGTCCCCCAAAGGATTCGTCGAGATCGTTTAGGAATCGACCAGGAACGCAATGTCACCTTTAACTGTTCCAGAACAACTCCATCTAGATCCAACCATTTGATCTCTTTTTCAGGTAAACCAGTGCCCCAATCATCTTGCGTCCAACATGTTCCACAACA
The DNA here is from genome assembly GCA_007726485.1 of Eragrostis curvula. NCBI lineage: Eukaryota > Viridiplantae > Streptophyta > Magnoliopsida > Poales > Poaceae > Eragrostis > Eragrostis curvula. The sequence goes on along the minus strand of RWGY01000449.1, from coordinate 113,987 downwards.
TTACGCATATTCTTGCGGAAACATTGTTCCAAAATATGTATCCAATCAACGGGAACACGCATATTTCATTTCGTGACTGTTTCTGTTTTTCCAGATTTAGTGTTTAGTCTTTCAAACATCATAACTTTTTGCTCGTAACTCCGTTTTAAGTGATTCATGCGCTCACGTGATCGTAGGATTGAGCTCTATCATTTAGTACTGTTATTAGAGTAATTTGATACTGTTTGGTGTACTGTTTCTTATTGTTTGTGCTTTGTGTGCTTTGCATGTTACCGTTATTTAGAAACGCGTGTTCGAGAGCTAACAAGATGAAGACAAAGAACATGAAGACTCTGAGCAGCAGTACTTCTTTTGAGGCAAGTGTTCCTTGACGCATCTTGAACCTATTTCTTTCTCCCTCTAGTTTTGCATACATTGCGTTTAATTTGAATCCCTTGTGTCATATCATGTTCCTTACTTTATCCTTGTCGCCTGGGTGTGGTTAATAATATGGATGGGTAGGTAATGCTTAGCTTGCTGTCTTGGGATGGATAATAATTTGACTAATAATCTTGACTAATGGTTCACTTCAACATAATCTTCATGGACCGGTTAATCTTTTTAGCAACATGGAACTTAGGTAATCCAAGCAGGAGGATGTTGATGATGGTGCGGATATGCACATGTGCCTGTCATGGTACTGTTGGTTGTGGGTAGTACCTGCTTGTGATCATAAGGACCGGTTCGTGGAGCGGCAACCCAGGACAACAGCACAAAGCACAAGGTTGATTATGGTAGACTTGGTCAAGTATTATGTTGTCTTCCCAGTTTTGGCGGCATTCGAGGAAGAGGAGTGGGATGGAGTAATCTCATTCCTAGGTGATGGATGGAATAATCCTAGCCACGGTGCAAGAGGGGGCTTCTGTCTGGATGGCGTAATCCCACAGCGGTGGAACCTTAGCATGGGATGTTTGCCGGCTGGGAAGCACTTTGAAAGACCATGTGGTGATCTCTTGGCCTCACACCTTCGGTAGTGTGAAGTGGCAACATGGAGACTTTAGTCATCGACGGATGATGAAATCACCACCTTGTGGGTAAAGTTGTGCACCTCTGCAGAGAAGTAAAACTGTCATGACAGCCGTGCTCACGGTCAGGAGCGGCCTGAATCCTCACATGATTAGTGGGAATGGTTGGGTGGATCTGGTGGGGTAACCAGGTATGGGTGGTGTAACCCATAGGAGCTGCAGGTGGAGTAACCTGTAGTTTGGTTGGGGTGAAGTAACCCTTGTCTTTACAGGTGGAGTAACCTGTATAGTTGACCTTATGTTAATAATCTTTGGAGGGTTTATTTCACTTAGTAATATAGGTGTTTTAATAATATCTTAAGATAAGTTGCTTTTCTGCTATGAACCATATGTTGGCCTTTCTTGTTATAAGCTTGCATATTGCATATTCTCCCACACTTGCGGAGTACGACATGTACTCACGCTTGCTATTTCCTCTACAATCATGATATGCTGCTCAGAGAGTGAAGATGGACTATTTTGAAGACGATGGTGAAGACTAAGCTTGTGGAGCCCCCGGTCGACTACCTGGCGTTATGGAGTCTTCCGCTAGCATTTGTATCCGTTTAGTCTTTCAAGACATTATTGTAATTTTGTACGATATAATAATGACATTGGATACTCTGTTTTACTATACTTTGTCCTATATGTGTGAAACTTGATCCTGGGCACACATATAGATGAGCATTCGGTTTTGGCCTTAAAACCGGGTGTGACAGAGTGGTATCAGAGCCGTGTCGACCGTAGGACGCAAGCTTAGGTAGAATGGTTGCCACAAAGTCCTATTTTCAAAGCTATTTTTGAAAAAAATCCGATCTATGTGCTCTTCTGATCTTTCTATTTTCTCTTCTCAACTTGTCTACTCTTGATCTATTTAGTAAAATGATTTTTATCCTTTCCTCTCTTGAGCGAGCATCTTTACTTTGACCATAGTATATGTCCCGATATAGTCTTAATGACGAAGTAGTGCGTTGTTGTTTGAGTGTGGTGTGCCATTGCATTGATTTGAATCTTTGACTGAGTGTCGATGTGTGGAGAAGCTTATCTTTGTAAGCACATCTTGATATAATATAGTTATATTAAGTTTAGTTGGGTTATCTTTTCTATCCTTCTCGATCTTCTCTTCTTTTCCCACCGGAATGATTCAAGTTTCCGAAGTAAAGTTTCACGAATGCGCCAACAAGAAAAGGATGAAGATGTTTTGATAAAAGACAAGATAGCTCGATCAGATCCAAGTGCTAACCTAAGGGGGGTAGAATTCACCTTCGACATCAACGAATGGACGACGAAGGAATGAGTGTTTAGTCTTGTTATGGAATGGTTATGAAAGCTCAAGAAAAGGTCATCACGTTGAAGATCGACAAACCAAGTGATTCCTTCATCCACCTTTTCTTGCTAGCCTCACCGAATCTCGGGGCGAGATTCCTGTTAAGGGGGTAGTCTTGTCACACCCCAAAATTTCAAATTTTGGAATGTGACTCAAATTTCACTAAATTTTAAAACTTTTTGGGAATAGTTTAAAATTTAACTTTAATATTCTACTGTTGTCACTTTTCTTTAGGCAAAGGAATTATTTTCTAAATAAATTAAATTAATATAGGTTATATTAATTTGTTTGTTGCATTCATGCTCGTTTGTCTGCATTAGGTTCTTCTCTGTGTGAAAAATGAATTTTTAAAATTCACTAGTGATCTTGTAGTTCGGATTAGTTTTCGAATAGCGATAATAATCTTATTTCTAGCCTAGGCCTAATTCCGGCCAAGCTGCGATCCTATTCATTTCCTTTCTTCTCTTTTCTCCGACAGCATGGAAACACTTAAGCTATCCTTGTGCAACAACTATGCAATCGAAATATCTCTGCATGCCTTTTGTTTTGCCTCTTATGTTCCTTTTTCTTTTCTCTCGTCTACCATCCTTAATTTATTTTCCTTCGATCGTGCCATGAAGCTTATGTATAACCAAGCCATACTCTTTGCTGCTACTCTACCATTCTACTCTCTCTTCATTTACAACATTTGTTTGCAAGCAATCAAGCCACATGCGAGCAACTTGATTTCATTGTTCAATCATCTTTCTTTCTCTCTCTTTCTACTAGATGTTTGTAATGAAGATAGCATCACCACAACAAGCAGCTGATCTTTTCTCGAGGCTCTTTATCTATCTATCTATCTAGTTATATGTCTTTCTTCCTCAGTGTGCAGTCAATCCAACAGACCATCGCTATCACCACCCAATCACTCTCCTCCCTACTGTTTTTCCTCTTATCATCATCTTGCTATCTTGCTTTCGCCAAACCTTGTCTCTCTTAATGCTACCCTGTCGTTCTGCTTTCTGCTTATTTCTATCTTTTGAGTTGCAAGCAAACAAGCTACCTGCTTGCATTTTCAATTATTTCTAATTTCTTTATGTCTCTCCATCAGCTTGTACCCCAGACGTTTCATTCCTTTATTTATTTTCTATCCATCGTGACTTATTTGTAATCTACATACATAGCTTTATTGGAACCCAATGTTACAATTTGCGAGGACCTTTTTCCCTTCTCTTTTGACTTTCTCTCTGCCTTCTTACTGCACTAATTTCCCTTAATTTCCCTTCTCTTTTGACTTTCTCCCTGCCTTCTACTTGCGAGAGGGGACGCGCTGCGGGCGAGTTTGGGTGCGGCAGCGGGTCGGCGTCGGCGCGCCCGCGGCCGGCAGGTGAGCTCGGTCGCTAGCACGGGCGCGTGACGACATGCAACCTCGGCGCACGGGCGCGAACGCGCGCTGCGGGCGAGCTCAGGCGCAGGCGTGGACGTGTGCGAGTCAGCGGACTCGCGTGGGCCAACAATTGTAGCGCCTACGGCTCCGTTCCCGGTCCGGACGGACGGTGAGCCCCAAGCGAACGACAACAGAACAGACGGTGACGAAGGGCCCAAGGAACTAGTGGGCACCTGCCGGTGAGCTCGGTAAAAGAGCGGGCGAGCAAAGCATGCCGCGGGCTGGCATTCACACGCGCCGGCAAGCTTGGCCATTGGCGAGGGCTGACTGCTTCAACACCGCATGTACTCGACTCTAGTGGAAAGAAAAGAGAAAAGGATGGGAAATCGTATCTGGGGCATATGGTCTTTTTTGCACGCCGTTACCAACCGTTTAGGCTCCATTTCACTGCAATGGTACACAGGACCAGGGAATTTTGAGTCAATGGTACATAGAGGATCACAATTTTTCTGATGGTAGGCAAGGCATTGGAAGTTTTTCTAATGGTACACAGGGAATTTTCTCCACAAGTAAAGGGAGCACGTATGAGAACTGCTCCGACGGTGGAGCTGTTTTTTAAAAGCGGCACCAATCTTAAGGCCCCCTTTGGAACGCAGGATTTTTACAGGAATTGTACAGAATTTCACAGGAATCAGTTGACTGTTCACAGGAAAAACGTAGGAATAGGAAAAAATCCCGCGTTCCAAAAGGGCCTAAAAGTGGTTGAGCTACTACCACACTGTGTCGTTTCCATGTGAGTACTAACATACCGAAGTGGACCAAATCGAGTGACAAAGAAAAATTGTAGCTTTATGAGTGCAACTGAAATGTAGATCATTCTATATTATATAACTCTTAAACATAAACTCTCTTTATTCGTCACTAAATATACGGTCTAACTGTAGAAGCTGTAAACAATGTAGCAATTTAGTGATAGCACTATACACACATCATGGTTACCTCGTGCCAAACTACCCATCATTCAGATCACGTTATCATGAAACACATATGTCAATTCACGAACCATGGCTTCACACGAAAGAGGAAGACCAGAACACTTGATAACACACAAATAAGTTTGTTATTTCTATATACTAAGTTATTACTCTTTTCGTCTCAGATTTCTGTATATACGAAAAATAGTCAGTCAGGTAGGATAAACTTTTTTCTTTTCTTTCTTCTTACAAGAACCACATCTGGTTGGTCTTCGATGAGGTAAAGAAAACGCCACGAACGATCCAATCATCACATGATATAACCGAAATGGATCATGAGTGTATCCGAATTTGACTAGTATAAATGTGGCACAAATGAACAAGTGTGTACTGCAGCTTGCTGTTCCAAGAGAAGGAAGAATTTTTCACTAGTCAGTTGTTCATGTTCTGAGTGATTTGACAAAGGAGTAACGATGAAGTTTAAGTTTCCCACACTTGCATGCGCTCCTTGAATATATAGCTGCTAACTAACTGATCCCTGAAGGAACCGGAAATCAACCGCACGCGGAAGTTGTACCTCTTGGCATGCAGGAAGAAGGTTTAGAAGCTTCATCCAGTTGAGCATGTTGTAGTGAACCGGCGCCGCGATTTGTTGTTTGATTTTCAATTGTATCAAATGTAACTAGTATGAATATATATACATATATTTATGTAGACTGTTAAGTTGTAACGTATTTTATGCATTGAAATAGAAATGTCCTTGCTATTAGGGGTGGAGGTCAAGCCCCCCCCCCCCCCCCCCCCCCCCCCCCCCCCCCCCGCTATTAGGGGTGGAGGTCAAGCGCCCCCCCCCCCCCCCCCCCCCCCCCCAAAATAAAACTTCATGGAGACAAAAGAGAGAGGGGTGTAGAAGAAGAGGAAGGATTATTGGAGGAAGAAAGAACATGAGCGCCCTCCAAATGGGGCATGTCTCTGTGTGCTAGGGAATGAAGCCACATTTGTGAGTGTCATATAATTATTTATTTTTGCGATTTGACTTTCGCACTAGTTTTTTGAAGCTGCATTTGCTAAAGCCATCAATAACACGTCAAATAATTTTTAAAAACTCTCTATTTAAGTATGTAGCTTGGTTGTCAGTGCATAAACCTTCAAGCTACTCCCTCCTTCCCTAGATATAAGGCTTTGTTAACTTTTAGATATCATCTCTGACCATTCGTCTTATTTGAAAAATTTATAAAAATAATATTTATTGTGTTATGATTTGTTTCATCAGTAGATATACTTTAAATATGACATAAGTATTTTTATATTTTCATAAGTATTGAATAAGATAAATAGTCAAACGTGATGTCTGAAAATCAACAAAGCCTTATATTTAGGGACGGAGGAGTATTTGATACAAGTCAGAACGTACAAGATGCATTCTACCTCATCTCGCAAAAACAATACACATAATTGAAATAACTTTTGTGGTTATATTTCATTTATGTTCTCCTTTTTCCTCTCTAACGTGGTACTACTATGTATCTCTGCTCTCAACCTCAAAACAAGCATCCCCTTTGAAAAAGAAAAAACCCTCAAAACAAGCATTGGGTTTTGAGTGTTTGACGAGTGAACAATATAATTTGTAAAGTCAACTTATAAATCATGATTTTTGCTAGTATTGCCTTTGTCAAATGCATCGCATTGTCTTTGTCCTGCGCCGAAAGGTTTTTTTCTTCCGAACTTTCCCCAACGCCGCTCACCGCATATATTTATTGACAGAGTCCGCAGAAACAATTTACTCGTTTTTTTTCCCTTCTCTCTCTCCGCTCTCGCCCTGTTCTTCTCTCCCGCACCGCATCCGGCGTCTCAACCCAAATCAAACCACCTCCCCGCTCGGATCCTCCCTCTCGTCTTCCCCAAATCCGGCCACCCCCCGCTTCCAAAACCCTACACGGCGGCCGTCGGCGGGGGCATGCGGCGGTGACCCGCGGCTAGGCTCGCCTGTCTGCGCGTCCTGGGCGCGCGTTGCAGCCGGTGGAGCGCGATCGCGAGGGGCCGCGGGAGATGGCGTCGGGCGGCGGGGGCGGCGCGGCGGGCGGGCTCAAGACCTACTTCAAGACCCCCGAGGGCCGGCACAAGCTGCAGTACGAGAAGACGCACTCCCCCGCCGTCGTCCATTACAGCCACAGCGGCAAGACCGTCTCCCAGGTAACGGCGGCGGGCACCGGTGATGGTGCTGTGTGGGGTCACCAATAGCGGCGGGGCTGATGCGGGGCTTGGGATCTCGGTGGGTCGCTATTGGTCGGTTAGATTGGGAATTGGGCGGCAGGGTTGGGATGGGTGTTGACCTGCCTGATCGGTTGCGGGATTTGGGTGGGTAACAGTAGATGTGCTGCGATTTCGTTTGGTTATGCGAAGAGTGCTCTGAAGTTCTGCGGTGCAGCAGCTTGGGCAGCCTGTATAGTCTGTAGATGCTTGTGTTTATGATGTTTCATGTTTCGATAGAAGCCTGTATAGTCTGTAGATGCTGGTGTTTGTGATGTTTCATGTTTGGATAGAACTTGGCTCCTTGCGTAGATTAGGAGCGCTACCGTTATGGATCGATATGAATGACTTATGAGCTTGGTAGTTACTATAATAGCAGATCAAATATTCAGTAACTGATTGCAGAGCTTTGCAGCGACAGGTTTTGTCGTGTTGTGTCCGATTACACTTTATGCAAAATTAAGACCAACGGTTGGCTCTTATGTTGGCAGATGACGGTGGCGTATTTGAAAGAGAAGCCAGCTGGTCAGGGCTCCACGCCTTCAACTCCTAGTGCCGGAAGCGGGATGCGGTCCGCAGCTGCAAGGCTGCTCGGTACTGGGAACGGGAGCCGGGCGCTTAGCTTTGGGAGCAATGGTACCAGCAGGGCTGTCTCCGGGAGCAGCCGGATGGGTGGCGGTATCGGCGCATCGACGAGCGCCAGTGGATCGCAAGGCGTGGCGAATTATGATGGCAAGGGCACGTACATCATATTCAATACAGCAGATACGCTCTTCATTAGCGATCTCAACTCACATGACAAAGTATTTCCCTATTCCCTTGCTCTTCATCAGTTACTTGCAAGTTTTCCATCCTGTGGTTTCCTTATCAAGTTTTGATTTTGTGAACTGTACCAGGATCCAATAAAATCCATCCACTTCAGCAGCTCGAACCCAATCTGCCATGCATTTGACCCGGAAGCCAAGGATGGACATGACCTGCTTGTTGGGGTATTTTCAGGAGATGGTTGGTTGACTCTTCATGTGTAATACTTCATCCGCATTGTTGAATTGTGTCTAAATATAAAGTATTTATGCTCATGTCACAGTCTACTCAATGTCATTGAGGCAGCAGTTACAAGATCCTGGAAAGAAGCCTGTTGCATATCAACATTTCATCAACAAAGACAAAGACAAAGATAAAGATGCAACTGCAGGTGGCGCCGCCAGCAGGCATGTTTACATTTTTTCACTATTTACTTGAGATAGGGCGATGCCAAATTTGACCTTAATAGGCTTGTCGATTTTTTCTTTGCGTTACCTTGCATGTGAGATTGCTTGATTGCTTTCTTGATATGGTTATTGTCCTGCAAGTTTACAAATTGTTGAAAGCTCAATCTAGGTAACTTGTATATAACATAGACTAATGTGCAGTGAATCAGTGAATCCAATAAAATTTGCAGAAATACTGGGTATGTAATGATGACCGATACGCTGAGATACTAGTTTTTTTTCACAATTTTGAACACGCAAGCCAATGCATAAATGAAATGCAAAATAGCATGCTAGCAGCAAGCATCAAAAGATATACGCACGTTGTCAGCTCCCTACGTGATAAAACCTTCAACCTGCACAACCAATGATTTAGAAAAATATAAAATGTACTTCAGAATGGCATTTATGAAACCAGTGACAACAAAAAATATCTACGAGTGATTGGGGATACAAACAGTTTGTGACGATAGTACCGCAGGTTTCCACTTTATGGTCCAGTGAGTCAGCTCTCTGGATAGCATGTAAGACTAAGATGGCTTTAAAAGATCTGACAATGCAAAGTGTTATTCCTTTTTTGCCGAGTTGATGTAAAGTGAGGCACCCAGCATTTTTTTAACATGCATGTTGAGTTTGAGGCATATTTGGTGACTGAGTTTCTGAAAGATAATGTTGAACATGATAATTCACTGATTTTTGTAAATAAGATATCTAATCAATGTGGTTTTGAGTTTTCTGTGATGATGCTGCTGCACAAGATTTACTATTCTTGTTGTGCATATGAATGCATACCTTTCCTCTTTTGTTAAATCTTAAATTTTAGTTCTGGTTTTTTAAAAAAAAAATCTAAATGTTGCAGCCGGTGCACTTGTGTTGCATGGGTGCCAGAGCGTGAAGGCATTTTTGTTGTCAGCCACGCTGATGGAAATTTGTACGTGTATGACAAAGTGAGCCCTTAATGCCCATAGAATCTGATCATAGATTTATCATACTGTATTGAATTTGAGCTGATAAATTTCCTTTAATTCATCCAGTCCAAGGATGGAAATACTGATTGGACGTTTCCGACTGTAAAGGATCAAAGCCAACTGCTGATTTCGCATGCAAAGTCGAGTAAGGTATCATAGACCATGCTATGTCTAACTGCAAAATCGCATTGACATCACTATCAGATTTGGATTTTCTACCATTGTGTTATATTAGTGAAACGTTTAATCTGGACTTTTATTAATCAAAGAAACAGTGCCCGGAATATTTTCACTTAAGGATTGCTCATAAAATATTTTTTTCTAGCTTCTGATAATATGAGATCAATCTTTATTCTAATATTATGTATCTTGAGACTCTAGTTATAGCACATCTGCACATGGCCAGCTATTTTTTCCATGAGTAAACCCTAGTGCCTTTTTTTTTGGTAGTTGCCGTGTGTTGGGATCACTCTTTGCCTCTTGGTAGTTGAGACTGGAGAATAGATCAAAAACGATGTGTCTCCTTGAAACCTTCATATGTCACTGTCTTTTACTACTATAGCACCAGCATTTGCCAGCTGCCAAGTAGTTCTAGTGTTACAGCGGGTCATACTGGTACCAGTACATGCACTGGGAAAACAATTCTCGTGGTTCATATTCCTCTAGTATCGCACAATACTGATCCAAGGATTTTATAATTTCTGAACACGACGAGTGTCTTGTAGCCCCTGTTATTAATTGTCGGATCCAAAATAAACTGCAGGGCAACCCGATTGCAAGATGGCACATCTGTCAAGGTGCAATCAATGCCATATCATTTTCACCGGATGGAGCTTACTTGGCTACTGTTGGGCGAGATGGTAATATCTTTTCCTAAGAATGGGGAGTTGCTGTTTGATTTAATAAAGCATAGCTGTTAGTGAAGTTGTATACTGAACAAATTATCCCAATAATATACAGGTTATTTAAGAGTATTTGACTTTGCGAAAGAGCAACTGATATTTGGTGGGAAAAGTTACTATGGTGCACTGTTATGCTGCTCTTGGAGGTAAGTTGCCGATGGCATGTTTTGCTGCTGACATATGATGCTTATTTCTTCACACCTGTTTCCAGAACTGGAACATTTGCCATGTCTGAGTCTGATATATATGAAAAATATCTTACTGTTCTGTTGTGGATAATAGAAGCTACTTATCTTCCACCTGCTTATCGAATGTTACTTGCAATTTCGCATCTGTTTTTTTTTTTTTTTTGCTTTTACTTTGTTGTATGCTTCGTATTGCTTGGTGCTGCAACCCCAGCTCTTGATAGGTCATGCTGTCAAATATTAAAAACAACCTGGGCGGCCACCTAGGTGCTCCAATGTGCCAGGCCACTGCTACTGGGATATGGAAGGCCAGGTAGGCTGCCAGCCCTAGGCCTAATCTGGGCCTGCTGTCAAAGGCAGGCCTCAGTGTAGCTGTAGAAGGCACAGAGACGTCTTTGCTGCCACCTGATTCTTATTTCTATGCTCACCTCGCGGGGCTGAATCTAATGGTGGGAGGCTTTGGAGTGCGATCGAGACCATTGAAGAAATGGTGGTTGGGCGGGGTAGGCGGTGGCTTCAGTGTAGGGTGGGATCTAGAGGGAGAGGAGGTGGTTTCAGCTGGGTAGGTGGAGAAGGTTTGGCTCTTAGAGTATAATTGCACCAGACAAATATTGGGCTGCTGGAACAAAAAAAAAAATCATTGCATGCCATTTATAATTTTAGAAATCTCTTTGTGTGTTACTAACAAAGTGGGTCAGCTGTTAAAAAAAAACAAAACAAAAAACAAACTGGGTCAGAACTCATGTAATCACATCCTCTTGTCAGTGACATGATAAATGGTATAGTACGGGATATGGTACTTATTCAACGACTCATAAAAAAATGTCATTGCAACTTTAGCGCCACCCAGTGGCGGACCCAGGTCAGCGAGAAAAGGTATGCACAGTAGCAAAACAGTGTCTAAACAGTAGCAAAACAGTGCCAAGTAGTATTCAAACAGTAGTAAACAGTGCTCCATTGGAGCTGAACCACCGGATTTTGGGGTATGCCGAGGCCTACGCGGCATACCCCGTGGGTCCGCCACTGGCGCCACCCCCCCCCCTCCTCCCCCAAGCCTGATATCATTAGGTCAATTCTCTGGTTTCAGGACCCAAAGCAAAATTACTTATTCTGTGTAAGAGTCATTGTAGACATAGCACAAGCTTATTATGGAATGTACTGTTTCCTTAATGCATCATGGTTTGTGCCATTTGGCAACAATTGCTCTATACTCCCTCCGGTTTTAAATTGTTGACACCGTTGACTTTTTTATTTACATTTGACCATTCGTCTTATTCAAAATATTAACTTAAATATGCAAAATTATATGTTACAATCCAATTTCCTTTAGTGATGAAACTAATTATAACAAAATTTATGATAATTTTAAAAATATTTTGAATAAGACGAATGGTCGAAGGTAACTTAAAAATGGTCAAACATCGTCAATTTAAAACCGGAGGGAGTATTGTATGACAACATACTAGCAAGTTGCATGCTCTATATTGTATGACGACATACTAGCAAGCTGCATGCTTATATTTTATGACAACATACTAGCAAGCTGCATACTTAGACGGTTAAAACTGTCCTGCATCTAAGACTTCTGGTGAATAGACTGATTTTAAATTTATGCATATAATCATCTTATTCAATTTGTTCACTTTCTCATTTCTAGTTTTGTAAATAGAACCTGGAAGATGTTAATTAATTTCAATGTCCTTCCTTTTACAGCACGGATGGAAAATATTTGTTATCAGGTGGTGAAGATGATCTTGTGCAAGTATGGAGCATGGATGACAGAAAGATAGTTGCTTGGGGCGAGGGGCATAATTCATGGGTAACAAAATTATTACAGTTGTCATTTGTTAGAACCATGTTGCTCTTTTCTCTTTTGGTGGTCAAAACCTCTGTTTTGAGGCAGATCGCATTGCTTATGGCAGGTTAGCGCAGTTTCCTTTGATCCGTATTGGTCCCCTCCGAATTCCGAGGAAACAGGAGAAAGTGTCATGTATCGCTTTGGTTCTGTTGGTCAGGTATCCAAATTTTACATATGATCTAAATCTAATCATCCGTTGATCTTAATAATGGACATTCTTCCTGATTTATACAATCACTGAAATCATGAACAGAAAGCTTAATAAGAAACTTTTCTTTCATGAACTTCTGATTACCTGTAAGAATCTAGATGCTACAAATTTCTGACAATTTTTGTCTCCTCTCACTCGTTAGATTCTTTAGGACATTTGTAGCAATTTGTGTTACACTGCATGTTCAATGATCTGTTGCCTTTTCTGCTGAAGTTCTGAATAATGATTTGAAGTCATGCTAGCTTGAAGCAATACGAATTAGTGTGTGTGCCACTAAGAGCATGCTCATGCTGTTCCTTTTTTCCAGTACTGGATTCCTACTTTGTGTGTGTGCTAAAGCTGGGCGCCAATTATTTTTTCTTGGCCAAGTACTTATTGCAAATCCTCGTATTTTTTTTATTATACATTGCTAAGCTGTTTTTGCTATTCCTACAGGTTCAATGCTGGCATTAATACATTTTCATTTTGCATGATTTTAGGACACCCAACTGCTTCTCTGGGATCTGGCAATGGATGAGATAGCTGTCCCTCTTCGCCATCCTTCTGCTGGTTCTCCAACTTTTAGCAGTGGAAGCCCTTCTACACACTGGGATAATGCCTGCCCTCCAACAGGTGTTCTTCAGCCTTCTCCACGGATGCGAGATGTACCAAAGCTCTCACCCCTTGTTGCACACCGAGTACATGTAGATCCCTTATCTGGTCTGGAATTCACCAGTGAATCAATCCTCACCATATGCCGTGAGGGTTTAGTGAAAATCTGGGCGAGACCCAGCAATAGTGAAAACAACCAGCACACAGATGCTTCTGAGCAGGTTGTTGGCAACGCCACTTCCAAGGATAAGGTGATAACACCGTCGAACAAAGCAGGCGCATCCAGCTCCAGCTTCAAGCAACCATCATCTGCTGTTTTCACATGACCGGGCTTTGCTAGCACTTTTATCATGCTTGCTTGGTCATGACCATTCATCTTTTGTCACTAACGCGAGGATTAATGGAGCGGGAGTAGTTTGGGAGGCTGCCAGCAAAGGAGGCGTGCCTTTTTTCCTGCTTCGTCGACTTCTCCGAGTTACAGGAAGTGTCATTGTTGCCATATGTTGGCGAAAGAAAATAACGGAACTTGCTCCTGTACATATACAGATACTATCGTAAGATGAATATTACAGGCTGGTTATGTTTGATATCATTTGATTGTTCTTTTGTAACAATTCGGTAGACTAGAGTGTGTACCCTTTTCCCCCTTTTTGTGTAGTCATGTTACTCTTGAGGCAGATCATGGGTGGTCGATGGATTCCATTGGCCTAATGATGACTTTTTGCCCTTTCTCTAGGAAACATTGTAAACTGCTGTAAGAGTTAGTTTTATGCTGCAGTTCTGAATGTGGTCCAAATTTTTTCCCCCAAAAAAAGAGGGACATGGTTCGCATTTGAGCATGGGAAAACACAGAATCTTCAGGATCCTTTTTTTTTCCTGTTCTGCTTCAGCTTTGGCGCCAATACCAGGCTCAAAGTGCTTCAACCTTTTTTTTTTTTTTTTGAAACGCTAAGTGCTTCAATTTGAGTATGGGAGAACCTAGAACATAATTTTACTTTACAAATTCTTCTGTTTTTGTCCTTTCTTTCAAAAAAGTCCCGATCATTTACAACAGATATGATCATATGAACTAAAAAATGGTTGTTATTTATCATTGAAATTTATAATAGGAGCATAGCTATGCTTTCGTATTATAAACTACAATGATAAACTTTCAAAACTGGAAGGCTAAAAAAAGCAATCAAAACTGTAAAACTTTCCATAGGATTTTTTAATTTCATGGCTTTTGCTGAAAGACACTTCGGAGTCGTGAATATGTGAATGTTTCTTACCAGACACTACAAAGTCGTGAAATTCTACTGTCCGATGCGATCCTGTGTGCAAAAGTGTGTTCTGTGTGAGTTGACCGTACGGCACTGTTTAGTTGGAACAATAGCTTTGCTATACTACTGACTACTGAGTACTGACCCACTTAATCCTCGTCAAACTTTGGCTGCCAAAAGAATAGCCTTAGTGTTCTAAAAAAAAAGAGAATAGCCTTCGAATCCTACACACAAAAATAGGCGTCCACAAAAAAGAAAAAAAAAAACGAAAACAAGGAAATAAACTCGGAATCCTTACCAATTAAAGCAGATCGGCACAATAAATCCAGCTGAAAATAGGAGTCCCCAGATAGAACACCTCCCTGTAATAAACGAAGCAGCGAACGCCGCAGCTGCTGCGAGACGTATCCACCGCCGCCGGCATCTCTTGACTTGACGGACGAAGCAGCAAGCGCCACCCACCTGCGCCGCGCCGCCGCTCGCCTCCGTGCTCCGTCCGGGCCCCCGCGCCCAGCGCCGGCGCCGCTGCAGATGCCGCGCTGCCCAGCCGCCGGCGACCGCTGCTGAGCATGGCCGCCGCTCCCGCGGGCGCCCAGAACCGCTGTGTCTTCGGTACGCCACCTCCTCCACTCCACTCCCGTAAATCCTCTCCTGGACTTCCGCGACCCGAAAGCTCGAAGCTTTTGGATCGGTTCGGTGACCCTCCGGCGGGGCTGCACGCCCGGTGCAGGCGGCCTCACCGTCGATTGGGATTCGCGTGCTGCTCTGTTCCTGGATTCGGCATCGACGCGGTTGTGAGGAGAGGGATCCATGGTCGGCGCTGGTGTTGGAATTGGAGCTCGATTTCGTTATTCCCCGCGTTGGTTTAGCTAGGGTTTGCCGCTCTTATGTTTCAATTGGGCGCATATCGTGCTTCGCCTTTGGAACTTGTCCCTGCCGTAGCTGGGCTCTTCGAATTTTGATTGGGCTGTGCTCTGGGGCGTGCTCAATTTCTGTTCTGTTTAATTGATACTGGATGTGATTTACAGCTGATTGATGTATTCGTCCTTGAATCTGATTGCAGTTGGTAACATACCGTACGATGCGACGGAGGAGCAGCTTGTGCAGATTTGCGAAGAGGTCGGCCCTGTAGTCTCCTTCAGGTGTGTTTCACTAACCTGCACGGACACTGGAAAGTTTGTGTGCTGTGCAGGCTAGTTGGCTAGGTCCACATGCTTATTGCAAATACATGAATTGGAAGTAGCTATACATGCCTGTTGAATTTGAGATTTTTCATTGGTTACTGTCCAATTGCCTCGTCTCCGTCATTGTTCCACACAAATATGATGTGAAGAGTGACCAAGATAGTAGTCTACAGAAGTTCAGTGTGTTTGAGGCAGAAAACCTATATGATGACCTAGTAGATTAGGGAAGGATAGGGAACCAAAAGGAAATAAACATTTTATTTTCCTTAATTTCATCTTGCCTTCAATGATTACAATACCCCTCCTTATGTGCAGTATCTCTGCATGAGGCACGGAAATGACATGTAGGAATCCTAACAGTGTTAAAAAAAAAAACTCGTTCCAGGAACCAAGTGAGCCAACAGTATGGATCATATAAAGTATGCTTGATCACGAACCTTGGAAACCCTGAAACTTTTGATCTGTGATATGTTTGGTGTCACATACATGTAGCTGTCTATCATAATTCCTCATACGTGAATTTTGACTGAAATCGGTTCTAATCGGATCCTGCTGATATAGGCAGCGATCGTTTTAGATTGCTGTGGCTGCGCGGCAGCTGTGGCTGCAACAGCCAACACCAGCAGCTGCAGCGAGGAAGGAAATAAAAAAAAGGAAAGGAATATGAAAACGATCGCTGCTGGCGTTGGCTGTTGCAGCCACAGCTGCCGCGCAGCCGCAGCAATCTAAAACGATCGCTGCCATACATAACCACTACTGCTGTTAAGTTTTTTGACATGTAAAACTTGATGATGTCACATAACTTTGTTGCATACTAACTGCTTAAATTTCATGCAGACTGGTTATTGATAAAGAAACTGGAAAGCCAAAGGGTTATGGTTTTTGTGAGTACAAGGATGAGGAGACTGCTCTAAGCGCGCGTCGCAACCTTCAGGGTTATGAAATAAATGGCCGTCAATTACGTGTTGATTTTGCTGAAAATGGGAGGAATACTGACAGAAATAGAGAAAAGGTCGAAGATCCTTGGTTTTTTACTGTAGATGAACCTTTTCCAACATCTTTGAAGTTCTGTGTTAAGATGAGAAGTTGTATAGCTTTGGTTCCTATGAATGATAATAGTTGCGCTTTCTCCAACAGCCCTGTGTCTCCTGTTTCACTTCTTATTTCATAGCATGTCTGTGCAGGCCTGCTATAGTGCAATCCCATTATTGAATTTATTGTTCTGTTGCGCTACTCCATATTTTACGTTGTGGCTCCAATATGCCTCTGTTGTCTCAGTTTTCTTCCCTTATATAGTGTGCCAAAGCTGTTGAGTAGCATGACAAAGCGTTTGGCTTGCAAAAATATGTAGTTATGGTTGGAAGAGCTTCAGAAGTGTGTTGGCTTCTGAATATATGAGGTTTCCTTTCATCAAATAGCACAAGTGTTATGGAAGATATACAAATCGTCTTTGGATATGCTTGAGTGAGGCGTTTTTGGTAAATTGGTTGCTGCGGAAATATTTCAATCGACCTTTATGTTTGTGCATAAGGACACAGTTTTCCTTGGGTTTGCTATTACCTTAAGAGTTGCCTCTGTGTAGCTGCTACCAACAGGCTTTGTATTTATCTCCACCAGTGGCCGTGTCTGATGTTGGCACGATGTGCCACATTTGTCGCCAAAATCTCAGTGTACACAAGAAAGTATTGTCACAAGTTTACTACTAGATGCAGTTAATTTACATAAGGACGTATTTTTTATGCTTAAACATCTTAGAGACTCTAGTGATATATTCTTGCGATCATGAGTAGTAACTTTGCGTGTTGGAAATTAAGTAGCTTCAGTATGGAAATGGAGTTGGTGAATGTTCATTACATAAATGAAAAGTATAGAACATATCAACTAGCTGAACTTGATTTGGCTTCAGTAAGAACAAACTATTTACTTATGTTCGATAAATTTATGTATTGCAGGGTCGTGGAGGGCCAGGAATGTCGTCTAATGTTGGTTCGTCTCCCTTTTTTAGTTCTTCATTGAGTTGTATATGCTTCTAAGTTTCTGATTTGCTGGTTTTATTTTCGTATATGCTAACACATTCTTGATGGAATGGCACAGATGGTCAGAAACAGTTATCTGGGCCTTCGGTTGCTGGAGATGCAAGCCTTCATCAGCCCGTTGGTCTTACACCGGCTATACATGCCGCGTCTGTGATGGCTGGTGTTCTTGGTGGATCTCAAACTGCAAATGTTCAGAATGGTTTACCTGTCCAGTATGGACTTGGAAACGACCCACTAACTCATTATTTGGCCAGAATGTCAAGACATCAGTTGCATGAAATCATGTCTGAATTGAAGGTTGGCATGCAGTCTTATGCACTTCACTTGCTTAATGTGTATAATGAACCAGTGGTGATTGGTTTCCTCATGTCTCCCTTTTTTTTTTTCTTATCACAGTCCCTAAGTACTCAAAATAAGGAACCTTCCAAAAAATTGCTGGAAGGAATTCCGCAGCTGCCAAAGGCACTATTTCAGGTTGGCTTTTTCTAATGTCATTGTACATTAGTTGATTGCTTTTTCTTTGTTACTTTCATATTGCGCTTGATTCAAGTTGTTATATTAGATAAGGTAGGTGATAAAGTCTGCACATGTTCTTTGGAATAAATGTTTCAACTATTAATTTACAGAATATTTCTCTTCTAGAATTTTAGTCAATTTACATGATTTGGGACAACTAATATATGTACAGTTCAAATGGTCACCATTTTGCTTATTTTACCCTTACTGGGGTACGTAGTCCTCTGATATTGTTAATGATTGTCTTGTGTTCCTGGAATGCACAAAAGTTCATATTCCCTTGACCATACTGAAGTTTGGCTATATGTCTGATATAAGATAATTGTTTGTGATAACATTGTTGAAAAAGATGAGGCTTGAACACCTATTTATTTGTTGTATTTAATGTATGCAATCAAGTTTGCTTTTATTTAGAAAAAGTCGTTTGCTATCATAAGAATGAAAGATTAAAATTTACTTGGTGTCAACTCTTTGTTGTAATGCAGGCTCAAATAATGCTGGGGATGGTGACGCCACAGATGGTTTGTTTTTTTGTTTTGTTTTTTTCTGTTGAGCTTGAAAAGCACCAATTTCTTTCTCTGGTTCTCCATAATGATCTTTGCTTTATTTGAATTGCAGATGCAGATGGCAAAGAGCCAACAGCCCTCTAGCTCCTTGCCACAATCCTCGTCTCATCTCAGTGAACTGTTTCCGCAACCAGATCCTATGGTTCCAGTTGTGTCAAGACCGTCAAGTCTGCTGGTTAACATACCACCAAACCTAACTGTCTTGCAGGAATCAACTGCAACACTACAGAATTTTCCTCAGTACCAACATCCATCCCAACCTCCGGTCAAAATGTTTTCACATGGACATCAGTCTGGGGTGGCTACACATGCTCAAATGCTATCTCAGCCCCTCAGTGGTTCTACCAATGTTGGACCTCAACCCCTTGTGACCTCAGTAGGCTTAATGTCGCAAACCCAGTCCCAATTCACTCCCCAGCACCCTAGACCACCAGTTATGCCGACAAGTGTACATCAGCTACCTTTGACCCACCCTCATATACCTCAGGTAATCTTGATTTAGTTTTAAAAGAGCCTTTTTACTTTACTGACACTAGCAGTTTTATGTCCAACAATCAATGTTCATGATGGGTCATCTTGCTAGATGTTGGCAGTTAACTAATGTTAGAAGTTATCTTTTCTTCAATTACTAACATAGGCTGACTTAATAATGTCCTACTGCAGGTACCTGCTGCGCCTGAGACACTACCGAATGAAATAAGGGGAGTGGATCGTGCAACTCACTTGGCAGAGTTTGCCCATCCTTCAAAATTGAGAAAGTTGGAGGATGGAACCTCCGTTCCTGGAATGGTAAATAACAGCCTTCCAGTTTATAGTGCCCCTAATGGACCATCAGGGGGCTCCAATACTGGTTTTGCTAGCATCCAGCAACCAGAAAATGAAGGGCAGCAGGTACTCCCATTAAATTGACTTTACATGATTTAGACTGTAGTTCTACATGTAAGTTTGAACATTTCACTTTTCTGACAATTTAATACTGGCTGTACTGCAGCTCACACCCGATGTGGAATCAGCTCTTCTGCAGCAAGTTTTGCAGCTGACACCTGAGCAACTGAGTTCGTTGCCACTAGAGCAGCAGCAGCAGGTGATTCAGCTCCAGAAGATGCTATCAGCTGGTAAATAGAGCGAGTGAAACTGCTTAACAAAAATGTTAAGCAACTTGTACAGCACAACATGGCAACAAGTGGAAAGCGTAGGTTGTCGAGCCACAACACATATAACTTGCCAACATTGTTGCCGTCTCTTTGCCGTCAGTTTTGCTTATGATTATTTGTATGGCATTCTTTCCTCTGGTCGAGATAGAAATGTGATGGAGAAGATAGTGTGAAGGAAGGTGTTCAGTATCCGTCACTACTGTATCATTATAGGGAGAAAAAAAAAAGAGAATAATCTGTATCGAGATATGGTTGTTGCATTTTACCATTTCCCAAATGGGTTGTATCACCAGATTTTTTTTTTTCTTTTGTATTGCCCTCAAATTTTCTCGAAACAGTCTGTGGATCAGCATTGAACATTATTACACATGTTGAGCTGGATATCTGTTATATTGCTGCCATTGCTTCCTCCATTTATTGTTTAATAACCGTAGTCTCGTCATTCTAGTTATACTTATTGTTTCAATCTAAGCTGTTCTTGAGTTGTCGCATTATTGTACCTATCTTGATCTGAAATTGTTTAATAATTGCTTCTACATCGGAAATAGTAAGTAATAAAAAAAGCTGCAAGTATTTGTTCATTTGGTCGTCCAAATGGAGGTGATTATACGGTATGTCCACCACAAGCCTATCATTATATACGCAAAGCGTTCATTAGCTGCACCTGCTTCCAAACACGGGGATTAAGTTTAAGAGCAAAAGGCATCCCAATTTTCGACAGTACATTGTTGAATATGACCAATCTCCAATCGAAAAATAGCTGTTGAAGAACCTTCTTGATTTCTTAACAGCATAGCTCCTATTCTGATGTACACATAATAACAAAGATCCATTCACCCTAAGGGCTACAAAGCTGGAGGCTATAGGCCCTACTCTCCTACAGATAAGGGATACATCTTCTTGGGTCAAAAATTGCACTACCATATGTTAACATAGGGTACAACTGCTGCTGATTACAAATACAATGAGTTGGCAAACATGATACCCCGATTTAAACTATTACTTGCCTCTTCAAACTTCTTCGCAAGGTTAACCTCCCCAACGGCTTGAGCAGCTGCTTCCAACTGAGAAAAAGTTCAGAATTAATAGGTTCAAGCATGGAACGAAAGAGCTTGCAAGGAAATACTAACGGATACCACTGAACAAAACTGCAAGGAAATAGGTGGATGGAAGGTCAACCTGTTTCAAAAATTCGTCCAGCCTTCTCGCGAGCCTTATGATACTTCCTTCAAAAATGTCTGTCATTTCAATTACCTCTGCAAAGGTGGCACCCTGTATGCAGACAATTCAGACAACAAAATAAAGTAATGAAATGAGAGCAGGTACCGATAGTAGAAGACCAAACCAAAAACTGAACTTGAGATTAAGATACTTCTGTCCAGGAAGTTTCCAAAATAAGAAAAGGGGAATTATTTTCTAACAATTATAACTTTGTATATTGACCTTTGACCAGCAGTATATGACATCCATCAAGTAGGGTCTGCAAGCTGACTCAACATATTCCTCCACATTTACTTCCAGTTTGCATTCTCGTTGTACCTACAATAATGAGAATTAGAAACCTCTATCAAGTTTGTAGGGGTAGGGGTGGGGGAGCAAAAAAATAAGCACCTCAGCTATTTTTCTTGCAGCCTCCTGAAGTTGCATCATCGGCCTAGAAAGTTCACTTCTCAAGCGTATTTGCTCACTTGATTTTTCACAAGGCACAAAGCAGCTAGCAAGGGAAGCAATTTGATGATGATCAAGATCATTAAATGTACCTAGACAGAGAAAAAAAATTAAAGCAATACTGGAATCAAAACTACATGGAAAAATTAGATACAGTAAAACATATAGAATGGATACCATTGAACATAAGCTCAGTGATAAGCAGTTCATCCCCTGTGTCTATTAAACAGGCAGCACGGCCCTTTATCTGGAGAACACCATCGGCATCAATATGACCAAGCATCTTCAGAACGCGTGACCGGTTCTTAAGCTCATCTCGAAATTTTTGTAACTGAAAGGAGAAAAGTTTTAAGAACTCATTTAGCTGAACCGAGAAACCAAGGTACAATAACTCAACCAACCTGCGAATCCCGCATCTTTGACTTAAGTTGCTGAATCTCATGGTTCAACTCTGCTTTTCTGTGGTACCATGACATTTCCTGCTCACTTTGACCAGACTAAGACAAAAAAAGGTACAAAATAAGTCGGTAAAAAAATGACTCCAGATATTTATTGACTTTTGAAGGTCACCATGTCACGTACCTTATAAAGTGGGTGAGAGCATTGTTTCTGCTCAAGGTCCTCAAGTTTATGAACCAAGTCAACTAATTCAGGTTCTTGAATGCCCATGTCCTGTTTAGTGGCATTAGATGATCAAAATGCATGCATAATAATTCCAAGAATGTTATGTTTAAAATGCAGGAGCATCTATTTTTCTCAGACAAGCTGGACCAAGTCAACTAATTCAGGTTCTTGAATGCCCATGTCCAGTTTAGTGGCATTAGATCCATAATTTCAAGAATGTTATGTTTAAAATGCAGGAACATTTATTTTCATCAGACAAGCTGGACCAACTCGAGTGGCAAAATTTCCAACAGATGTGGGAACCAGACAGCATCAGAAGTCTGCGAACATGATCAGCTGAGGACCAGGTCGACTTTTTACAGTGACATTTGATCTCAGTCTCAGCAGATATATCATGTGGAAAATGCATCGAATGCCAAATACAAAAATCCCCATTAACATATTTGGAAGTATCAGCAGAGAGCACCTAATTACCTAAAAATAAGCTATACGATTCACAAGTACTTATTATGTTTCTGGAGTGTTGTTCATGTCCTTATGTACAACTTATCCTGCTATTGTATAATTTCCAGGAACTTTAGGCCACAAAAATAAGAAATTTCTGTAAGAGGGCAAGAAAAAATTTACTTTGATTGGATGTAGCTTCGGAAGCCCTTGGGGGTAGCGCTTTCCTAGTTCTTGCACTGCAAAAAGTATATTTTGTCTTGCTTCATGTGGTCGTAGATCAGGAGGAATGTTGATTCTAACGCTGCTTAGACCACATACCAAAGGCAATGGTACAGGCACCTGCAAATAACTCGAGATTAAGAGGAAGTAATAATATTTTGGCTACTCTTGGATGACCACCTAATGATAGTCTTGAGAATAAATCCTGTCACTGAGCTTCCACTTACCACATGCATTTCACCTTTCTCCCCTGAGCGAGGTGGGCATGGCTTTGAGCGTCCTCCATTCTCGCTGGAACTAGATGAGCAGTGAAGCAAGGTATCCACTATATAGTTATTACTGCGAGATGCACTTAATGCAGGAAGGAGAGTCCCAGATGCTGGAGGTTTCTTCACCACATTTACAACCACACCCCATCCCCAATCTGTCGAACCATCCCTCACCTTAACCTGCCAAAATGCAAAATACAGAGTGCAAACAATTTGTAAAGTTTTCAACATAAGTATTATAAAACAATAGACTGTCAGAGGGGGGAGGGGGTGATAAGCAGACGTAGGTAAAGATTTCATGGAGTTTCTCATTGGCTAAATAAAATGGTGGCGGATCTAATAAACTAATCCACAAGTCAGAACAGAACCTGTGCATAAGAGTTACCTACCAGTCTTCCAGGAACCAAATATAACAAAGCCCTCTCTGGTCTAATCATCTCAGACATGATTTTCTTTTCAAGTTCAGATATATCAAGCTCCAATTTATGATATTCAGCAAGATCGGTCTGTACAGAAAAATGTGTAAGTCAAACAGAAGAACTATAATGAATACTGAAATTAAATAGAATACCTCTCCAGAAGAATCGAGCAAGGTAGCTTCATTCTCCAACCTTGTAATCTTTTGAACTACTTCTGGCAATGCCTGAACAACACAGGTATCGCATTATTAACATTGGGTTCTAGTATATGACAGTAGAAGCATCTTGAAGAATGAAGAGTTCTGAAACAAACCTTCTCATATTGAAACTGATGAAAGGAATTCCTAATCACATGCTCAGCTGTAAACTGGCCCTCCACGCGGCTCATTAAATTCAGAATAGTGTAATAGCTCAGCCTGAAAGTACTGATAAGAGGTGCCGGTTTGCCCAATACCATTTCCTTGATAACACTCATTTCCATCTGCAGGGTTCACTCAAGATAAGTCTAATGGACAGATGTCAAGCTAAAGGAAATAATTCACATAAGAAACCACTGCAAGCTAAATAATTATTCATATGACAAGCAAACTCAAACATAAGCTAAGGAAAAAAATAACAGGAAATTTCAACATGATACAAATATTGAAGTATCACAATCCAGAGCAGGACAACTATCATGCACATGTGAAGGTTCCACACAGCCTGAAAACATATGTCTTGAATCATATTGAACTAATACACATTCATGTAATACTCATTTGCATACCAATAAACTTGAAAATGTTGAAAGGAAAGAAAGGTTGAAACAAAAAATCATCTAGTACAATCAGAATCATAACTTTTAATTAAAGATTCAGTTATCGGTTATTGACTCAAATTTTGCATACTGAATACAGAAAGACTGCTGCAGAATCAGGATGCAGTGAGACATTTTTCTCCAAAAGAGCCCCATTTGTCAAGACTAAGGTGTCCAGTCAATAAAGACTAAAGCCTGCTGTTCTGAACACATTGACAAGATATACAAAGTATTCTTAAATAAAAAACAAAAGATATACAAAGTATTCTTAAATAAAAAACAAAAGATAATAATAACATAAGACTGTGGGACCTTACCTTCTCATCAATCATTATAACACAAATTCCACGCTCATCCTTGCCGCGACGGCCAGCTCTTCCACTCATCTAAGAATGCAGTGCATGTGAAAATGAAGTAAGAAGGGCTGGTATTTCCTTGCAACAAACAATAATCGTATACATGTGTGGCTGACTTGCATGTCAATACATGCAAGATTTACCTGTATATATTCTCCAGAACCAATATAGCGGTTAGTATCACCATCCCATTTTTTGACAGATGTGAAAACCACCGTTTTTGCAGGCATATTAAGACCCATGGCAAACTGAGGAAGAAAGATAACATGATCATGACTGTTATTGATCAAATAGTGCAATTTAAGAGTTGATGATGCATTATTAACATAAATCTTAAAAATATATAACAACAGTTCTCTTACAGTACCAATTTGAAAAGTATAGAAAAATATCATTTAAAATGCACCTCTAGATTATAATACATGCGAAGAGGTGAGAACAAGTATAAGGGTAGGTGAAATAACAAGGAAAAGGATCGTACTGTCTCAGTAGCAAAGAGAGCCTTCACAAGACCTTCTTGAAAGAGCAATTCCACCAGCTCCTTAATTATTGGAAGTAATCCAGAATGGTGTACTGCGATACCTCGTTTAAGAAGAGGCAACATCAACTCTATAGCAGGTAAGGTTTTATCTTCTTCCTTCAAAAGATGAATTGCATTATTGAAAACCTGCTCGATGCAATCCTTCTC
Source organism: Eragrostis curvula (assembly GCA_007726485.1). Taxonomy (NCBI): domain Eukaryota; kingdom Viridiplantae; phylum Streptophyta; class Magnoliopsida; order Poales; family Poaceae; genus Eragrostis; species Eragrostis curvula. The sequence goes on along the minus strand of RWGY01000449.1, from coordinate 88,855 downwards.
CTCATCAGTGTTGAAGTCAAGTTTTGACATAGACATAGCATGGTGCTCGCATTCTCTTCTGCTAAAGCTGAAAATTATGACCGGTTGAAACTTGCGCTCCATAATCATCTGAAGATTAAGATCCAACGGAAATCAAGTAAGGAAATGCGGTAGAGTTTGAAATAAGATACTTTTATCAAAAACTAAACAGTTAATACTTACAAGTGACAGGCAAATATGGCATTTGACATTACAGATTTTATATGAGGTAACCATACAAAGATTAGGACATGACATGCAAGTATATGAACGCTTGAGCAGCAGAAATTTCAAATAATATAACAACAGCTGACCAGTAGATATCAACAATGTGGCCTGTTCTCTTTAACATATCGCAATTTATTTTCTATTAGAAAAAATCAGCATGTTCAAACTGTTAAAATCAGGGAGTGCAAGGCAAAGAGTATCATCTTGCAATTATGTATGCTGGTAGCTGCTTACCTTGACGATTCTGTATATGTCAGAAGTCCCAGAAGCACTTCCACCTTTTGCAATTCGACCACTAGCTTTAGGGCCACCACCCTTCCTTCCATCTAGCTGAACATTTTGCTTAGCAAAGGAGTCCTGCAGCTTCCCAAAGTTGTCTTCTCTGAACTGACCATTTTCATCCACTACAAGGTAGAGTCCAGAGCCGCCTATTGGAAACACATAGTGCTGCAATGGCGTCGGCCTGAAGTCTGTATACACAACGTGACAGGGCTGCTTGTGCAGATTGCATATCCACTCAGCAAACTCAGTTGCATTTGACATGGTAGCGGAGAGAAAGACCATCTTTATGGCAGGGGGCAGGAAAATTATGCTCTCCTCCCACACAACCCCTCTCTCACGATCCTTCATGTAGTGTATCTCGTCGAATATGACCCACCCGACTTCCTTGATCACCTCGGAGCCCCTGTAGAGCATGGCCCTGAGGATCTCGGTGGTCATGACCAGGCACGAGGCGTTGGGCTGGAGCGTGACGTCTCCCGTCATGAGGCCGACCTCGGGGAACTCTTGGCTGAGCTCCCTGTACTTCTGGTTGCTGAGCGCCTTGAGCGGGGACGTGTAGATGACCTTCTGCTTGTCCCTGAAGGCCATGGCGATGGCGTACTCGGCGATGGCCGTCTTTCCCGCAGAGGTGTGCGCGGACACCAGCACGGACTCGTTGCGCTCCAGGCACGCGATGGAGACGCTCTGGAAGGGGTCGAGCTGGAACGGGTACTGCTTGGCCATCTCCCCGTGGAACGCCGGGTCGGACAGCGTCCCGTGCACGGCCTCGTCCTTGGCCGCATCGTAGCCCTTCGGGACGGCCACCTCGTGGATGCACGACCGCGAGATGTTCCGTCGCTTGGCCGCCGGCTCCCCGTCCGCCTGCTCCGGCGGCGCCACGGCCGGCGGCGTCTGCTGCTGCTGCTGCCCCTCGTCCCTCGAGTCCGACGACTTGCGCTTGCCGGCGTTCTCCGCCTCTTCCCCCATCCTCCTTACTCGCCCGACGCAAACCTAGCCACCAAAAACATCGCATCAGCTGATAAACGAACCAAATTGGGCAATCGAATCAGGCTATTCGAGGGTTTCTTACCTACGCGAATGGGGATAGAGGAATCTCCGCGCGGTCCGGCGAACGCAAGCCGCGGGTCTTCTCCGGCGGCGGCGGCGGCGAAGCAGAGCGCAGCCCTAGCTCCGCGACGGCTGCTCCCTCTTCGGCTACTTCACCGCGAGAAGGGAGGGGACGGGCTCTAACAGCACCGCGCGAATCTCGGCCGTTAATCATATTCGCACGAATATTAACGCGGGAGCTAGCTGACCCGTCCACAGCTTGGGCCCTTCCGCCAAAGGCCCCCGTGGAGACGTGGCCAGCAAGGATTCGGCTCGGCCCGATTAAGCCCGATTAATAGCTCCGCGTGAAAATAAGGAAAGTTTGAACCCCACCCCCCGAATCGGAGTCAGGAACGCCGATACGCCTCCCCTGTTCTCCGCTCCTGCTCTATATACATATCCAGCAACCACGCCGCCGGAGTCGAATCAATCCAGAGTTTCTCGATTCCGGCAAGAAAGCGAGAGAGCTTCTCGAATCCGGCAACAGACCAAGAAAGAGGAGGAAGAAGAAGAGGGTGATTCGATTTCGATCCGAAGTCCGATCCAAGAAACCAAGAAAGAGGAAGAAGAGCTTCTGCCAAGAAACCAAGAAAGAGGAAGAAGAAGAGGGTGATTCAATTTCCATCCGAATTCCTGATCCGAACCGCGTAAGAAACCAAGGTTTTTGCTCGGCGGTGGCCATGGAGGCGCAGCGGTTAGAGCGTCCCCAAAGTTAACTTTTAACTGCCTCCAATTGTTTATTGGAAGAAAAGAGGAGAGAGAAGGCTGCCAGTTCTTTCTCAAAAGGCAGTCTCTAAAAAAAATGTGAGACTTAAATATGGACTCTACTCTTCATTCATCATTTCTAAGAGCTAACTGCTACCTCTTAACTAACTCTACCATTGGAAACGCTCTTAGGCTTCGCCGACAACCTCCTGCCTGCATTCAAGTTCGACCCGACCGACTCCAACATCGTCCTAAATGTGAGAGTTTTTTTTTCTTAAATAATTTGACACTTGCATGATGTCCGTTTCCTCGTGACTTTAGTCAGTCTTAATGCACATTTTTTATCGCTCTGTTTTCATGTCTAAATTTTAGATAAGCGAGGTAGCTTTCTTTTATGAGAATAAAAGACCTCTCACATAATGTGAAAGTTTTCCTTCTCTATTTTCATATTTACCTTGTCAAGTTAGCAAAAAAATGCAGATGTAACATAGAATTTAGGATCTATTCAGATCATCTAGCCAACTTTTTTGTCAAGGTATCTTTTTGGATCCCTGACTAATTAATGTCGCTGGTTTTTAGATTTTTCTTGGCTTTTTTTTATATGTTTCTTGTCTTTTTATATGTTTCATTAAGTTTACCAAGGATGATGTGACTAGGAGCTAAAAGTTTAAGAGGTAAGTTGGTTAAAAGTTTAGCTACTTATTGCCATGTTTGGATCCGAATTGACTAAAATTAGTCAACTAAAAATTTAAGAAGTGGATCCAAACAAAACCTTAATGCTTATGAAATGTTGCATTGAGAAAGACAGACCTGATTCGTCCTATCTCAAGGGAGCTGCCTTTTGAGGTTTTATTTTATTTTTGATCTTGGGATAGCCATAAATTGCAAGCGAGTTCCATTTATCTGCCGCTGAGAGATATTTATTTTGATGAACTGATGATGTGTGTGCCAATGCATAGCATATCAGTTTGCTATAAAAATGTACTCGTGCGTACATGTATTTATATTGATGAGTACTTATACGTATTTATGAGTGTCTATGTATGTATTTTGTTTCAATAAGAAAAAACAAAGACAATAAGACAACGGCCAGACTCAAGTTGGCGCAGGTTTCGCTTGCCTCTCGGGATTAGAAAACATCGTCCTAAATGGCTCTACAGAATCGGGCTGCCCCTGCAGTTATCCGCCTATATAAGCCCCTTCCCTCCTTGATCCCTCCCACTCACCACTACTACTAAATCCATCCCCATGGCAAGATATAGCCCCGCCCTAGGCGAAGCACTGCCGCCACCCAACCGTGGGAGGCGACCATCGTCCACTACATCACAAGCGCATTACAGCGGCGGACCAGCAAAACACGTAGCGGCGGTTTGTTACGTGGTCTGCCGCTACAGTCGAGCAGGTGCTACTGTTTAAATGGGCTGCCGTTAGAAATATTTAATAGTGGCAGACTAAAACAATAACATCGCTACTAAATTTTATTAGCGGCGGTTTGAAAGAGGACCACCGCTACTAAACAATAGAATTGTAGCGGCGGTTCTTGTTACAAGCTGCCCCTAGAAAGATCATTGTAGCGGCGGTTTTAGTTTCACGCCGCCGCTTCTCTTCCCTCTCTCCCCTTCCTTTTTAAGTAAATGCGATTAAGACAACCTTTATACATTCATTTGAAACTACATATATATACTTATCGCGATTAAGACGACCTTTATACAAACTAAACATAATTTCAACCTAAAAAACTATATATAGACCTACTTATCGCGATTAAACGTGATTAAGATGTCCTAAAACCAAAAGATCCACGGCTTCTTCACGGGGACGTGCCAAAAGATCCCCGGCTCCTTCACGGGGACGCGCCATCGCCGACGGCGCCATTCTTCACGCCGCCGGCGCCTCCACCTCAAACCTCCGGCGTCCAAGGACGCCATGGGGACGCCGCCGGCACCTCCGGCGGCCAAAGACTCCACGGGTCCGCCGCCACCTTCGGCGGCAAGGGACCCCACGGGGCCGGCTCCACTGCCGGCGTCACCTCCACCTCCGGCTCCACCGCCGGCAGCACCTCCACCTCCACCTTCGGCGGCACCTCCACGTCTGGCTCCGGCACGGATGGGGACGGGGGTGCCGGGGGCCAAGGCGCCAGGGGCCAAGCTCCGGCCATGGCGCCCACGAGGGGTCCACGGACTCCGCGCGGTCGGACCATGCCAACCACGGGCTCGGAGAACGCCGACGACGGCGCTCGCGCTGGCGACGGCGCTGTTCGCGCTCGCGCTGGTTGTGCTCGCGCCGGATGTAGCGGTGGCGAGCCATTCGCCGGACTTAAAGCCGGCGGCGATTTGTAGCTGCAGGTGACGTTCAATCTGCCGCTATAAATAGCATTGGCGGACTAGGGTTTCGGACGCCGCTAGAAAATCGCCGCATCATGGACACCTCCGAACCAACACACATTCACTGACCTGTGGGCCCTCCAATGTTCCGGGTCCACACGTCATTGACCTGTGCGAGTGGTAAGGCTTACCAAAACCAGCTTAATCAGTAAGGCCCAAAACCGGCCCATTGTACTTCTTTTAAAAGCCGGACCTCTAGCCCTAACCCTAATCTCTCCCCCATTCCCTCCTTCTCCTCTCCGCTGCCCCCCCCCCCCCCCCACCTTCTCCTCTCCGGCAGCCATGGAGGCACCTCTCGTCAGAGCGCGCGTGCGACGAGGTTGCGCGTGGCTCCGTCGAGGGGCTCCTCCGTGGTGCCATGTAAGCTGCGTAGCGGAGGCGGCCACCACGGCGGCCGCAGCGGGGTGGCGTTGCTGCGTGGCGAAGGCGGCCACCACGGCGGCCGTGACGGGGCGGCGTCGCTCCGTGGCATAGGCAGCCACAACGGCGGCAGCGGCGGGGCAGCGTCGCTGCATGGCGGAGGCGGCCACCATGGCGGCCGCGACAGGGCGGCTAGGGTTTCGGGTGCCACTAGGATTTCGGGGGCGGCTAGGGTTTTGGCTTTTTTAAAATAAAAAAATCATTATTAGCAGCGGGTGGTGGCATCATCCGTTGCTGGAAATGACTCTTTGTAGCGGCGGCCGGTGGCATTATCCGCCGCTACAGATGGTGCCTGTAACGGTGGTTTCTGGAGACCGCCGCTATAAAGATTATTTATAGCGGCGCTTGCGTAGCGGCGGACTGCTGGAACCGCCGCTGCAGAGCTTTTTGGTCCGCCGCTGTAGTGGACTTGTGTTGTTGTGGTCAGTCCGGGCTTTCTTTAAACGCCTTAGTGGAGAGATGGCTGAGTGTAAGATGTGCGGGGCCTGGCTAAGAGCCGTAGTCGCCAATGGAACCACAAGGCTCCATCGCCATCTTCAGAGCAAGAGATGCTTGGACGCGCAGGCGCAGAACATCTTTGGAGAGAAGCAGAACATCTTTGGAGATCTCGAAGACCTCAATGACACGGGCTCTTGAACCCAGCGGTTCGTATACACTAGTTATTCCGGTGCACGCTGTGCCTGGATCGACCAATCGATGCATCATGTGCTTAAGTTTTGTATGATGATATGCCTGCACAATTCCTTTCATTTTTGCCTCCATTCAAGTGCAGATACATGGGGCGAGCACCCAACTTGGGAATCAGTGTGGATATGTTCCCTATCATGATCAAGAGCTGCATCGGCCGTGTTCCTCAGAAAATAATATGCATGCTGCTCTCTCTCTCTCTCTTCTGTCATTATTTACGTTTGTGCTGTTTGGTTTGTTGCACATTATGTTGTTATGTGAATATGTACCCCCTCCCCTCCCCCTCCGTTTTAGTTCAAAAATAGTAATAAACAAAACGAACTAGAGTTGTTTTCAACAACAACAATGTAAGAATGAAGGCTCCCTGTACTCCAGCCAGCTCCTCTTCTGATTGATGATAGCAGCATGGGTAAATTAATAACCATGTAATGCATTGTACGTACATGATGTGAGTGTTAGGTTGATCTCTAACCCCGCAGGCCCAAAGGCCCGCGGCCCTTGATTGCGCCCTGATCGGGGGCGCCCAACCGAACCCATGGTTGGTGGGCCCCTGTTGCCAGCGCCACATAAATAGAGGTGGGGGCCGGCGGCTCACAGCACGAGGTTCGCCGTGAGCACCGCACCCACCAACAAACCCTAACCCGATCCCGAGGGGGCGCTGAGGCAACGGGAAGCCGCCGCCACCACGACGCCGTCGCCCGCCGCCGTCACTCACTCGCCGCCAGTCGCCACAATGGCGGCTCCTGCACAATCGTCACACGAAGGTACTCATCCCCTCTTCCTTTTCCCTTAGATCCAGACCCGAACATCCTGCTATGTCTAGAACAGATCACAGGACCCGCTTTATCTACACCTAGTATTTTATCAGAGTCTAACAATGGTATCAAGAGCCTTGCTAGTGCGTAGATCTAGATCGGGTCGCAGAATTGTAGAAGGAGATGATTTTGTTTTCGATTCATGAACAGCAACCCTAACCCTAGATCAAGAATAACAGAGGAAGGCCGGTTGGTGCTTACCTGCTCCACCGTGCCGTCCACCGCGTCCACGCGGACCAGAGCCCGCCGCCGCTCGCCGCCGGGACGCCGGCGTGCGCGTGCGCGACGTCTACAGACAAACAGAGAACTTGGCACCGTCACAGCGCCGCTCGACGGCGGCGCGTTCACCCTCGGGTGGACGCGCGCGCCGGCGAGGGGGGCTGCGGCGGTGCCGCCGTCTTCATTTCTTCAAGCCGCCGCCGTCGCCTTGCGCTCGTCGCATCGCCTCTGCGCGGGGAGGAGAAAGGGGAGAGAAAGAATGGGGGCTAGGGTTTCTGGAAGGGCGACGCGCCGCGTTTTTGTTCACCCGATCTCCGCGCGTGTCCGTCCGATGGAGATCGACGGCCAGGATCGGCCGGCCGCCACTCGGGCTGAATTAAGCCCAGGCGGGATGAGGCGCTGGGCCGGTTTGGCGGTCCAGTCGCTGGACGCTGGGCTTTAGGCCCACGCTGGCGCGCGAGCGCGAAAGAGGCCGGTTTTTCACGGGCCAGGCCAAAATGCATAGAATGTTTTTTGTTTTAGTTTAAACTTTTCCAGAAGCTGTTTTGAATAGAATTTGAATGAATTTTGATCAGATTCCGTCTCTGTTTGAATTTGAACCAAAGAGATAATTTTCCAGAGACTAGATAATTGAAATTATGCTTCTGTTTAAGTTTTTACTACAGATTTATTAACGTTTCCGCTCCATAGATAATTGATTATTCATGTTTGCATTGATTTTAAATTCAAACCAAAGGGAGAATTTGATTTCAATTCATAGATGCCTGTTCAGAATTAATCTTGATGTTGCCATTTTCTGACCAAAGTTGATAATGGCAATATTGTAATTTAATAGACAATTTTTATGCATTATTTCTATTTCTGCCCAAAGGTGATATAGGTTTAATGCAAAAAGTATCGTAAGGCATGCAATGTTTTCTGTTATTATGTTGTTCTCACCTGTTTTGAAATGTATTTCAGGAGGGCTATCTATGATGATGACCATCAATGATATCCCAGTGCTTAAAGAAGATAATTATGGAGAATGGAACAAGAAGCTAGACCTCTTCTTCACTCTTGCTAGCCTTGACTGGGTGCTGTCTGCACCAGTTCCTGAAGCTTCTGAGCGGCCAGAAAGAGAAGAGAATGAGACAGATGCTGCTTGGTCAGTTAGAGAGCTTGCCTACAAGGCAAGCAAAGACAGCTATGATGTTGAGTATGCTGCTTGGTTCCCTGCCAACAAGAAGTGTTTGGCAGTGGTAAAGAACACTATAGAGGCCTCCATCATGGGGTCAATTACAGATTGTCCTACTGTTGTTGAGTACCTTGAGAAGATAAAGAGTCAGTACACTGGCTCTTCAAAGACATATGCTACCCAGTTGATAAAGCAGCTGGTCACAGAGAGGTACACGGGTGGTGGGATAAGAGAGCACATACATCGCATGGTCAGTATAAACAACAAGCTTAAACCAATGGGCCTTGCTTTCAAGGATGATCACATCGTCCATTTGTTTTTTCCTCGTTGCCAAAGACCTTCGATACCTTCATTGTTGGTTACAACATGTCCCCAGAAAAATGGGACATAGAGAAGGCCATTGCGATGTGTGTGCAAGAAGAGGAAAGACTGCCCCCGTCTTCTATCAACTTTGTGAAGACCAAGAACAAGAATGAGAATCCTGCTGAAAATCCCTCCTCTAAGGGAAAAGGTCCTCAGCATTTCCAGGGACAGTCCTCTCAGCAGCATAAACCCAAAGATGGACAATTTACTGTGGGAAAAGACCAGTGTATGCACTGCTTGGGTAAGGGACACTACAAGAAAGATTGTCCCAAATACTTAAAGATGATCATGGAAAAGAGAGGTGAGAACATTATTTCATTTGTAAATGAATCCTTGTATACAGATTATTCGAAATCTACTTGGTGGATTGATTCAGGAGCAACTATTCATGTTGCAAATTCTTTACAGGGATTCCGTTCGACGAGAACCACTCAAAAAAGCGAAAGGCAAATTAAGGTTGCCAACGGAGTCGAAGCAGATGTCGAAGCAGTTGGAGATCTTCTCTTAGAGTTTGACACCGGCTTTAGTTTATTACTTAGAGATGTTTTTTATGTACCCACATTACAGAGGAACTTAATAAGTGTGTCTCGTCTAGATGATTACGGATTTGATTGTCATTTTGGTAATGGCAGATGTGTAATAAAGATTGGTAATACAGTTGCTACTATTGCTTTTAAGAGAAATGATCTTTATTTGTTATCGCTGCGTGAAAGTGTGAATTCCGTATGTGATGTGAATGCAATTGTATCTACAGATGTTAATATTAGAAAGCGAAAGAGAAAAGATAATGAATCATCGAAACTGTGGCATTGTTGTTTGGGCCACATTTCGAGGGGGAGAATAGAAAGACTCATTAAAACAGATATTCTTCCCGCTTTAGAGTTATCAGATTTAGAGCAATGCATCGATTGCATTAAAGGAAAATATGTAAAGATAACAAAGAAAACTGCTGAGCATAGCGCAGGTGTTTTAGAGCTAATTCACACTGACATCTGCGGTCCTTTCTCAGTTAAAAGCATAGATGGATATGATTCGTTCATAACATTTACAGATGATTATTCCCGTTATGGATACATCTATCCAATCAAAGAAAATCAGAAGCTTTAGATAAATTCAAGATATTCAAGGCTGAAGTTGAAAATCAGCACAATTTAAAGATAAAAATAGTCAGATCCGACCGTGGAGGGGAATACTACGGTCGGCATACCCCATATGGCCAAGTTCCAGGACCTTTTGCAAGGTTCCTACAGGAACAAGGCATAGTAGCCCAGTATTCAATGCCGGGCGACCCTCAGCAGAATGGAGTGGCAGAAAGGCGCAATCGCACCTTAATGGATATGGTACGGAGTATGATAAGTTTCTCCACTTTACCAGTGAGTTTATGGATGGAGGCATTAAAAACCGCCGTATATATTCTCAACAGAGTACCATCTAAGGCGGTGCCGAAAACACCGTATGAGTTGTGGACAGGAAGAATACCCTCATTGAATCACCTAAGGGTGTGGGGAGTCCTGCTGAGGCAAAGATATTCAACCCGAATATTGGGAAATTAGATCCCAAAACAGTGAGCTGCCATTTTATTGGCTATGCAGAGAAATCAAAGGGATATCGGTTCTACTGTTCAGATAGACATACGAAGTTTATAGAAACAAGACACGCTGCCTTCTTAGAAGAACAAATGGTTCGGGGGAGCGTGGCAGTTCGAGAGATTGATCTTGAGGAGAAGCGGGTGTATGCGCCCAATCCAGTGATTCAAGAACATTTCTTCTCACTGCCCGTTGTGGCTGCACCGACAGTGCGAGACACTGTGATGTCAGCCCCTGTGGTGGTTCCTCCTGTGGCAACAACGAATGAAAATGTGGAACCTGTCCCTCAGGATCCTATAGAGCCCATTGCTGCAGAACAAGGGGAGCCGCTACAACCTCCAATAGAAAATGCTCCAGATGTGGAGGTACAACCTCCGATAGAAAATGAGCAAAATGTAGAGGCCCCTAGAAGGTCTCAAAGAGCAAGGAGGTCGGCTATTTCTAGTGATTATAAAGTATATAACACTGAGAGTTATCAAGAATATCAAATGGAGGATGACCCTACCTCATTTGAAGAAGCCATGAGAAGCGAGCATTCGTCTAAGTGGTTAGCAGCCATGGAAGATGAAATGAGATCAATGAGTACCAACGATGTTTGGGACTTAGTAGAAATTCCTGAAGGAGTCAAGCCAGTAGGCTGTAAATGGGTCTACGAAACAAAATATGACTCACAAGGGAATATAGAAAAGTTCAAAGCGCGACTTGTGGCAAAAGGCTATACGCAAAAAGAGGGAATTGACTATCATGAGACCTTTTCTCCAGTCTCATGTAAAGATTCCTTCAGAGTCATTATGGCCCTTGTGGCTCATTTTGATTTAGAATTGCATCAAATAGATATAAAGACGGCGTTCCTTAATGGGGATGTAGATAAAGAATTTTTCATGGCACAACCAAAAGGTTTTGTTGTGGAAGGAAAGGAAAAGATGGGATGCCGCATAAAGAAATCGATTTATGGGTTAAAGCAAGCTTCAAGAATGTGGTTCTTGAAGTTCGACAGTACGATTAAAAGTTTCGGGTTTGAACAGAATGTGGAGGACGATTGCGTGTATGCAAAGTTCAAGAATGGAAAGTATATCTTCCTAATCCTGTATGTGGATGATATCCTGCTTGCAAGCAGTGACGTCAGTCTACTACTAGAAACAAAGAAATTCTTGTCCTCGCAATTCGAAATGAAAGATCTTGGTGAAGCGAAATTCGTCTTAGGAATTGAAATTCACCGAGACAGAACAAAAGGGGTATTAGGACTATCACAAAAGACATACATAGAAAAGGTCCTGAAGAAATACAATATGTACAAATGCAATGCTTCACCTGCTCCCATAGTCAAGGGCGATAGATATGGAGACTTTCAATGTCCAAAGAATCAATATGAAAAAGATCAAATGAAATCGGTACCATATGCTTCAGCTGTCGGAAGCTTACAGTATGCACAAGTGTGCACACGCCCTGACATTGCTTTTGTTACCGGGTTGCTTGGTAGATTCCAGAGTAATCCAGGACCAGAACATTGGAAGTTGGTAAAGAAAGTTCTGCGCTATTTGCAAGGAACAAAATGCCTCATGTTGACATACAGAAGAACAGATTCTCTGCAAATCACGGCATATGCAGATGCTGATTTTGCAGGAGATAACAGAAAATCGACGTCGGGATATGTGTTCACTCTCGCGGGAGGGGCCATATCATGGAAGAGTTGCAAGCAAAGTATCACTGCAGCATCCACAATGCACGCAGAGTTTATTGCTTGTTTCGAGGCCGTAGGACAGGTGAATTGGCTAAAGAAACTTATACCCGGTTTAAGAGTGGTTGACGACATCTCAAGACCACAAAAGATGTACTGCGACAATGAACCCGCAGTCTCGTATGCACACAACAACAGGTCAAGTGCCGCTACCAAGCACATTGATATAAAGTATTATGTTGTGAAAGATAGAGTCCAAGATCAAAGTATAAGACTCGAGCATATACGATCAGAAGAGATGCTCGCGGATCCGCTAACGAAAGACTTACCACCCAACGTGTTCAAGGAACACGTAGCCGGCATGGGGTTAAGGGACAGCCTATGATCTATGGACTAAAGAGGCCCATAAAGAATAAAGGACTGTTTCAGAATGGAGGCGTGTATTGTAGCTGTTGATTATATCGGCAGGATATGACCGTGACGATGAGACATGCTCTATGCATTAATCTACGACGAGACAAGTGAAACAGAAAAGAAAAGATAAAAGATGAGATCAAGGGGGAGATTGTTAGGTTGATCTCTAACCCCGCAGGCCCAAAGGCCCGCGGCCCTTGATCGCGCCCTGATCGGGGGCGCCCAACCGAACCCATGGTTGGTGGGCCCCTGTTGCCAGCGCCACATAAATAGAGGTGGGGGCCGGCAGCTCACAGCACGAGGTTCGCCGTGAGCACCGCACCCACCAACAAACCCTAACCCGATCCCGAGGGGGCGCTGAGGCAACGGGAAGCCGCCGCCACCACGACGCCGTCGCCCGCCGCCGTCACTCACTCGCCGCCAGTCGCCACAATGGCGGCTCCTGCACAATCGTCACACGAAGGTACTCATCTCCTCTTCCTTTTCCCTTAGATCCAGACCCGAACATCCTGCTATGTCTAGAACAGATCACAGGACCCGCTTTATCTACACCTAGTATTTTATCAGAGTCTACAAGTGAGGTGTTGACTAAGCTACCCAATCAACAACTTAACAATTAAAGGAACGACAAAAAATGTTTTATGTATGTGATTTACTTTCTACCCACTACAACCTTTTTGGGGATGAAATTCCTGGTATAATGGATGATGGGGAGAAGACTTGTACATTGGAGGACACCCCATCAAGACAAGTCAGGACACGCCCGCGCGCCGATGCTTTGCCTCCGGGCTTAAGGCTCACGGACAAGTTAAACACCTACCGTCAGATATATTACTTTGTATATAGTACTGTATGCTTGCAGTGCGATATCTTACACGAATTTTCCGAAGACGGGGAAGAACCAAACAAGCTTGAGTACAGTGTCCATGCATGCATCTGGTTTCAAGTACTCGCGCGGATAAAAGATGCAGCCGATGCATGGACAAGACGTCGGTCGATGTCGGCGGAGTGGTAGGTGGAGCAGCTCGGCGTGCACGTACGACAGCCCCAACAGCAACTCCATCGGGCTGAACTTTTTGTTCTTTTGTGGACTCCGATCGGGCTCAAGCTCAACTTTGGATGGACATACACGTGCCCGCGTAGAGCGCTGCGCTAGGAACGCACAGCAACACACGTGGGCCCTTCGTCCACGGCTTCACTCGTGGACTTTCAGTGAAAAGAAAGAAGGGTTTGATGGTACTTCATATCCCTTAAACTCTAATACCTCAAAGCTACTTCCAATGAGAGTCTCATTCTCATTAAATAAAGTGTCATGTCGCTAATGTTCGATAGCTTGTAAAGGACTGGTGTATCTTCTAATGGCAATAAGGAATTTTCTCATCATGATTTTATTGTAAATTCTCATGCACCTACTATATTTTATTTGTAAGAGTGAAATGCATCCGTGGTACATGAACTATTTAGGAATGGTCATAGAGCTACATAAACTCCTAAAGTGACCATCTAGGTTCACAAACTATTTAGGAATGATCATCTAGGTACATAAACTCATAAAGTGGCCATTTAGATCCACAAACTATTAGCTGCCGAGGTCCATATCTGTTCTAGTGAGATGAAAAACATCATTAATTAGCAAATATGTTTTAGTGAGACGAAGGACAAGGCCATTGGGGACAAGAGTGGGCCAGCCGGCTTGTGCTTTCTTTAACAATGGTCCATATTCCTCCATTTATACTCTTGCATCCAAAACTCACCAAAACTCGTAGAACTTTATTTGTTTAACTAAATATGCATCGTGAATGACATTTTATTTACCGGTATATATTGGCGGTCATTTACGATTTAATAGCTGCCAACACGCACGAAGGGCTTTGGATCTAGGTGGCTATAACATAATTAGTTTGTGGACCTAAATGATCATTTTAGCAGTTTATGTACTTAGATGACCATTCCTAATTAGTTTGTGGACTTAGATGGTCACTTTAGGAGTTTATATACCTAGATGACCATTCCAAAATAGTTTATGTACCCCGGTCGACGTATTTCACTCTATTTGTAAAAACCACCTCAGTGAACCCATATTTCATCGATGTGTTTTCGTCAATATATAACCAAAAGAAACTAAGTTAAATAATTTAAAATTGTTAAAGTGTTTAAATGAGAATTATTCTCATCTTATTTTTATTAAAAATGTATCAAAATACAAAACTTTATGGGACACCAAGTTTAAACTCTAACCGGCTCTTCTTCATTTTTTTTTTCATATCTCAAATATGGAGATTGTACTTCCAAAATTTTGCAAGCTTCACAAGAACGCCACGAACTACTCCAAACGAACGAAAAATGGCTTTAACCGATTAAGCATCTGCAAACTAGGTTGGTTTTTGCAACAAAACTTAATAGGTGGATGGAGATTTGCAACAAAAATACTTGTGGGTGGGAATATCACACTCGAAGTGACTTATAGTGTGGTTTTTGCAATTAAGACACAAAACAAAGAAAGAAAGAAAGAAAGAAAGAAAGAAAGAAAGAAAGAAAGAAAGAATGATCAACAGAAAATCAAAGTGAAACGAACTGAATGCTACAAAAGTTTCAAAATCGGGTGTGATCAAGCATTATTTCGAGTCTACTATGGTCGGGGAGGTCATTCTCATTCTTAAAAGAACCCTTTTATATATTTTTGTAGCCTTTATGACAATATAAGAGCACTGTTACAGTACCCTTTTAACTTCCTAAGAGGTAAAAGGTCAAAGAAAATATGAACCATTGATTTATAAATACTAGAAAATATAAAAAAAGAAAAATTGGATCGATCGGCGCTTATTTTCAGGAAGGAAATTTATGTGTCTCCAATTTGCAGTTATCGAAAATATCTGAAATTTGTCTGAATTAAATGTTTATATAGATTGCCCAATAGGATGTCAAATACACATAAATTAGAAAGTGATTTTTGTTAATACAAACTAGCACATTTCACTTTTCCCATGTCAGCATGTTTCATCATGCGATCATGTTCCCCATCACATTTTTTCCACCAGCGAATGTCCCACCACAACGTGAAAACGTTAAAAAAAATGATCGATCACATAGTGTTGTGATTTACCATCACATGACAAAAAAGAGATATCATGTTGTATCCATGAAAAAATTACACAGTAACAACTTCGGAAGGAAATTTCGATCTCCATGCAAAATCCTAACAACTTTGGAATAAATTTTGGTGGCCTATTACATCCTAAGAGGTAAAAGGTCATGGATCTAGTTAAAATAGACGGTCCATATTTATTGTGAGGTACCGTAAAAATTAATAATCAACGCCACGAGGTATACACCAATGATTTACCGCCATCTCGATCACATTCAATCATGTCTACTATATACTGGCCCGGCCGGCTTCACTATTGCCGAACAGCTAGCTAGAAATGCGCACGAGCAGAACTATCTAGCACCGTCTCCTTGACGTGACGCCCTTACGTACAGATACTACCGCCGGATCGTTACTAACCGTGTGACATACGGGGACATTGCGATTGCACCGTCTCGGGCTCGGTAGAGCGCGCTCATCCCCAAACCGTCATGAGACCCGCAACCGCAATGCTGCAGTGTTTTCCGGAGCCCGGTCGCGCCTCGGCTCGCAGCCTTCTTTAGTTTTTTACGCGCAACGGCCTAGCTTTTTAGAGATAGAAAAATGGCGACGGTTACTTACAGCCGTCACTTCGATCCGCGAGCCTTTAGCTGACATCACAAAAGCAGTGTTTGTTTTCTATATTCTGTTTTCCCAGTTGATATGTTCAATGGATCATCGACCACGTCGGAAATCGCTTGAGGTAAGTGCTACCAGCTGTATTTCATTTTGTTGTTGCGCAGTTACTTCTCTTTTATTTCTTGTCTTGATCTGAATAATGTACCAGTTTCCTTGGTGCACTACAATGTGTCTCAATAGTATGTATCCTCTGTAATGAAATTTTTATACTTGAGCTGTGAAAGATTAAAAAAATGGCGACAACCTCTAAAAGCAGCATCCATCCAGCAGACCAGCAAGTCAGAGCCAATGGAGTTCGAGGTTAGGGGTTACAGGCTTCTAGAATAGAGCACTAAATATTGCCAGGAAAGGATGGTAAGAGCAAGCCCAACGACGGACTATAAGCCAAGCATTTCATCTGACAAGGTTGATGTGGAGTAGAGAAGGGATGAGAGAGAAGGTTGGTTGGCGCTTCAGGTGGCGATGGTCGCCACACACCCCGAGATGAATGTGAGACTGATTCAGTTGCATTTATGAGAGGAATGGTAGGGTTCATGTGGGACCATTGAAGTATTAAAAATCTTGTTGAGACAAAGGGTTGCAGGTCTTGTCTGTTTAACTGTCTACAAGACAATTACTTGTCTGGTGCATTGGCCTTGCTCTAAGGGTCTGTTTGTTTGGGCTGGAGCTTTTGAGTTTTTAGAAAAGTTGGCTGTTTGAGTAGCTGAAAAACTGTCTGTTAGATTTATAATGTTGGCTTTTATAATATATATTAAGCTTTTCAGCATGCCAAAAGTCAGAAAAGCACCTCTCAGCAAACTTTTTAGCTTTTAGTTCATTTCATCAGAAGTCAGCTTTTCAGCACTCCAAAAACCAGATCAGAAGTTTGCTGTTTGTTTCAGCTTTTCAGCTGGCCAGCTTTTCAGCTGAAAAAACCAGCTGAAAAGCTGAAACAAATAGAGCCTTAGGCAACCTTTTTCATCTGCTGAAGGTGTCAGAAGGGCCGGGGATTTCTTATTCTTGGCCCAGTAGCATCACATGTGTGCAAGCAGTGAAGGAAGGTCTCTTATTTGGCGTGTTGGGAACGGGAACAGACCAATATCTGGCTAGACCTGTGGGTTCCAAATAAAGTATTCAGAAAACCGATTTTGCCAAGAGGGCAGATACTAATCATAAAGTTTTTTTTTTTTGCGAATGATACTAATCATAAAGTTGATACAAGATGCCCAGTTTGCTGGCGTCTAGCTACATGAAGATGGTTTTTTAAAATGCAAGTTGTCAAAGAAAAACTGGCTAGCCATGGGCAGAAGGCGGTGCAGATGGAAAATGATGTGAAAATGCATACCATTGTACTCCTATGGGCCTGGTGGGATGCAAGAAATAAAGCTAATGCCAGGGAAAAGCTACCATCTAGTGATGATGTTATCCATAAATCCACTATTATGTGGATGGATATTACAAGATCGACTACTATTCAAAATCCGATAAGCTGCAGAAACCATCAGATCTGGACTCCCCCTCATGTTGGTATCCTTAAGGTGAACAATGACAACTCTTTTTGTAGCAAAGATAAAGTTGGGCTTGGCGTTTCCTTGTAAGGGATAATTCAGGCATATTAGTGGCTGTTCATGATGTCCTGTGTGCTGAAATGAGTGCTTGCTTAATGGCATTCAAGGCTTTCTCAGAACAAGGAATGGTGAGCTTCCAGATAGAAGTTGATTGCTACAAATCTGGTGAATGCAATGAAAGCCTCAACTTATGATCATTCTCTCCGGTGGTGTTGTCTTCAAAGAAGCTAGAAGTCTGGTGTCTTTGTTTTTTAACAATGTTGACTTTATTCATGTACGTAGAACCGTTAATAGAAGTTCTCGTGAGCTCGCTCGACACGGTTTGAGTAGGGACCCGGAACAGCCAGAGATCTGGTTGGATACCCTCATAGAGTTTGTAACAAAACTGGTGACCCGAGATTTGGCTAGGTCAGGTGTTGTTGGATAACACCGCGATGAGCTTGACGATAAACAAAATGGCAACGTTTACTCACTGCCATCACATCGATCCGCGAGCTTTCAGCTGAAACATAAAATGGGTCTTATTTATTCAAACATAACTACTTTTGAGGAGTGTTTGTTTTCTATTTTGTTTCCACAGTTTATATGTTCCATGGATTGACCATATCGGAGAATCATTTGAGGTCAAGCTTTGCCAGCGGCATTTCATTTTATTGCTTGTGCACACTTCCCCACAATAAAGTTGTTACTTCTCTTTTATTTCTTATCTTGATCTGAATAATGCCACCAGGTTCCTTCGTGCACTGCAATATGTTTGTCTGCAATGTGTCTCAATGATAGCCTCCGTAAAGAAATTTTTGTACTTGAGTTGTGACAGTGTATAAAAGTCTACTGTATACTCATATCAAAATCTGAAAATAGGGGACTGCAGCCTGAACATGTAGAAATAGAAAGCGAGGATTCTACTTTTGGTGTGTGTGCCATCTTTCGGGTGCATAACAGATTCTAAAAGAAGTGTAAACTAGAATGGTATATCATTACCCCCCTCCCCCCCCCTCCCCCCCCCCTCCCCCCCCCCCCCCCCCCCCCCCCATCGGAGGTTTGAGGTTTCAAGTATGCAAGATGGTACAAGCCTAAATCACCTAAAAAGAACCAATCAAATCCATAGTTCTGATATTATCCCCTCAGACTTCTTCGTCACTATTACATGCATGTATCTTTTTAGTTCTTGTAATGTTGCCATAGTCCAGATCCATAGTTATTGGTTAATATGGTTCAGTTTGTGATGTCTGCAACCGATTGTGAGTCTGATGCCTGAGACATTACTGGGCCACAAAGAAGTAGATATAGAATGAATTGGCAGCATTGCCGCACATGTACAATTGCGCACATAAAAAGGGTCTTATTTATTTAGAACATAATTTTACTTTTTAGGGGTGTTTGCTTTCTAGTATTCTGTTTTCACAGCTACATTTACACTATGAGGCGAATAAAAAACGCTGCAATAGGATCCGGCGGTAGGACCAATCACAAATGGACAATCCACGATTAGGAATTAACAAATCACGCGCAGGCAGAGCAGCATCTAACCGCTCGAATACATAGATAACACTAATACATATTTTAAGCTGTGGGAACAGTACCAGGGAGAAGAAACATCCGTACGTCGCAACACAACAACTCGCCATGGAATAAAACAAACGCCCTTTCGCTATACCTCCGCTCGTTGCGGGAGATTTCACGTGCATGGCAGTGTCAAATCATCGGCCGCACATCCAGCCTGCATGCCGTCTTCCTTCCTTGCTTCTAGCCAATCATGGCGTAGCGACCTGCTTGCACGCATGCATGTTTGATAACAAATTCTACTGCCACCCAGTGGCGGATCCAAGATTTTTTTGGCTGGTTGTGCATCCAAAGTTTTTTAGACGTATCTACCACAAAATGTAGCAATTTTGGTAATATGGTATCAATAGTTTAGAAATGACAAAAGGTCTTACACAAATTAAAGTACCTGATTACAATACTATTCCGGATTCTTCATTTCCTTCACTTTGCGCTTCCTCATGACCATGAAAGCCTCAATTACGTCTTCTTCACTTAAGATATCCCGCTCGATAAATGTGACTAAGCAATGATTCAACAACTCAGCACCCATTCTATTTTTCAACTTATCCTTCACTAATTCCAAAAAAAAATTATCCTTCACTAGAGTCACTTGTTCTTGAGTGTCATCTGTAATCTCCTCTAGAGCAGCTGGCACTTCTTGTTCTTGAGTTTTCCTTTCTTCCACAATCATATTTAACTTCGCTTCATGTATCTAGGAAAGAGATACGATGTCGCTGTTCCGCTTCATGGCTACAATCAAAATTACTGCTACTGTTGTAATTACTGGTACTGTTTGTTTTATCCATGTTCATAGAAAGCCAGGCCAATTGTAATTACTGGTACTGTTGTTTTGTACAGAACAATTCTTGCATCATTCAATGTCACCACATTTTAAAGAAAGTTTATGTCAAGATTAACTAAATGGCACTGATAAGAAACACCTCATGGGCTTCCGATGAATTCGAATCACTTTGCGCGGGGGGTGGGGGGGGGGGGGCGGGGGGGGAGGGGGGGGCGGGGGTGGGGGGGGGGGGGGTGGGGTTGCGGTCTACAACAACTATATGTTTAACATTACCGTGAAAAGTTTTTAAAACGAGAAGGAAAATCGCTAATATCTCAAAATAATTTCCTGCATTTGCATCTATATGCAATGAGAAATCACTGATGGAACTAAGAATTGAGATATTGCAGAAATAAAAATGAGTACAATAAAAGAGATGGAAACCTGTCAACCTTTTGAAGAAATAAAGCAGCTCATCTAATTCAATCGTCAATTAACAGCAACTTTATGGCAGCTCACTGAAGTGAAGTTGATAGTGGCAGATCATCGTCTGGAAGGAGAGGAATAATGAACAATTTTAGACTGAATGCCATATACCATGTAGAACAAAAAAAATTGGAAACATATAATTGCTAATCCATAATTGCAATGTCATCAAGTATATTTTGCATTTGTTTCTCCACACCTATAGCTGCTCTTACTCATCGTTGGGCTTTCGCTGAAGTCAAGGACAATATGAGAATATATCATTTAATATACAAAATTCCAGTTTAAGGGGTCATCAAGCAAGTGTTTTAAACTTGTAACCAACCCCGTTGGACATACTTTTGCCATGACCCAAGCATGCCATTGATTGCTGCCTCTGCACAACAAAAGAAAATATTTCAACCAACTTAATTAATTACAGATCTAAAGAAAAGCAGCTGATTAGGTAACCTGAGAAGCTGGGCATAAGCGACATAAGGCCAGTCTCAATAGGCCTTTCATCAACATTAAATAAGGTGCCACATCAACAAAATAGATGACATGGCACATCAATTAAGATGAAAGAGGAGAAGTTCCTTTCATTCTAATGAAAGGAAGTTGGCACGGTTTCATATATATGAAAGCTTATTGAAAGACCCATTGAGAGCAAAAACTTTCATCCTAACATGTTTTGACCAATCTCAATGCAAGAATTTAATATTATACTTTGCTTATGAAACCGTGAAATGAAATTGTGCATTGAAAGAGACCATTTCATTTATCATGTGAAAATTCTAAATCTAATGTGGCACCTGTGAAAAGTATGAAATGAAAGTATCCATTAAGACTGGCCTAAGAGCAGGTTTAATAAGCTCGCCTGCTGCCGGCGAAGAAGCAGTGTCATGTCATTCAAGAGCAGGGGTAGTATTCAATGCCATAATTTGCTTCAGCCTGCATGCATGCACTCAGGGCCGGTCAGATTTCGGTGGCCTGGGCGAAATATAAATTGAGGGCCCAATATAAACATCAAGCTATTATAATGAAGCGTCATGGTGGCCTTTTATCCTATGTTTTTTAGGAGCCCAACAAATGAACTACTTCTGCACAAAAAGATATTTTGTTGCAGTAAAATTACTAGCATATATTAGAATCAACATTTTTTTTTCAAGTGCATTGAAAAATTAATAAAAAAACAACTTCACAATAATTCAGTGGACATGAAAATTAATGCTATGATTTGCAATATACGATCTTGAACGTAGTGGTTGTACACCTAATTAAACATGGAGGAAATCCACGACCTTAACATACCATTTGTGAATTGAAACTCTTCAAGTCATACAGATAAAATTTTTTGCTATGAGAACCATTCTTGTTTGTTTGTTACCTGTTTTTTTCCAGTCATGGTAAAATCAAAATTTCGCAGGTCATGGATAAAGTAGGAACCTTCTACCAATGAAATCAAAGCCTAATTAGGAATCATGAAAATAAAAATTAAAAACTATGGCATACATTGAATCAAGAAACTAACTCAAAGAAATCAGAATTTTTTATTTTGCTTTATGAAGAAGCGATAGCTGCTCACCTTACATCGGTTGGCTTCTATGCAGCGATGCGGAACTGCAGGAGGCCTTGCAGCCACACGCATCATTAGAGGTTAAGGCCTATTGATGGAGCTATGGCCATTGCCTGTTGAGAGGAGCAAATCGATAGGACTTGGTGCTTCTGGAACGGGAAGCCGACGGCGGAAAACGTATGCCGATCGATAAAATGAATTAATTGTGTTCGTCCCGTGTGGCTGCCGGGATTCTCGACAGCCAAAGGGAAATGTGCGGTGTAGGTTTAGGCTTATGGGCTATGTGGATAATACACAGGGAGGGGCCCCTTAGTTTCGGGGGCCCTGGGCGGCCGCTCCGCTCGCCCCCCGCCAGGGCCGGGCCTGCATGCACTTTTCCTCTTGGGTCTTGAGCTTGAGCTGGCGATGTGCAAATCGCCCGCTCCATTCTCTTTCTTTTCTTCTCACTTCTCCAACTCAGATTTTGATGATGTGGAACATGTTTTAGCCTTCTGACTAGGACCCATAATACTTGCTCTAAGACCTGTACCACACAGGGAGGACATCGGGTCCCAACCACTGGTCTGTATCTTCAAGCACTCCCTCTGACGACGTCGGCAAGACGTCTTCTTCTACAAACCTTGACAACCACTTGTGTGGCAGCGGTGTCGAGGGCAGTTGTGCAGGCTGTGTCGAGGTAGTGGATGCGTGGTGAAGCTGTACAGGCTACGGTGGCTACGATGAGGCGGACTGATGGTAGGAAGCGTAGGAATAGGTGGCGGGTCAATTCCGCTCGGGAGCGGGCAATGGAAGATGGAAGGTGCTGAAAGATTAGCCTGACTACCTCCAGCACACTGATGTTGGGTGCATGTGAATGCCATGAATCATGTCCCTCTGGCCATGGCGTCTACCTCTTAGTGAAGACGGCGTGTGCGGGGGGGAAGACGACGATGACATCTTGTACTTCTCTTAGTACCTTTGCTTCCTCATCTGACTTAGAAAGAGCGATAGTGTAGGGCAACTGTTAGGAGAAGAACATCCCATCAAAGATGACATCCTCAATCTCGCAAAGTAAAAAGTCCCTGTGGGAGCGAATAACCAGGTTGGAATAAAAAAAACCTAAAAAAATAGGTTGGGGGTTCTCCTACTGACTTTGGTAAAAAAAAAACAAAGTAAAAAAATCCACAATGTCAAACGTTTGGCCATTCATGATGCAAAGAAGAAGCCATCACTGAAGACTAGTGATGGTCTCATCATTGGAGATATGTGGTAACAAGGTTCTCCTCAGTGCTCTGCGAATCACCTTCACCTCTGGTTTAAGCAAGCTAGGTGTGCGGTACGATGATCCAACTGCGAGGGCGTCACCAAAAAGTGTAACCACCTCCTCGTTTGTAGGGAAGTTGGTAGCGACCAAAGCACGGTTGTGGTGGGAGTGCATGTCCATACACTAAGTTATGTAGACATCTTCTGGGGTGAAGATCAACAATCCAAGAAATCTAGCTAACTCCTCTCTTGTGATTGTGCATATGTGATTCTCAAAGATGAGTGAGATGAAACTTCGGTCAATAAGAACCCAAAGTGTAGCACAGAAATCTTGGACCCATTCATTGACATATCTGTTGTGCTGTGAAACTAAATCACTCAATCCCTTGAATCTTTCAAAGTATGCAGAGATGTTGGCACCCCCAAGGCTCTCTTCAGAACTGCCTAGTCCGGTGTTCTGTGTTGAAACAGCTTGACTTTTATCAAATTCTAGGAGTGCACTCTTCTAAGTAATAGTCAATAATAAACCAGTGTCTCCTCAGAACCAATCATCTTCTGGTACATCGCGTAACCTTCTGATCTTCCTACTGCAGGCGCCCCTCAGATCCATCAACGGCTCATCTTCAACTGGGGTTGTTCTTCTTGCTCTGTATACTCCTCATCATCGAGACCAGTTAAGCGATGCCGCTTCTTGCTGTAGCCCTCGAGAGGCATCATCGTTCTAGGCCTCCTTTGGCAACTTCTGGGTACTCATCCAAGGTTATTTTGTGATTTAAACACCGTCAACATGGAGTGCACTTTGGACCGCATCAAGTGCGAAGCCTTACCCTCAGAAGAGTAACTAGAAGTTGCCAGTGGGATGTGCTCGTGAATTCACTTAGAGGGTGAATAGTGCTCTAGAGGGGATTGCCATCGAGCGTAGGGACGGGATCAAGACTCCGGCGGAAGTGACCCAACATGGATTAGGGGAAGGCGTCATCCTTCTGATACCATGCAAAAAATGCATGAGAATTTCTATCTCTATCTCTTTACTTGCTTGCATCTACATTTCCACACTTATCCTTATGATTGCAAGTAGAATTGCTTGCATGATAGGGTGATCTCTGTACCTCCTAGTAGAATTGCTTGTTATTAGGTTGTTGCATACTGCTAGACTTGTTAGTACACGTGTTTGTCTAGCTTATTGTTCAATTCTAGTTGATCTCTTGCCCTTGTTTCATTGGTTTAAGTTTTAATGTTACTGATTCACCCCCTACCCCCCCCCCCCCCCCCCCACCCCCCCGGGTACCTTGATCCTTTCAAAAGGTAGTCCCACCGAATCAAGTCAAAGGTCTTTGAGATGTCACGCTTGAAAAGAAGAGCTGGCATTTTGTTTTGGTTGTACCAATGGGCCATATTGCGGACGTAGAGAAAATTATCGTGGATGCTTCATCCTTTGATGAAGGCACTTTGGCTCGGAGAAATAATTGTGTGCATGAGGGGCGCCAGCCGAAGCGCAAGGATTTTTGTTATGATCTTGGCCACCACGTGTATGAGGGTAGTAGGATTCTTTGGGATTATCACAATATTTGCCAAATTGAGAAATTGCATATTGACACAACACAAATTGTGCACCGCGTAGATGACAGCCATGAGATGGTGCTTGATGATGTCCCTGCAGCTTGTGAAGAAGATACCCGTGAGGCCGTTCAGGGCCAGGGGCCTTATCTTACAGCATTTGACTAAATCGCGTGTAGGACCTCTTCTTCGGTGAATGGCACATCAAGTGTTGATAAATAATACTTTTGTAAAATCTTATTTTGGGTTTGTGTACATACTCAAAATGATAAATGGGTATGTACACATACCCATGGTGGTTTTTTGAATGTGGGAGTAACTACACCTGGGAGTAAAATAGATTTTTCCTATATATATATATATATATATATATATATATATATATATATATATATATATATATATATATATATATATATATATATATATATATATATATATATATATATATATATTGCGGGGTGGTGGCGTTCCCATGAAATTTGTGGAATGCTCATGGAGCACCGTCTCCTTCTTATCATAAATTACAGCCCGGCCATTGTCCTTTTGAATTCTCTGAATGTGATTTGTTCTTCTTCTTGCATTTATCTTTCGATGGAAGAACTTTGTGTTTGCATCACCCTCCTTAATATTGGTTATGCATGAGGCTTGCTTCTTTCTCGCTCTTTCAACTACTGAGAGTCCCAGAATTCTTCTTTTTCAGGCCGGCCCACAAGAGGAATTCTTTTTGTGATAGTATCTGATTTTCCTGTGCTATGTCCAGCTGTAGGACAATGTCCATCGCCATGTGCAACTTCAATTTTCCGTCTGATAGAATTGTCTTGCTCCATTGCCTTAGTCGCTTTGCCATGTTTATGAGTTTGGCCAAAACGATGGAATGGTTCTGTTTGATCATTCTGCTCAGCCCATGCTGATGGTACAACCTCTTTGTATCCTCAAAGCTTGGTCCATTAAGCAATGTAACTTTTCCACGTGACACCTAGATACTGGTTTGAAGTAACTCCATATGAACAATTTTTTTTGCGGGAACTCCATATGAACATCTGTGCAATAGGTAAAACATGATTATGTAAGCTTCTCGTACTTGAAATGCGTATTTTACATCCCACAGTTAAAAAGACAATATTGAAATGAGCCTAGATTTCGAAAGAAATGCGAGATATTGGCAACAAAATATTATTGAAATGCATACATTGTTCCGGTTATCTAATTTCTCTACTATTAAAATCACGTACATATGAACCACAAGCTCTGTATCTATCAAGAAGTTTACATAGCTATTATGCCTGTACAACACCCAGTTGCAGGTAATCTGAACTCTAAACTTCTGAATGCTATTAGTTCTCATGTGCAGTAATGATGAACTCGCAAATAAAAAAAAGGTGTAGTAATGATGTCACCAATTGCAACTTCCTAACTATTTCAATGCTTCAGACTGAAAAGAAAACAGAGAGTACTTTTGTAATAGTTTGAGCTCAATGTTTAATTTGTGAATGCTAAAGTGGCAAAATTTATCGAATTACTGATTCAATCAAACTGTGTCCCCTTTTCTAGTTGCCCAATTGTTCGTAGCTGAAAAAAAATTACTATGAGAAAATAATTCATCATCATGAACAGTGGTAACATTCCAAGTTAATTAATAGGAATTTTTCAATTTGGTACTTAACCTTTTGCATGATAAATGCGGAATATATCAACCCGTCAACATAAACTATATCTGAAGGATCTTATCAAATAGAATGAAATCCTTCGGTTCAAATGAAAGTTTTTCTTAATCTGCAATGTCGTATTCAGAACACCAAACAGAGCTTTCTCCAGTTCTGAAAACAAAGCGTTTTAATTCACTTGCAATGATATTTGACTATATGAAACTATATAAAATATATGGCATTCAACATCAAACTTCTTCAAAAATATGAAAAATTACAGACTGCAGGGGTTTGTTTTGTCATTCAGCGTAAGTTTTGATTACAACAACGCCACAGTTCCGTTGGCAGCTCGAAGCTGCTCAGTAACCAGATAGCCTGACACGTGGGCCGTCAAAGCCATTTCGTTTTCTGAAGAAGGAAGGGCCCACGCGCATAAAAGGTAGCGTTCCAAAAACGGGAAGAGCCCGAAACAATAATGCACTAATTGGTGGTCCCACACGTGGTTTGTTTTTTCAATAATTTCGCCCTTTGGTGTTATTAGGCGCGCGTCCGTTTCCCCATGAGAACTCCTTATTGGCATTTTTTTTTCCCTCAATGAAAGGGGATTGTATTAAAGTAAGATAAAATATAGACCCCTTATATCAAGACGTTGAAAAACAAATGAAACGTAAAAAGGACATCTAAGTATTTTACTCATCTTCAACGTTACTTTTTCAATTGTAACCGCCAAAGTCTGGAGACCGATTGTGCATCAGCTGTGCAGTTACTAGGTGAAGGTAATGATGATAGGTCCCTGTTGAGGCCCCTAATATGTGAAGCCAAGGAAGAAACCTTGCAAATGCGGAGTCTGGAAGTGAAGAAGATCGGAAGGGAGCAGAATAAAGTGGTGCATGAGTTTGCGCAATTAGCAGTTAGATTGAGTCAGAGTCATGTTTGCTTTAATTCTTGTCCAGAGTCAATTCTTGATCATGTTGATCACGAGCGTTTGTCACCTGACATGTCGTCAGGAGTTTCATTGAGTTGTAATAACGTTACTTGATCCTTAATAAAGCTCCTTTCAGTCGCAAAAAACATTGTAACCGCCAAATAAAATGAACCAAATCGAAGCCATGTCCTCTCCAACCACCAATGAAAGACGCCAAACTTTATTGAAGCTGCAAGATCTGCCGCCTTAAAACTCATTGTCAAGACGAATCTAATTCTTTGAACATGAATCAACAACATCTCTATCAGTAGGAAGAGAGGGAGATCCAATCTCACTAGCCCTTCATTTTATTTTATTTTGGCTTAATTGCAAATCTTACCTCATAAGTTGGTCATAGCTTGATATATTTCTTTCATAAATTCATTTGTTGCAAAAACTATCCCACCCCACCCGACCCCACCCCACCCCAGTTTTGGTTGAAATAGCCATTCTAGTTTCCATATGCTCTCCTAAATAGGTCAAAAAATAGTCACCGTCGGCGTTTGGCTATATGAGTTGATTAATTTAGTTTAAGTCGAGTTTTTATAGTTTGGTTGTACCAGATATTGTTGTGGTCCCGCCGTACTAAAATTCACTGTCTTGATCACCTACAACTACATCTGAACATAACAAATTCAACTGTTCGACAATCCCACTGCTACGGCACGCATGTGTGAGTATCGAGCAAGAAGCTAGACATGCATTTACATGGCATTGTTTTTGGCCTATTTGGGAGAGCACATGAAATTAAGAGTCTATTTCAACTAAAATTGAGGTGGGTGGGGCGGTTTTTGCAACAAACGAACTTATAGGAGGGGGGATATTAAACTAGAGACAAGTTATGGATTGAGATTTGCAATTAACCTTTTTATTTTTGATCCTGGGATAACCATAAATTGCAAGCGAGTTCCATTTTTCTCTCTCAGTCAGGGATATTTGTTGGTAAACTGATGATGTCTGTGCCAATGTACTATAACATACCAGAGTCTGCTATAAAAGTAGGAGATTATGGACAAGTACTGGACGAAAAGATAAGCATGTTTATTTCTTTCAAATGAAGACAATACAACCAGTGGGGTGCCAAGTGATAAAAAAAATATCAGTGCAGTGAAGCGGGTAGTTGATTTGCTTATTTTTATTGCATTATTGAGTTCAAAACTTCTACTACTAGTAGTTTACAGTAACAGAGTACTTTATTATAGTAGTACACAGAATGAAGACGCTAGAAGACAATTGCAGGAACAGAAAACAATAATGCGATAATATAAACCCCCACTGCAGGAACAGAAGACAATTGCATTGCAATAATATAAAACGATTCTACTACTAGTAGTTGACTTAGGCTTCGCGCTCCAATCGGGGTCAGAAAACAAACGTGGGCATTGCAGTGGGACCCATGGAATCGGGCTGTAGACGCCCAGCTGTGCTGTCACCCCTGCAGTTCTCTCCTATATAAACCCCCTCCGCCTCCTTGAATCCCTACCCTCCCCAGGGACCACGCTACTGCCTACTCACCACTTCACTGCAACCCCATATGGCAAGCGACAGCCCGCCCCGGGCGGAGCACCGCCGCCACCCAGCAGCGGGAGGCAGCCATCGGCAGTTTGGAGCAATTTTACAAGACTTCCCGATGGGGATCTCGTTCAGTGTAAGTGGTGTAAGGCAACGCTAAAAGCCCCAGTCGCCAATGGGACCTCAAGTCTCCATCGCCATTTTGGGGGCAAGAGGTGCTCGAAAAGGCAGCAGAAGAATATCTTTGAAGGTCTCGAAGACCTCGATGGCGGGCGTCCTTGAACCCAGCGGTACTACTACTACTGCTGCTGGTGCTACTACACTGGCCATTCCTTAATTACTGTCACGCATGCATGCAAAAGTTGATTTTCCGGTGCACGCTGTGCCTGGATCGACCAAACAAAATGCATCATGCGTTTAAGCTTTGTATGCCTGCACGCACAATTCCTGTCATTAATTTTTGTCTCCATTCACGTGCAGAGACATGGCCGGGGCGAGCGCCCAACTTTGGAATCAGTGTGGAATGCAGCATGTTCGCTTCGCTGCTTTGCAGCGGCTGTTTTGCAGTAGCTACAGTGTTCGCAGTTATTTCTTCTGCAACGGCTACAGTGTTCGTAATTATTTTTTCTGCAGCAGCTACAGTAAAACGGCTGCTTCGCAGCGAAGCGAACAGGCATGTTCCCTATCATGAAGAGCTTCATCGGCCAAGTTCCTCCTCACAAAATAATATGCATGCTGCTCTCTTTCTTCTGTCATTGATTACGTTTGTGCTGTTTAGTTAAAAAAGAATAATAAAAAAATGAACTAGAGTTGTTGTCAACAACATCAATGTAAGAATGAAGGTTCCCTGTACTCGAGCCAGCTTGTTCGGTTGTGTGTGTTGCGTCTCCTCTTTTGATTGATTCTAGCAGCATGGGTTAATTAATAACCATGTAATGTATTGTACACAGTCTTCTTAATAAAATACGTGTTCCTGTACTTTCTCGAAAAATGTATCGTACGCAGTGGCGGAGGCATAGGTGGTGCTGGAGTGCTGCAGCACCCCCTCATCACAAGTAATCACCATGTAATCATCACTATTTTATTAGTTGTATCTGCATATTCACCACTAATCAACTCCAGACTAGCACCAGCTCGGGAGAAAATCATTAACCCAGCACCCCCTAGACTCGAATCCTGCTCCGCCCCGGACTGTACATACATGACGTGAGGTGTTAATTAGTGGTGAATATGTACTCCTATCAAGGAATGACAAACAGATGTTTTCATATGTGATTTACTTTCTACCCACTCTACAAGAAAAATAACTATTAGCCACCAAAATACTTGGTCACTATATATGTATTATAAGTCACAATAGCTAGTTTGTCACCAAAAAGGTTAGTCGCATTTTGGTGGCTAAAATCTTGTCACTATATGTGTATAGTGACCAATAATTGCATATGTTGGTCACCAAACTATATATAGCAATCAACACAACATTGGTAATTGCATATAACATTGGTCACTAAAATCATATATCCACAAAAAATCTCAAACTTGGTCACTATTAGTCAACTTATAGTGACCAACAAAGAAAATTTTTCCTTGCTCACTAAAACTTGATGACTAAAACTATGTTTTCTTGTAGTGTGATTACAACGTTTTTGGGGATGAAAATCTTTGGTATAATGGATGATGGGGAGATGTTGAAGTCGGAACACCAGAACACTTGTAGGAGTAGTACACTGGAGGAGAGCCCATCCGCGCCCATGCTTTGCCCCCGGGCTTAAGGCTCAAGGACAAGTTAAACTCCTGGCGTGAGATATAGTATTACTATATTATAGTTTTAGGCATTGTTTCTACAAAAAAGTTTATGGCATTGTCCTCCTGTACTACCATCAGATATAGTATGCTGCCAGTGCATCATCCTGTCCAAGCGTCAGAATTTTCCAAAGACCGAGGAAGAACCAAAAAAGGCTTGAGTACAGTGTATATGCACGCACCTGGTTCCTCGAATCATTGCGCGGCCGGGGAAGAGCCTCTGGCACTATATTTTATCTATAATCTATAATATCTATAAAGATCAGACCCACTAAATCCAATTACTCATTCTAAAGCTCAACTCTCAGAGCATCTACGTCGTCACAAATGTTTGGACCGTCCGATCTTTCTTTTGCCTCCTGATCTGTCCGTTCATGTCTCCCACCTCCTGCACTTTCCTGGACTGCCTGAGTTAGACTGAAACCGAATAGGCATGGCCTTTCCACCTTCAAACGTAAACACGCCTCCACTTGACTGCCTCCCTACTTAATTCACCCTTTAATCACCCTACTTAATTGCCTCTTTAATCACCGATGCAAACTACTCGCTCCGTCCCAGAATAATTGACACTTTTGACTTTCAGACTTCACCTTTGACCCTCTGTTTTATTCAAAATTTTTATATAAATACTAGAACAAACATGTCATGATTAAATTATTATTAATGGTAAAACATATTATAAAAAATAAATAATATTTGCATAAACTTTTTGAATAAGACGGACGGTCAAATGTGATGTCTACAAGTCAAAAACGTCAATTATTTTGGGATAGAGGGAGTATTAAAAACATCGCCCACTGTATGCCCATTCGTCTCCTGCTCCCCTCATAGATATTCACCCTTTAATGACCCTACTTAACTGCCTCTTTAATCACCGATGCAAACTATTAAAAACATCGCCCACTGTATGCCCATTCGTCTCCTGCTCCCCTCATATAATCCGGAAATTACAGCCCATTAATCCACTTTGATTGCTCTCCATTCCCTTCAATTCGTATTCCATCGTGTTTTCTCTGATAATGGTCTGCAGGTAAAATATATCTACCCTCAGTCCGGTGAGCACGACGACAATTTTGAAAGAACACCAAAACGAAACATGGCACCAACCTCCTCTGGGTGCAGTCCGCTAGCGCGCTAGACATCGGCAACAACCGCACCCAAGCGACGGCCAACGATCCAGTGACGACCTTGGTTGCAAGCCCCTTTGATCTTCTTGCTTTCTAACTATATGGGCACCGTGAAGTGGAATATGGTTTCTTGGTACTGTGCGAGAGGTGTCAACACTACTCCTTAACTCTTCTCTCATTCTTTGGTTGTGTTTCTTTCTTCGATCTGTTTTTCCCCAAATTCTAATTATTCAATTTGGACATTCGATGCAGGTTTGTTGCTTTAGTTCTGAAGTGGCAGGGAACCAATTTTATTGAGTGCTAGGTGCACTGTGTGCGAGTGTCCATAAGGTACGACACATTGGAGCTTACTGCAGACATGGCCGTTGTCATCACCCATACCGAGTAAACATCCGCAGTCATGGACTATCGCGGTGATGTCTTGAGATGTTATTATAAGCAAACCCTTCAGTTTCACATGTAGTGCATGATCAGATATCTTAAACTCTGTTGTTTTTACTTCTTACTTACAGGCAAGGAAAAATGAAAGAGGTGTTCACATTCTCCTATTTCGTTCATTCATGCAGTCAATTTATTTTGGCAAAGGTTTTGTTGAGCTTAATTTGCCATTATCCGTATATTTTAACTGTATGATCACAAATTCACCTAGTTTCATAAAAGATGCAGCCGATAGAGGATGTGCGGTGCCACACAGCATCACCACGTACGCCGGCCCAGCCGTAAGTGCCAGCAGGTTGTACCATGCACCGGGCTCAACTTTTTGTCCTTTGTGGACATGACTGGGGGCAACTTTTGATGGACATGACATGTTCCCGTGCAGAGCGTTGAGCTCGATCGGAACGCACAGCAGAAACACGACAAACCTCAAGACCCTTCGTCCACGGCTCCACTTGTGGCCTTCAATGAAAAGAAAGAAAGAATGATCAACAGAAAATCAAAGTGAGTCAAACTGAATGCTACAATAGTTTCAAAATCGACGATCGACGAGGTCATTCTCATTCTTAAAAGAACCTTTTATACATTCTGTAGTATTATGACAATATCATTATCAATGCCACGAGGCATACGCGAATGATTTACCGCCATCTGAGCAGTCACATTCAACCATGTCTACCCTATAAGTAGAGTACAGTCCCGTCCGGCTTCATTATTGCCAAACAGCTAGCTACATATAGGCACGAGCACCGTATCCTTTACAGATACTACAGCCGGATCGTTGCGATCCACCGGCTTCATTATTGACAGCGTGACATGACAGTCGCGTGGGTGCGGGGACATTGCGATGCACCGTCTCGACAGAGCGCGCTCATCCCCAAACGGTTGTGTTTCGTTGGAGCCCGGCGCGAACCCGCAATCCTGCAGTCTTTGCCGGAGTTGATCGCCTCGATCCGCTTGCCTAGCTTTGGGTAGATAGTACTACTCTTCAACAAATGGCGACGTTTACTTGCTGCCATCACATGCATCGTCGATCCGCGATCATTCAGCTGACACATAAAAAGGGTCTTTTTTATTCAAAACATAACTACTTTTGAGGAGTGTTTTCTATTCTGTTTTCACAGTTTTTATGTTCAGTG
Source organism: Eragrostis curvula (assembly GCA_007726485.1). Classification (NCBI taxonomy): domain Eukaryota; kingdom Viridiplantae; phylum Streptophyta; class Magnoliopsida; order Poales; family Poaceae; genus Eragrostis; species Eragrostis curvula. Next base: position 55,691 of record RWGY01000449.1, on the reverse strand, counting down.
GATCGACCACGTCGGAGAATCGCTTAAGGTAAGTGTTGCCAGAGCTGCATTATTTCATTTTATTGTTTGTGCACACTTCCCCAAAACAAAGTTGTTACTTCTCTTATATATTTCTTGTCTTGACCTGAATAATGCTTAGTTTCCTTGGTGCACTGCAATATGTTTCTCTGCGATGTGTCTCAATAGTAGCCTCTTTAAAGAATTTTTTTTATATACTTGAGCTTTGAGAGTGTATAACGAAATGTCGATCTACTGTTGTAACTCATATCGAAATATCAGAATAGAGGACTGCAACCTGAATATGTAGAAATAGAAAGCGAGGATTCTAGTTTTGGTGCGTGTACCATCTTTCCCGGTGCATGACAGATTCTGAAGTGAAGAGGAGACTAGAATGGGATATCATTATCCCTCCTCCCCCTACCAGACGTTTTGAGTATGCCAGAATCAAGATGGCACAAGCCTTACGACCATCACAAATGGGCAATGGACGATTAGGAATAAGCAAATCACGAGCAAGTGGATCAGCATCTAACCACTCGAATAAATATAGATGCTACTTGTACATATTTTAAATAACTTTTTTTTGCGAGGATATTTTACATAACCTTTTACTTCCACGCTACCAGGTACTCCCTCCGTTTACAGTACCAGAGAGAAGAAGCATCGTCGGCAACCACAACACAACTCGTGCATGGCTGTGTCAAATCGTCTTGCTTCTAGCCAATCATGGCGTAGAGCGACCCAGCCAATCATGGCAGTGTCAAATTCTGCTGCCGCCTGCATCTCCCACTTGAAAGAATTTCTGTATTGCCCCCACTCCAGTTTTCACTGCCGCCTCTCCTGTCAGGCTACAAACTGTCAGGTTCTCTTTGAGTTGCCCACACTGAACTCGAAGTGGCCGACAGCATGGGCCTTTCCGTCACTCCCCTCCACGCAAGTAGTAAAGCCCTGAGCATGGGTTCGCAGATCCGCCCAACCCACCCGTCTAAGACCCACCCAAACCATCAGAAGTACTCGTGGATGGGTTGGGTTAAGACGGGCAGAACCCACCTGACCCATGGGTTAGCTCATTTAACTGTAGCAGCGACGAGCACGCGGCGGACGGCAGCATCGGGTGAAGGAACATCTCCTTCCAGACGCTCGCGAGTGCAAGCCGCACATCGGCCTGGAATAGCACAAGCATCAGGGCACGACGGCCGCCTCGTCGGCTCGTCCCTGCATGACGAGACAGCGCCTCGGTTCCGGCACGCCGTAGAGCAGCGGTAGCTTGACGAGCCGCGAATCTCCGAGTCAGAAATAGCGGCGGCGTAGAACTGTCGATGGAAGAGGAAGAAGAAGGATTTGACCCACCAAACCCACGAGACCCACCCAACCCAAGCCCATTTAGCTAATTAACTCACGGGTGGGTTCAACAACCGGGTAAACCCGTCTAAACCCGCCCATGCTCAGGCCTAAGTAGTACTATTTAACTGAGTTCGTAGCCTCGTAGTAGACTAGTAGGGTTCCGAAAAAGTGAAAACAAATCCTTAGCGTTCTGCCTCCGGCCGCCACTGCGTCGCCTTCGGACACCTACCGCACCGTCTGCCTCCGGCCACCGCCGCCGTCACCACCACCACCGCTGATGCTACCCCCGTCTCGCTTCTCTCCCCCCACCTCCATTCCACCTTGATGTACCTCGGCTGCTTCTTCCCGTGCTACACCGGCCCGACGTCAATTTGCTCAGATTCCTTCGGTGAAAACCCTAGATTGCGCACCAAGTCACGAGGTAAGCTCGGTACTCAACTTTAGCTGGAGATCTTCTGTCCTTTCCTACCCTAAGTCACCCGTGAAATCCCCTCCAAACATGTGATTCCATTGTGCTGTAGCTCCAGATTTAGGGATTTGCCCTTATTTTGAAATTTGTATCAGATTTGGGTTTCCTGTGTCTGCCTACTTGAGTAACCCTTTTTTTTTTTTTTTGATAATTTTGAGTCACCTTCGATGGTTCAGTATCCCCATTTCGCCCGGGCGTTCCCCATTTCGCCCTCAAGTTCGAGAGTGAGTTGCCTCCCATTATTTCTTAATCATCAATTGCTACACTGCGACAAATAGTTATTTGCTGGATCTGACCCTAGATTTTGGTAGTTGTGAATTAGCAACACGCTGATTGTAGTCCCCTATTATCACCATTCATCAACAAACGTTTTCTGAATTCTAACAGACAAACTTTTGGTCTCAGTTTATTTTGTTAGTAACTGTTTCTGTAGCTCATATAAAAGTTTCTCACTGTAAAAATGAGAATTCGGATAATATATGTCCTGAGTTCCCCCCTGGAGATTATTCCTTTTGGGTAGCTTGTTACGTTGAGTACATATCTGAAAACTTAAATTCAGTATGTTACAGATGTGAGGCTACCACCCTGCTATTTTTATTTTCTAGAAAACTGTGACGACCCTGCTATTAGCAATAACTACGAACAGCTAGATTAGCGAGGTTCATAAAGCATGTGAGTTGTGATGCTAATTAGTTCAGTATCCCTGCACTTGTTCTGAAGTCTAAATTTAGTGTTCAAACTTCATTAACACAACCTATACTGTATTTGTTTATAAACTATGGTATCGAACTGGCAGGAATACACAAGTCATCTTGTTTCAGTTGTACAATTTGGAACAAGTAGTCCTTAACACTTGACAATTAAGACCTGGATTATAGAAATAATTACCAATAGTTCCTTGATTTTTTATTTACAACCCTCAAGTATATTCTCAGAATATTTGGCTCACCATGATAAAAATCTTGGCATAGGTGTCCTAGGAAGGACACTAGGCAGTTAGACAATCAAATCACAGCCTAAGTATGCTCTTACACCAGAGTTAGAAGCATATAGATTGGAGACGAGTTGACCCTCTAGCCTTATCCTATACCCTATTTTCCTTCTAGAATATAGACTTCTATTTCCAGTTCTCTGCTCTCATCTCTATCTGCCACACACCAGTACTTCGTCATCCTCACTCTCACCACCGAGCTGCATACTTCCATTAGGTACTCCATGCAGCAAGCTTCTTTCCTTTCCAAGCACAAGAACCACAGACTCAAGGTAAGCACCTTCCTCTGGTCTGGTTCTTCAAAGTTGTGATTAGCCGAATAGGTTCTGGAGATTATAGTTCACACACCATTTCTCCTTTTGTACAAAGAGCTGGACAAACAAGAGCCATCACGAATAGCATCAAGCTTCTTTCCTTCACGAGCAAGCACCAGCCAACCAAGGTAGGCACTACTCGATCCCTGTTTTGGTTCTTCAGACCTTGTGTCCTTCTTGAGCTAGGATTTCAAAGCACCATCATCCTCACTTGCACAAATAAGTCTACACAGTATGTTAGAAGTAGTAGAAGCTTATAGTTGGACAATAGAAAAAGAAAGGGAAAGGAGAGAAACGAGCTGTAGAAGCTTATAGTTGGACAATAGAACATAGGCCGTCCCAGCACACATGTATCGAATTACAGAAAAGTAAAGGAAATACAAATGGGACTATTATGTGACAAATTATAAATTTAAAGCTCTAATTCGCAAGTTAAAGAAAACCTGGGAAACAAATATACTCCGGCAACTATTTACAGTCGGTACTATCAGTTCAACAACTTTAGAATGATTCGTAAACCATTGCACAGACAAGATTAACCTCACACCTACATATATATTATGTTGTAAGCATTATGGAAGTGCAATCAAATGCAGAAAAAGTGTAATAGATGAGAACACAAATAAATGTAAACATGCTAGAATATGAAGTATATTATATTTAAATAAATAAGAAGATGTCTGAAACACGATTCATATTGTAATCCTTAAAAGTGGTAATGCAAACTAATGCAGTACGTATAGTGGGAAAATAATTCCAAAAACTGCAGACAAGAATTAGTGAAGCATGCATCTACAGAGTAGCAATGCTATAAACATATATAATGATTATTGATCTTCAAGTTATTAGACCACACCTATGCAAATAGGAGATTAATTACCTGGTTGATAAGATAACACATTTCCTTATAGTTCGAGCGGTTGAGCCTAAACTCCATGTCACCAGGAGAGAGAATTAGCTCTGGAAAGATACAATGCCATGACCACTCTCAGCCGGAATAATATCCTAAGTTTAGTATGCAGGATGCCTCAAGCACGTCGAGTCTTTGATGCATATCAATATAGTATTTTCTGCTAAGACTTACTTTCAATCTACTTATCAGTATCACCTACATGAAATTTATGTTCTAAATTGAATATGATGATCTGTTAGTTTTAGAAACAACAATTGATTGGAGCAGCCGTTGATTGATATAAAAGTATGGCGGGTGGACATATCCCTAGAAAGGTAGTCTTGAATGTTTGGGCTTTCTCTATATACCGAATGGTTACAATATAAGGTTAATCAAAGCTGCCACTTATTAACCCAACACCATAAAATCCGGATCGACCACAGAGTATGGGACAAGCTGAGCTCAAGTATCTAATGTTATACCATTTCTCCACAGCTGGGAATGTAAGCATATAAAATCTTTAGTTTCTCCCCGTCAACTCACTGTTCATTATTACTATTTTATTTTACTGTTTATCCCCCCGCTCCATCTAATCGTCCGTTTGTCATTGCGTGGAGCCGTGGCAGCTGTCCGGGTCGGGCCTTATCCTCTCCGCCACGTGGCGCGTCTGCCCTTCCCAACCCATCCCTGATTTCCCCGCGCTGTCGCATGCTCCCTTATCCCCTGTCTAGCCACCCTTCTTTCCTTAGTGGCGGAGTGACTAGCGCCGCGGACCTTAGGAACAAATGGATCCACCACTTGCTCTCTTCTTCTCGCAGATTTCCTATATGTAGATCGTCTTACAAGAGTCAACCTGTAGATCAATATTTGAGATTCGTGCAATAGTTCAAATCTGAGTGGGTGGATGAAGAGAAGGTTGAGAGTGTGCCACGTGTTGCGACGTGATTGGGACGGGTGGGAAGCGAAGAAAAAGAACCGGTTTTAAAAAGAACCCAACCATAGGTCTGTTTTCAAATCTTTTTGAAGCATCATGTTGTTTAAAATTAATGCTACAAAATGAGATCGAATACTAATATTTTTTTGAACTTTTTGAAATTTGACTTTTTTGTGTCAATTTTTGAATGTACCGTGTCAACATTTTAGTTGTACCATAACAATATTTTATTTCAAAATGTTGACTTCATGTTTGAAACATGTTGAAATTATTGGTTTTTACAGAAATTGTTGATGGCTAAGTTGGGCTAGGCTGTTCAAATCTGATAGGCTGTACAAATTCATAACCGTTGAACTGTTCATCTACAGGAGGTCCCGGAGGGAAAACAAGCTCTATTTTGGCGCCGGAACAATCTGTCTTTTCCCTTTCTATCTCATGCTTACTTTTCTGAAACTGAAGTTGAATTTTAGATCGCTCATTAGGAACAGTTGCACTATATCTACACTGATAACTCCCATGACTAAAAAGACTTTGTTGTTCTTAAAGAAAAATATTAGTGACTGTGATGTTACTAAAACTTACTGTTCTTCAACTTGCAGAATCCAAATACAAACGACCTTTGGAGTGGAAACCTGTTTTAGTTATGGAGATTACATTCCAGGGCGTTGCTTTTGTTCTTGTCAATCTTATAATCATTAATTTGACATTCTGTAGTAATTTTTTATGGATGATGTTATTGAATTTCAAAAGTTCTCCTCGTATTGTAAATTTGTCATGTGTATTAGCACCGAGACAGAATAATCAGAGGCTTCAGCATGTATAGCGTTTTGGCAACTGAAATGCAAACGACGTGGGCTTCAGATGCATGTCGTGGATGCCGGGTGATTTGGCTCCGACGACAATAACTTGGCCGGAGACAGAGAGGAAAGGGGAGCAGTTGGAAAGAGAAACTTGTGGGAGGGGTTAGCTATTCCATTTATTATATAAGCATTCGGTTACAGAGACATTAAAGCAAGTGCAACTCCAAGAAGCTCTATAAAACAAATTGCATCGGCAAATATAGCGGCGTAAAAAACACAATCCAACAGCCTCTGCATCCCGCACGTTTGGCTATCCGGCTCGTCATCCACGCTCCTTCCCTCGGCAAAAATGCTGAGCGTACTCGACTCGTCATTGGCCCTTCCGTGTGCGCTAGTCCTCCCACGTGCGACGCCCTGGGCCCCTTCCACCTTACCTCCGCCACGATGACCCCCTGTGACACCTCAGGGCATGCGCAACCAAACTACCCTAGTGTGTCTAGTCTGCTGCCCAATGGATAAGGGTAAAGGAAAAAAAGTAAATGAAGAATGAGATTTGGCTAGTCTGTTGGAGTGTATCCAAATATGGAGAGAAAATCTTGACTAAATAGATAGCTAAATGGGAATATGGAGAGTGGATCTGGCTAGCCTCTTGGAGTTGCTCTTAGGCTACATAGCCAGCGACTCACGCACGCTTACATGGGCCAAGCCTAGACACAAAACACACGGGCAATGACCAAACCTTGCGACTCGATTGCGCCTTGCTATTGGCTAAAAAAAAAAAAGGTGCCTTGCGAGTTCCCGCTTTCTTTGCCTTCTTCCTATGAATTGGCAGCATGCCCAGCACGGCCAGTGTAGCCGTGACAATGCAGGCTGAAGGTACGTGACGATCCCGATCTGGCTGTGCATGCATATTTTGTTTTAAGTCAGTGGAGCTCACATTATGGGAGCAATGGTGCTGTTGTGGATTTCAGTTTCGTTGTGGAGTTTTCACAAGAACAGTATGTCCTATATTGCTGCAACATGACATCGTATCGATATGCAAATGGTAGCTTGCAAGTTCAGGTCCGGGCATTTCTTTCACTGAAGAATAGCAGTAGCGGAATGAATCCACTCCCTGGTGAGTGCTCTTCTCTCAGCGAGCTGCTCTTGTTTCTTTTGGATTATGAGGAGTTGGGCAGAGCATCCTGTGGCTGAGCTAGTCTGTGAAATCCTTTTGGGCATAGTGTATTTTGGAGCATTGTTTTCACTGTTGATCAAAATATTTGTGTCCCACCGCTTGATTTCGAGTCAGCAAAATTGCTGTTGGTCTTATTTGATCCTATCCAGAATTACATCAGCCTTTTGCCTCGTACTTCCTCGGAAAAAAAAAACTTTTGCCTCGTACTGTGGGAGAACTCCTTGCTTAGACTGACTCCAACAACAAAAGCTATTTTTGAGAGGCAATCCACCCGTTGCATCGTGTCTACAGTATTTTACATTGCCTTCCTTTCTCATCATCTCCAACAGGCAACAGCCATTGCAATTCTTCCCCTCCCACCTGCTTCGCCGCAGCGCGCCCGCGCCGCCCTCCCCTGCAGCGGCCCTCCACCCCTGCTTCCACAGCCCCAAATCCGCCATGAATGCCCCACGAATTCGATCGAATTGGTCAATTCAGAGGCCGCATGACCTCAATCTCGCCCAACTGAATTCAAGAAAAAATCCTTCACAGGAAGCAACTTCTCCCAAACCAATCCAATAGCAGCTCGCTGGACTCTTGAGGACGTAGCATCCGGAGCCCTCGTGCGCGACGGCGGTGGTGAGGTCGATGCCGTTGTCGAGGGGCACGCGGCGCGCGCGGCGGTGGTCGCCTCCTTTGCGCCCCTCGCGGTCTAGGCCCAGCACGACGAGGACGAGCGCGCCGGCTCCCGCGGACGCCGCGACGACGGAGCGGATGGCGGATAGGAGGGCCGGGCTGAGGCGGTGTTCGCCGGCGAGGTCGGCGCTGCCAGGGGCTAGCTCGTCGCACTGCTGGATGAGAACCGGGCCCCGCGCTCCGCGCGCTGTCTCGCTCGCCCCACGCGCCGCCGCCGCGCGCCGTCACACTCACCCCGCGCCCCGCCGGAAGATGAATCCCGGCGGAAGGCATCTCCAACTGATTCCCCCCTCCCCTTTCCATTCGCCATCTTTGATTGAGGTGAATCTCTGCGACTCGTGTGGATTACCGCGCGGCGAGGCGGCGGCCGAGCGAGAAGAGGGAGGCGGGCGCGGGAGCTCGTGGAGGCGACGCACAGGGCCATGGGCGACGGTGCCGGATCGAGGTCGTCGTCCTTCTCCTCCTCCTCCGCGTCCGGGCCCGAGCCCCGCCCTGGCGGCGCACCGAGCTCCATGCCCTCACCGCCGCACGATGGGCTCCATCTTGGTGAGCGCGACGAGGCAGTGGTGCACGGGAGCTGCACCTCACCGATGATGTGCCGGAGCAGGAGGTCGTGCGACGCAGGGGATTGCGTTGCAGCCCGGGCACGCCTTCTCGCCGTCGTCCTCGTCGTCCCTGGCCACGGCCGCGGCTCCCTCCTCCCCGTGTTCCCGCCTCGGGCCACGCGTTCGCAAATGCATCGGAGGAGAGAGGGAATGTATTTTTAGCTTCCCTCTCTCCTCCAATGCAAAATGGCTGTTCTGAATGGCTGTGCTGTTGGAGGTGAATTTTGAGATGCAAAGAGGGTTAGGAGATGCATAAATGGATTTGCATGTCCTTGTTGAAGTCAGCCTTATAGGAATGAGATAATAGTTACTCCTTCCACTACCACACAACAGAGCTTTAGTGACGCGACAACAGTGATGGCTAACTAGAACACCCGTAGTGACGTGTTTTCAAAAACGCGTCACCTAATCTCGGCTCCGGGCCAACAGTAGTGACACATTTATAAAAATCCGTCTCCACTAATAATTACACAGACAGCGATTTAAAACGCCGTCATAAAACGTTGTGACGGTTTTCTAGAACCACGTCAGAAGAAATACTCAATGACGTATTTTTTACATGCGTCACCGGAAATAGTGACGGTTTACTGGAACCCCGTCACTATGCTTTGGGACGGTTAGTATAAAATGCGACACTATCCTGCTTGTGACGTATTATTATTTAACCGTCACTTAACTTAGTGACGTATCGTTAATTTACCGTCACTCTACTCAGTGACGTCTTTCCTTTTCACCGTCATATTTTTCTTCTTCAGGTCAACGTGTTCCTTTCCCAATCAGCATCTTCTTTGTTGCCCGTCGCTAGGTTCAAGATTCGTCGACCTCCCCTTCGTCCCACACGCTGCGGCGGCCCAATCCCCGACCTCCTCTTCGGCCGCGGCGGCGGCCGGTGCGTGCCCCTCCCCTTCATCATCAATGCACGCACCGGCTGCCCAATCCCTGGCTGCCGCCGCCGGCCACTTCAGTGGCGGCCATCCACCGCCGCGTATCGCCCTCAACGCCAACTGCTCCCTCAATGCCGGCCGTTCTGCAAAATCGAAGCCGCCTGCCTGACATTTGTGGAAAATTGTTGCCGTCGTCTGCCAAATCGAAGCCGTCGTCTGCCAAATCAAAGCTGCCTGCAGTCTTGTCTGCCGTCCAATTTCTTGTCCACTTCATGTATGTGCAAGCTAAGGTGAGTGTAACACAGTATCTGGAATTTGTTTCATATATACGTGCATTGCATCTTCATTCTGAATTTCATGCATGGAGGATGTTCTGACATGGATGGTCGATTGGATGTTCTGATCAGTAGGTTGTCAATAGGGATGTTGTTATGATCGATTGCCACAGGTGTTGTTATGATACATTGGATGTCCAGCTTTGATGTGCCAAACGAGAGTTCAGCATATAGGATCTGTGGAAGAAACAAATTAGGATCTAAATTAATCAAAATCAGTTTATTACCTTGCATAAGTACATGGGGAAAAATCTGGATCCAACTAGAAGCTTCAGTTTGCTGTCTTGTATTTCAGGACTGGTGCCTTTTTGCTTTCATTCAAGAATAATGCAGCTAGCTTTCATATTGCTTTGTTGATTCAAGATTTTTATTCAAAGAATTAAGTATGGTGCGTGTCTGAAATTTAATGTTTTTGTACATTTTAGGTGCTGATGGACAAATGCTTTGGCGCTTCTTGAACAACCAAGGATATTCTTGTTATTGAATTGAATTTTTGATTGGTCCCTGAACTTAAAAGGTTGGTTTATATCCCACCAGCTCATAGCTAGCAAAATTGTATATTTCCTAATTGTAGACATTTAATATTTGCAAATGCAGATGGCTGACTGAAACTGGATGTACCTTGCAAACCGGGCTAGCGATGACTACCTGAATGGGGTCTTGTCTTTCATTGCTGTTGCAGAGCAGAACATGAAGGACATGAACAAGACAGCTATGTTGTGTCCCTGCATGGATTGCCAAAATGAGAAGAGGTTTGCGCATTCCATGCACTTACATGCACATTTGATTGTCCATGGATTCAAAGGAAACTACAAAATTTGGAACAAGCATGGATAAGAAGGACTCAACCCTAATGAAATGGTGCAAGAAGATGGCAGTGCTGACCGGTGCTCGATGCCATCTACAGGAGGGGGTCCACATGTTACGGATGATGACATGGGAGTTCCACATCTCTCAGATGATGAAATCTTATCTATCGATGAGGATTGTGCTGCTGACCTTGTGGAGGATGTTGACCAGATGGTGCATGATGCCGAGGGAAATGATGGTTTTGAGTACAGCCAGGGAGAGTTTGCAAAGTTTCAAGAGTTGGTGCGAGACTCTAAGGAACCATTGTATCCTGGATGCAACATGACGCTATTGAATTCGGTGCTGAAACTTCTGAAGCTAAAGGCAAGCGCAGAAAGGATGGGGGTGACAATGAGGTGCCAAGTAAGAGGAATGGACCTCCTCAGAAAGTGGTGTGGTATTTTCCCATCATCCCTCGCCTGAAGCGTTTATTTGCAAACAGCAAAGAGGCGAAGCTCCTCCGTTGGCATGCAAAGGGGCGGAAGAACGATGGAAAAATTCGGGATCCCGCAAAACTCAGCTCAGTGGTGAAACATTAATGGAAGATACAAAGAATTTGCCAAAGAATTGAGAAATATCAGATTTGGATTGAGCACGGATGGAATGAATCCATTTGGTGAATTCAGCGTTGCCCATAGCACTTGGCCAGTTGTTTTGTGCATTTACAACCTTCCACCATGGCTGTGTCACAAGCGGAAGTATATTATGTTAACGGTGTTGGTTCCTGGTCCAAAGCAACCTGGCATAAGCATCGATGTTTTTTTGAGCCAGCTGATAGATGATCTTAAAATACTCTGGTCTGAACATGGTGTTGAGGTGTGGGACTAGTTCAAACGGGAGTACTTCAAGCTACATGCTATGCTCTTATGTACGATACAGGATCTCCCAGCTTTATATTCTGTGTCAGGGCAGAGTAAAGGAGGAGGTAAAGGTTGCCCTCAGTGCTTGTATGACACTGAGAGTGTGTGGCTGAAGCATTCAAAGAAACTGATATTCATGAGACATTGACGGTTCCTTCCCAAGTCTCACGCATACCGGAACATGAAGGCTCAGTTTGATGGCACTAAGGAAAAAGGGTCAGCCCCAAGGCATTTCAGTGGCGAGGAGCTTTATGACGAGGCACAGAAACTTGGCTCGATTCTTGGCAAGAGAAAACACCCTTCTAAAAGTGATGGACAAGGGATGTGGAAGAAAAACTCAATCTTTTGGGAGCTACCATACTGGAAGTATTTGGATGTTTGGCATTGCATCGACATCATGCATATTTAGAAAAATATATTTGAAGCTCTTATAGGAACATTGCTGTATATGCATGGAAAAAGCAAGGATCATATGAATGCCCGAGCGGACTTAGAGTAAATGGGCTTGAGGCCTGAGCTTTGTCCCAAGTGTGCTGATGAAGATCTCCCCACGTCTTGCATCACGCTATCCAGGAAGGAGAAAAAGGAACTATGTGAGTTCTTTAACAGTATCAAGGTTCCAACCGGATACTCAGCAAACATTCCAAGGCTTGTCTCGGTGCCCGAGCTAAAAATGGTTGGTAAGATGAAGTCTCATAACTGCCATATCATGTTGACTGCCTTGCTTGCAGCTGGAATTAGAAACATCCTACCCATTAAGGTTTGAGAAACTATCATGAGTTTCTGCTTCTTTTTCAATGCAATTGCTCAGAAGGTCATTGATCCACTGGCTTTGCCGGATCTCCAACAGAATCTCATAAAGACTTTATGCCATCTTGAGATGTATTTTCCACCATCATTTTTTGATATCTTGGTCCAACCTGACAGCACATCTTGTAAAAGAGATCCACTACCTCGGCCCAGTGTTCCTGCACAATATGTATCCTTTTGAGAGGTACCTTGCAACTCTGAAAGGATAGTGAGGAACCGATCCTTGCCCGAGGGAAGTATTGTGCAGGGTTACTCTACAGAGGAGGTTGTTGAATGGTGTGCTAATTACTTTGACCCAGGAAATCCAATAGGTGTACCAAAGTCTCCATATGAGGGGAGGCTGGCCGGAACAGGCACTCTTGGAAAGAAGGCAATTTCACCTGAGCATGAGGCTTTTGAAAAGGCTCATTTCCTCGTGCTGCAACATATGAAACAAGTGTCAGATTACATTGATGAGCACAAAGCATTACTCCGTCAAGATAATCCTGAGCGGAATGAAACTTGGCTAGCAAAGGAACACATGAAGAGGTTCAACACTTGGTTCAGAGATAGAATAAATAACAGTCCAAAGAGGAGTGATGAGCTGCTTCGGAGACTTGCCTCAGGGCCACTGTTCACGGTCGTGACATATCAAAGGTTCGAGATAAATGGTTATACATTCTACACCGTTGGACAAGACAATAAAAGCATAAACCAAAACAGCAGTGTCCGTGTAGAAGCATACAACAGCAACATGGATAAAAAGGCATATTATGGTCAAATTGAGGAGATATGGGAGCTCAATTATGTGACCTTCAAAATGCTGTTGTTCAAGTGTCGTTGGGTACAAGGAAAAACAGATGTCCAGAAAGATAGATTTGGGTTTACTACAGTTGACCTGAATCATGCTGGGTACAAGCAAGAACCATTCGTACTCGCAACACATGTGGAGCAGGTTTTCTATGTCATGGACACCGTGAAGAGAAAACGTAGTGTCATTCTCCCAGGGAAAAGGCGGACTGTTGGAGTTGAAAATGTTGAGGACGAGGACGAGTACAATCAGTTTGATGAAGCCCCCCCCCCCCCCCCCCCCCCCCTTTGCTACTTCAGTCATGTCGGAAGTGTCTTCAAGCGAGAAAACTCCCTACCTTCGTACTGACCATGAAGAAGGATTACGCGTGCCAAGACGTCGCAAAAAACGGGTTCGTACTGAATAATCAATGCAAAGGTAAAAATTCTTTCTCTGAGTAGTTTTAGAATGTGGCTTTTAAAATGTTTAGGCCAGTCAAAAGTGCAGGACATTCACTTCTACAGTTGCCCTGAATGTGGATTTTTTTTTTTGTGGAAAATATCCATAAGCTATAAATGATACAAGCATTTTGTGCAGGAAGCTACTGGTACAGAAGGTAGGTTGCCTAAAGCAATGAGGAAGATCATTATCTTGTGACAGGGTGCAAGCAAGGCATTTTGTTTGAGTTTGATACAGCTGGTGTGCTAATATATTATGGAAAATCAACTTGTAATATATTATGGAGTTTGATACAGCTGCAGCCATTTTGTTTGAGTTCAGTTTGATACAGCTGTAAAATATGTAGTCAGTAATTTGTTTCAGAAATTTGATCACTTGTGAGATCACTTTGTTTAAGAAATTTGATCACTTGTGCAAATGAAGTGATTGCTTCTTAGAGAAAATCAACTTGTAATTTATTTGGAAAATCAACTTGTAATATATTGTGGAGTTTGATACAGCTGCAGCCATTTTGTTTGAGTTCAGTTTGATACAGCTGTAAAATATGTAGTCAATAATTTGTTTCAGAAATTTGATCACTTGTGCGATCAATTTGTTTCAGAAATTTGATCACTTGTGCAAATGGTAATTTTAACTGGTGTACAAATGTCAAGTACAATCTGCACATGTGCAGCAGTTGAAAAGAGATAGCTAGACAGCCACCAAAATATCTGCATATGTGTCTCCATCAGCTTATGAGAGGAAATAACTATTTACATAAGTAGCTGGACAACCATGACATCAAGTTCTAGCCTAATTACAACCCAAAAGAGATAACTAGACAGACATTAAATCAAGTTGCAGCCTAATTACAACCCAAAAGAGATAACTGGACAGCCACCAAAACATGTAGCCATTCCAGACATAAGAACATGACAACAGGCCATGACATCAAGTTCTAGCTTGCATATTTACAACCCAAAAGGGATAACAACTGGACAGCCGCCAAAATATATGGCATCACCAGCACCTGTTCACTTCTTGTTCATGAAAATGAAGATAGCCTGCACCAAGACAAGGCCCATGGCCATGAACCAAGCCTTCCTTCTTTTCTTCAGCTTGAGCAGCAGCCACGCGCTTGTACATAACCAGCTGAGCATCACTAGCCTTGAGCTCTGCCTGTGCCACTAGAACTTCTTCCTTAGCTTTCACAACTTCTGCCTTCAGCTTTTCTACTTCAGCCTTGGCTTCTTCTACTTCTTCCTCAGCTTCATTGCAGTCTGCCTTCCATGAGTTGATCACATGACTCAAGTCCTGCATGGTCTTCTGAACTCTTGGGGACCATGGATCATCAACCCATTGCACAAAGGCGCACCCATCACCCTGTCAAACATGAGCAAACAAATCAAAGTAGCTAAGGCATAGAAGCAAAATAATCAAACATAACAATAACATCAGAGCAATGTGTAAGCAAATTCACCTCATCATTGCATCCATAGAAGCGACGTCCACTGTCCTTCCCTCCCCAAGCAACCTTGCGCAGCGTCATCTTACTGTAGTGGCAGCGCACACGAACATTGGGGTCATAGCCACACCAGTCAGGCTCAGCCAGCAAAGCATGTGGAACTCTCTCCTACAAAATAAATGGATACTAAAAACGAGGCTGGACGTCATCAAACCATCTCAAAGTCCAAACACAGGCTCCCTTGTACACCAATAGCAGGCTACATTGCCCCAAATACAGAGATAGATGAAGCGTTACTAAGAAAGCACTATGTCATAAGGGACAATAAAGTTTCATAGATATAGTTCATAAAAAGAGGCAACCTGTTGGGTTCTCATTTGAGACTGAAGGTTTACTAGCATCTACAAGTACAAAGCCTCATCCACATATACATGATTTCAGTGAAAGAGCACCTACTCGCTCCGCGAAACAAAGCAGCAGCGCATAAGTGCAATTACAGTCAGTAGTGATGCCTCACGAATTTGAAATTTAAGTTTGAATTAACTTACAAATGATATATATACATGATGCAATCCGATTAAAAGGGCGTGCCATTTGTAAACCAAAAGTACATTTTCTAGTACAGAGCCTAACAATATATAGAGGTACATTTTCTATAGGGTACAGAGCCTAACAATATACAGAGCCTAACAACATTTTCTATGGTACATTTTCTCGAACAAATAGACATCAATTCTAACCAGTTTGCTACATGCTATCAAGTATCAACATTTTCTATGGTAACCTTCAAGTGTTTCTAGCAACTACTCTTATAGATTAATCTAACACTAACAGCAGGCTACATTAATTGCCTCAAATACAATCTTTCATCCATAATCGAATGAAATGTGAAGGGGAAATAGGGTCAAGCTTACCTGGTTTTCGCTGGAGTGCTTAGAACCAGTCGAAGGCGACCTTGCACGGTGGTCGCCGGAGTCCACATGGTCGCCGGAGTCCACAAGGTCGCCGGACCTTGAACGGCTGCTGCCACCGCTGCTGCTGCCACTGGAGATGACGTGCACCGAGCTGGACGAACCCGTCTTCTGCTTCTTTATCGCGCGTGCGACCGGAGCCATCGCTGGACGGCGAAGTGAGGAAGAGGAGGGGAGATGGCGGAATGAGGAAGACGAGGGCGTCACAAGCGGAATGGGGAGCGTCGTAAGCTGAGGGCGTCGCTTTGTATAGCGTCGTCGCAGGCCGAGGCTCAAAGCAGTAAGGCCCCGTGAATGGACGGCTGA
Source organism: Eragrostis curvula (assembly GCA_007726485.1). Taxonomy (NCBI): domain Eukaryota; kingdom Viridiplantae; phylum Streptophyta; class Magnoliopsida; order Poales; family Poaceae; genus Eragrostis; species Eragrostis curvula. Next base: position 39,803 of record RWGY01000449.1, on the reverse strand, counting down.
GATCACAATGGGAAGAGCCATATGTTGCCCTCTTCCGCCAAACCCTAACCCTTCTCCCGCCTCGCCGACCGCACGTGACCGCCTCCGCCGCACCGCGCCGACCGCACGTGACCGTCTTCCTCACCGCCTCCGCCACGCTGCCACCGTCGACGACCCGTCCCGTCCCGTCCGTGACCGTCTTCCTTACCGCCTCTGCCACACCGCCATCGACGATCCATCCCGTCCGTGACTGTCTTCCTCACCGCCTCCGCCGCGCCGCCACCGTTGACGACCCATCCTGTCCCGTCCATGACCGTCTTCCTCACAGCCTCCGCCGCACTGCCGTCGATGACCCGTCCCTTCTGTGACCGTCTTCCTCACCGCCTCCACTGCGCCACCACCGTCAACGATCCGTCCCGTCCCGTCCCGTTGGCGTCAAGCAGAACGTGAACTCCAGGTACCACAGATCCCTTGTTGTTCGAGATTTCCTCCTTAGAAATGCTAGGTATTCATAGAAATGGTTCTTGATGTCTGATTTCCTCCTTCTTGTTCGAGACTGGGTTTGAAAATGCTAGGTGTCCATAGGTAGCAGCTCATCTTGATTATTTGATCATGGATGAGCACATGTCTGTATTGTCAGAATTTGCTCATGGATGTGCTCGTCTTGATTACCTGACCACTGATCAAAGGACATGAGCTGATAGCTCACTGGTAGATAATTCGTGCTATTTGTCGGGTAGATAATCCAATTTGCTCATGATAAATGAAAATTTTCCAAACCCTAGTGTAATTGGACTGTCCGGTTGTGGATTGTGGTCAATTTTGATAGGGAATTAGTGTGCCGCACTGCCGACTGGAGCTTCATTTGAAATTTTGCCTGTAGAAATATGGTGATTGTTGAAAGAATAAGTCCTTGAGTGGTCTACCCTTATCTTTATCTATTTGCGTTTAGGTCCTTATGTTGAACTCTATATATATGTAACCCATGAACCCTTATTGGGCTGAGACAATGAAATTCCCATTTTGGGCCAACAATTGGTATACAGAGCTAGGGTTTCAGTCTCCACTCTTCTCTCTCCCGATTGGATCGAAACAGAGGCGGCGGCGCTCGTCCCTCTCCTCAAACCGGCGCATCTCCAGGCGCTCGTCCCCGTCCTCGATTCCAGGACGCGGAGGCGGCTCGGCGCAGCCCTCCCTGTCTCGCTCCTTCCTCGCGCGGCTCGGAGGCGGGCTGAAGCAGGGGCAGCGGCGGCCCGACCCGGAGCAGAGTCGCCGCGGCGCGCGGCGGTTCGATTTGAAGCAGGGGCTGCACGGAGGACCAGGCGGACGCGGCAGCTCGGCTTGGAGGCAGCGACGGCTGCCTGAGTCCGGCGCGGCAGCAGCGCGGAGCTCCACCCCGAGGACACGTCGCGGCGGCGTCTCCAAGTCCCAGTCGAGCCCGCGGCTGCTCGATTCGACCCGGAGGAGGACGGCGGCCTGAGGCCGGCCTCGATTCGCGCGCAGGCGGCGCGGCACATCCTCCCCGACGAGCTCGAGCCCGACTTCGACCCCGGCAGCAGCAGCTCGACCCCTCCTCGACCCCTCTCCAACTCTTCGCTCTGCTCCCATGGCAGACGCGGCGGCGACGGCGCGGCACCACGCGCTGCGCGCACCCCCTCCCGCGCCTCGCGCGTGAGCAGCCACGGCTCGGCTCGGTCGAGCGCGCGGCGCCGCGCAGCGGAGGCGGCGGACGAGGCGGCTGCAGCGGCAGCGGACGCCGAGCGGCAGGCTACTGCGGCGCGTCGTGCCAGCGCGGCTCGCAGGGAGGCGGAGGAGCGCGAGGAGGCGGCTGCGCGGGCTGCTCGCTTGGCGACGGCGCAAGCGACGGCTGCACGCGCTGCGGAGGCGGAGCGACAGGCCGCGGCGGCGGCTCAGGCTGCTGCGGCTGCTGCTGCTGTGCAGCGGCAAGTGGCGGAGGAGGCCAGGGAGGCCCTCGCTGCGTTGGAGCAGCGGGAGAACCAGCGGGCGGCACGGGAGGAAGACCGGGACACGGAGGTGGAGCGGTGGGTCCATGATGCGCGCCGGAGCGCCCACGACTCCGGTTTCGACCACGACGACCGGACCGGTGGCACACGTACACCTCCACGGCGTCGACGTGTCTCTCCTTCCCCGGAGCGGCGCCATGAGCGCCGTGAGCGCCATGAGCGCCGAGCTTCCCCTCGCCATGGTCGGCGAGGCTCCCCGGTCGTCATTCGGGAGGCCGGCGGGAGCACGCAGTGGCCGATGCTCACCAAGACCAACTACACCGAGTGGAGTGCGGTCATGAAGGTGAAGCTGCAGGCGCGGCACATGTGGGAGGCCGTGCGGTACGGCGACATCGACGACCACGAGGACCGGCGGGCGCTGGAGGCGCTGCTCGCTGCGGTTCCGATGGAGATGGCGGCGAGCCTGGCGGAGAAGGACACCGCTAAGGACGCGTGGGACGCCATCGCCGCAGCACGGGTCGGCAGCGACCGTGCTCGCAAGTCCACCTTGCAGAAGCTTCGCAAGGAGTGGGACCGTCTGGCTTTCAAGCCAGGTGAGGACATCGACGACTTCTCCCTCCGCCTCTCCGGCCTGATGCAGCAGATGGCGCGGTACGGCGGCGAGGACATCGACGAGGAGAAAGCTGTCGAGAAGTTTCTCCGAGTCGTCCCCAAGAAGTACACGCAGATGGCCATCTCCATCGAGACGTTGCTGGACCTCTCCGAGTTGACGATCGAGGAGGTGACGGGGCGGCTCAAGGCCGTCGACAACCGCGAAGACCACCCTCCCGTCGAGTCGGCGACTCCGGGAGGCAAGCTTCTTCTCAACGAGGAGCAGTGGCGTGCTCGGCAGGGTGAGCGGAAGAAGGGGGAGTCCTCGGGATCGTCCTCCAGTCGCGCACGCCGCCCACGCAAGAAGAAGGACAAGGCGCCTCCCCCTCGCGGTGGCGCTGAGGGCGGTGGCGATGGCGAGCGCAAGGCGACCCGGGATGACACTTGTCACAACTGTGGCAGGTCGGGCCATTGGGCCAAGGACTGCAGGCAGCCGAAGCGCGGCGGTCAGGCTCATGTCGCGCAGGCACAGGTCGACAACGAGCCGGCGCTGTTCCTGATGCACGGGGGTGTCGAGCTTCACTCCACTCCCGGCCCGGCGGCTGCGCTCCTCCACCTCGACGAGTCTCGCGCTCACGCCTTCCTCGGGAAGGGCTCGAGCGATGAGAAGATCGACGGATGGTACATCGACACCGGCGCCACCCACCACATGACCGGTCGACGCGAGTTCTTCTCCGACCTGGACACCACCGTGCGAGGCTCCATCAAGTTCGGGGACGCCTCCGCTGTGGAGATCGAGGGCGCCGGCTCCCTCATCTTCGTCGCCAAGACTGGCGAGCACCGGCTGCTCACTGGTGTCTACTACATCCCCGCGCAGAGGAACTCCATCATCAGCTTGGGACAGTTGGATGAGAATGGCTCGCGCGTGGAGATCGAGGACGGCCTCCTGCGTATCTGGGACGTTCGTGGCCGCCTTCTCGCGAAGGTGAACAGGGGGAGCAACCGCCTCTACGTCCTCCACGTCGACGTGGCGCAGCCACTCTGTCTCGCAGCCCGGCGGGACGACGACGCATGGCGGTGGCACGAGCGCTTTGGGCACCTCAATTTTGAGGCCCTGAAGCAGCTCGGGGCCAAGGAGATGGTGCGGGACTTGCCGCGCATCGACCACGTCGAGCAGCTCTGCGACACCTGCGTGCTGACGAAGCAGCGGCGACTTCCCTTCCCTCGCCAGTCGAGCTTTCGAGCCAAGGAGAGGCTTGAGCTCGTGCACGGCGACCTCTGCGGGCCGGTGATGCCAGCCACTCCAGGAGGGAGGCGCTACTTCCTCCTCCTCATCGACGACGTCTCCCGCTACATGTGGGCGGTCCTCCTTCACACCAAGGGAGATGCGGCGGACGCCATCAAGCATCTTCAAGCTGCTGCAGAGAAGGAGTGTGGCCGCAAGCTGCGGGTGCTGCGCACGGACAACGGCGGCGAGTTCACGGCGACCGAGTTCGCGGAGTACTGCGCCGACGAGGGGATCCAGCGGCACTTCTCCGCGCCGTACACCCCGCAGCAGAACGGCGTCGTCGAGCGCCGCAACCAGACGGTTGTGGCCATGGCGTGTGCCCTCCTCAAGCAGAGGGGCATGCCGGCGATCTACTGGGGAGAGGCGGTGATGACAGCAGTTCACCTCCTCAACCGCTCGCCCACCAAGGCACTCGATGGCAAGACGCCATATGAGGCTTGGCATGGGCGGAAGCCAGCGGTCGGCTACTTCCGCGTCTTCGGCTGCCTGGCGTTCATCAAGGAGCTCAGCCACGTCAGCAAGCTCGACGACCGGAGTACGCCTGGGATCTTCATCGGCTATGCAGATGGCGTGAAGGGCTACCGCATCCTTGACCCTGAGACACAGCGCGTGCGGGTGGCACGTGACGTTGTGTTCGACGAAGGGCGAGGTTGGGTGTGGGGCAAGGCGGTGGACGACGGCACGGCCTCGACCACCAGCGACTTCACCGTCGAGTACGTCTACTTCGAGAGGGACGGGGGAAGTGGGCAGCTCTCCTTCACCGAGCGTGCCTCCCTCGTCTCCGGGCTCACCACCACCTCCACCGAGTCCTCCTGCACCGACTCCTCCGGCTTCGCCCTGTACCCCTACACCGGCACCCACGCCTCCAGGCTCGGCGCCGGCAGCTTCGGTCCACAGCGAGCCGAACCCGGTGGAGTTTGCCACGCCGCTCTCCAACGACGAGGACCGCATCGACGCGTTCCACGACGACGAGCCGCTGCGGTATCGTACCATGGAGAACATCCTCGGCGAGCAGCCAGCACCTGGACTGGTGCAGCATGGTGCGGATGAGCAGCTGCACCTGGCGCACGGCGACAGCGAGCCCCGCTCCTTCGCTGAGGCGGAAAGGGATGCGGCCTGGCGGGCCGCGATGAAGATGGAGATGGACTCCGTCGAGCAGAACCACACCTGGGAGCTGGCGGATCTTCCCGCTGGCCACCGTGCTATCTCCTTGAAGTGGGTCTTCAAGTTGAAGAAGGATGAGGCCGGGGCGGTGATCAAGCACAAGGCGCGCTTGGTGGCGCGCGGGTTTGTCCAGCAGGAGGGGATCGACTACGACGACGCTTTCACTCCTGTCGCACGGATGGAGTCCGTGCGTCTCCTCCTCGCGCTGGCAGCCCAGGAGGGATGGTGCGTCCACCACATGACGTCAAGTCGGCCTTCCTCAACGGCGACTTGAAGGAGGAGGTCTACGTGCACCAGCCGCCGGGATTCGTCATCCCCGGCCAGGAGCACAATGTTCTGCGGCTGCGCAAGGCCCTCTAGGGCCTGCGACAGGCGCCGCGGGCATGGAACACCAAGCTGGACGCCACCCTCAGAGCGATGGGCTTCGAGCAAAGCCCGCATGAGGCGGCCGTCTACCGGCGGGGGCGAGGAGGCTGTGCCCTGCTGGTGAGCGTCTACGTCGACGACTTGGTCATCACTGGAGCCAAGGAAGCTGACGTGGAGGCGTTCAAGGCTGAGATGAAGACCGCCTTCCAGATGAGTGAGCTGGGGCCTCTCTCCTTCTACTTGGGGATCGAGGTGCACCAGGACGACTCCGGCATCACACTTCGACAGACCGCCTACGCCAAGCGCATTGTTGAGCTAGGCGGCCTCACCGGCTGCAACCCCTCTCACACACCCATGGAGGAGCGGCTGAAGCTGAGCCGCAACAGCACCGCTGAGGAGGTCGACGCCACGCAGTACCGTCGCTTTGTGGGGAGCCTTCGCTACCTCGTCCACACGCGGCCGGACTTGGCGTTCACTGTCGGGTATGTCAGTCGGTTCATGCAGCGACCGACACAGGAGCACATGTAGGCTGTCAAGAGGATCATTCGCTATGTGGCGGGCACCCTCGACTACGGCCTGCACTACCCGAGGTGTCCCGGCGCGGCACACTTCATCGGCTACAGCGACAGCGACCACGCCGGCGACATCGACAACAGCAAGAGTACGAGCGGGACGCTCTTCTTCCTTGGCAAGTGCCTTGTCAGCTGGCAGTCGATCAAGCAGCAGGTGGTGGCCCAATCCAGCTGTGAGGCCGAGTACATCGCCGCCAACTCTGCTTCGACCCAAGGACTCTGGCTAGCACGACTGCTTGGTGATCTCCTTGGTCGAGAAGCCGAAGCAGTGGAGCTTCGGGTGGACAGCAAGTCTGCCCTTGCGTTGGCCAAGAATCCCGTCTTCCACGAGCACAGCAAGCACATTCGGGTCAAGTACCACTTCATCAGGAGCTGCCTGGAGGAGGGAAGCATCAAGGCCGATTACATCAACACCCAAGATCAGCTCGCTGACATTCTTACCAAGCCACTTGGAAAGGTCAAGTTTCAGGAGCTACGGTCTAGGATCGGGATGGCACAACTACCACTCAAGACTTAGGGGGAGAATGAAAGAATAAGTCCTTGAGTGGTGTACCCTTATCTTTCTCTATTTGCGTTTAGGTCCTTATGTTGAACTCTATATATATGTAACCCATGAACCCTTATTGGGCTGAGACAATGAAATTTCCATTTTGGGCCAACAATTGTAGTCAATTTTGTTAGGGAATTATCAATTGTTCATGCACTTGATTGTGGCGATAGTCTTATGTGGTCATTTCACTGAGGCATTTTCACTTAGGCCGTAAGCCGGGCGAGGAAATTTGAACCTTGTGTAAGCTTCTTTTGTGCATATTTTGAATTTGATTGGCTTGTTTATAATGTAATTTGCCCACCAAAGTGTAGCCATGTTCATTGGATTGTTTATAATGTAGGTGCTGTTTGTTGTTCAACTGTCCCATCATGTCGGGCCAGCGCGTAGCAGCATTGCCGTAGGTGTTGTTTGTTGTTCAACTTGTTGCTAATTTTAGTGGTTGCCTTGTTTGCCCAGTTTTGCCGAGTCTGAAGCTGTTTCTACTTTAGCTAGCTAGATGCCTATCTTGCCTAACTTGCCTAATTAGTACTAGTTGATTTGTGTGATTTGTTATAACTGAAGGACACATTGTAATAACTGGACATTGTTATTTGTTATAACTGACCGACAGGAGTGAGACCAGGAGCATGAGATGCTGATTTGTGTTTTATCTTTCACTGATGCTGTGATTTGTGTTGAATCCTATTCACTATTTAGTTATGTCATCCTAGCTGCTGATTAAAATGGAAAATTCACTAGGGTGCAAACCTATTCTGATATGTGTGATTTGTGTTTCATCTTGGGTGCAAACCTATTATGATATGTGTGATTTGAATGGTAACTATATCTAGTGATTTATTTGAGTGAAGTATACTGTTTTCTGAATGGTAACACACCGGGCATGTTAAAAGATTCATGGTTGAGTGCCATTGCTTGCTACTGAAAATAGTATCCAGTATATGCTAATCTAGTTTTTTTTCCTCTTGCAGATGTCGTCGGAAGGAAGTTCATCCTCCAGCTCGCAATAGTCTGACCCTGAGGAGCATGCGGAAGATAGCTCCCTCGGTGGAACTGCTGGAACAGATGGAAGTGATGAGCGAAGGGTGAGGACTGAGGCACAGTGGCCAACAGACAAGGTCATCGTGACGGCAATTGCTCCAGATGGTATGCCCATACCAAAGAAGGAAAGACAGAGGATGAGGAGGCTGGCAGGGCTTATTGCCAGACAGAAGGTCTCATTGCTCCTTCCAAGGTTCTCGAGCTTGGGAAAGGATGGGAAGAAGTTATTGTTTGCTGACTTTGTGATGCCTTTCCTAGAATTCAACAAAGAAATGGAGGCTAAAGGATTAAAAAGGGCAATGAAAGCAATCTCCAAGTGTTGGAGGAACTATAAGAGCACACTTGTGAAAGAGTACATGCTGAAGAAGCGCTCTCCATTCAAACGTTTCAAGCATTTGAAAGAAGAAGATTACAATGCCTTTGTTGAATTGAAGGGAACAGAAGAATTTCAGAAGGTAAGAGAGAGATTCAAGAATCTGCGGGAGAAGAACAAGCACCCACATCATTTGGGGACAGCAGGATATGATGGGAAAATCGAGGTGTGGGCTGCTAAAGATGAGAAGTTGGAAAAAGATGGTCTGCCAAACCCATGCCTGTTGTATCCTGGTAGGGCCCGGACTTGGCTGCGAGCAAGGGGCAGATTGACGCCATCTGGAGAGATTACTTTCAACAACCAAGAAACAATGGGAGTGTCTGATAAAATCAAAGAGCTCAGTGAGGATTCTTTATCAGTCACTGGGAAGGAAGACGCACTCACCAAAGCTTTAGGAAACCCAGAGCACCCAGGTCAGTATAGATAGCAGTATTGTTCCTTCTACTTTTATTGTTCCTTGCATTTAGCAATACTGAACAACAACTTTTTTTGTTAAATAACTTGCCTGGATTTTCTTTTGCAGGTCGTGTGCAAGGCGTCTCAAGTTATCAGGGCTGGAAGATCGCATTGCCAGGATATAAGAGGAAAAGGGATAGTGAGGAGTACATGCAAAAGCTTGCAGAAAGTATTCGGTCTCAAAATTTACAGGAGGTCATTGCTAGTATTCCAAGTATTCTAGCAACCCAAGACCTCAAAATTGTTCCTGGCTCTCCAAGTCCTAACCAAATAAGCCCAGCAGATAGATGGCGGAGTAGCTGCTCATCCATTGACGCACCCGTCACTATGCGAGCGGAGCATGACATATATAATGATTTGATGGTGCAGCGTGAGCCTCCACTTGTTCCTGAGATGGATCCTGATTCCATAAGTCTCCTAACAGAACCAACTAACTGCACACTTCTTGCCAACATTGGAGGCTATCAGGTACAAGTTGCAATGGGCCAGGTACATCCTGAACAGTATGTGCTGCACACAGTTGAAGTGACCAATGGCTTTGTGGTAGTTTTTGTAGACTCTGTGGTTGCCAAATTGAGAGATGAGAAGCTTGAACGCCCAGTAAATGATGAGGTGACAACAGTGGGTGAAGCACTACTACAGAGGGTGCAGTGGAGAAGGACTTGTGTTGTGATCAATGATTCGCCAATGGAAAAGGTCAGATCTCCCAGAATTCCTGATTCTAATCCAAAACCTCCACTTGGCCCCAAAAAAGCTGACAAGTCAGCTAATAGCATTGACCAAGGGAAGAATGGGGAAGACAAGAATGCTAAAAAAGCTAAGGGCAGTGACCAATGTTCTCAACATGATGCGCATCAAGGAAGCCGAAAGCCAAACAAAGGTTCTAAGAGCAGTCAACAAGACTTGAGGGTGAATGTTTCTAATCCGCATGACAAGGCTGAAGCAAAGAAAGCAATAAGTATTGACATAGGGAAGAAGATCAAGGCGGCTTCAAATGCATCTGCTGCTGCTGCAAAGTGCTCCATAAAGTCTGCCAGCATCCAAATTCCAAATCCATCAGTGTGGACTCAACCGAACTTCAAGTTCAAGTATGGACAGGTGTTAATGAGCACAGCAGATCTTGAAAAGGCTGGGCCAAATTGCACCTCCCTGCATAATTATTATATGAATGGCTGTAAAGAGAAGAAGAAGCAGATTGTGGTGTTTATCAGACCTAACCATCTTCTTAGGCGTGTTGAGGCGCCGTTCATTGTCGACTACGCCGACTTATATGATCTCTTCAACATTGATGCATTGGACATGTCCATTGTACGGGTCTTCACATTGTAAGTTTTTTTAACTATCTTTCTTATATTCCTGCAGTGATAATTGAAATTGGTAGTAGTCAGCAAGTCTCAAGTCTCTGTTATTTCAGTTTTTTTTTGGTTTATAATTGAATGTCCAGATCTTTTCATCCCTTATTATTACTTATTCATGTCAGGTACATGCATAAAGAAAGCAAAAACAACAACTGGCCTATTGCTGTGTTGGATCCTCAGATGCTGGTTCTGTCAGTGATTAAAGATGATAAGGATGGCGAAGTTGTCACCTATGTGGCAAAGGCAATTAGCCAGAGCTCTAAGACAAAGGAATTTTTGATGTTCCCATGCAATACCGGTGGGCACTGGATTGCTGTGATAATCTTTCTGAAATGGAAAACCATCTATTATCTGGATTCATTGCTTCATAGTGGAACAAATTATGACATTGAGATTCTGACAGACCTGCTTGATAGGTGAGTGTGCTACCTTGTTTCTCTTTTCAATTTTTTAGCATATCGACTAGTGCTGATGTCCTTTTCAATGGATTTGTTTGAGCAGTAGTTACTGTGTGTGCATGAGCTTAGTTACTGATTTTTCCTGTTAATCTAACACTGAATTTCTGTTACCTGAGACATATTAATTTCTGTTACTGAATTACTTCCATGCTTTCTGATGGTGTTGCTGCTGTGTGAGTGTGTCTGTGTGTGGTGTTTCTCCTTCCAATAGCAGCTGCTCTGAATTGCAGCAGCAGCTTGGGCACTAACTTGCTACATATGTACCATGTAGGGCTTGGGCACTCTACATTGCAAGTGATGCAAAAGAAGAAAGAACAAGGAGATGGACTCACATATGTTACAAAATTTCCGGTAACTGAAATATTCATCAAATGGCATTACAAAAGTGACTGAGTATGGCTCACCATGAACTAACTCTGTTTATACAGTGTCACCAGCAGCAAGGGAGCAACGCCTGTGGGTTTTACACTGGTCACCATATGCTTGCGATTGCGGGGTCAAAGAACATAAAAAAAGCCTGAGGTATGTATTTTTTGTTTTAGCAAAACACAAAGGTAAGTCCTGGGTAAGGTCACCTTTTCTTTTGTGTCAAACAAATAGTTGACACACCAAAACACAAAGGTAAGTCCTAGGTAAGGTCACCTTTTCTTTTGTGTCAAACAAATAGTTGACACACCAAAACACAAAGGTAAGTCCTAGGTAAGGTCATCTTTCCTTTTGTGTCAAAGAAATAGTTGAAATACCAAAACACAGAGGTAAGTCCTAGGTAAGGTCACCTTTTCTTGTGTTATAAATAGTTGACAAGATTTAGTGGACTTGCATTTCTGCCTGACTTGCTACGCATATTCATGTTGCTTTGGTGTCTGACATGATTTAGTGGACTTGCATTTCTGTCTGATTTGCTACGCATATTCATGCTGCTTTGGTGTCTGACATGATTGATATGTTTGCATTATAAAATCATACTTTCAGGACTTCTATATACAAGTAAAATTGTTTGTTCTCTTTTCTGTGTGAAATTATGCAAGTTCAGCACATACAGCTACTTATTTCTTGTTTGTCACGTGCAGGACATCGTTTTGTCGACAAGTCCCCTTGAGGATTGCGTGCTTGCTGGTCTTCGAGAGAGTTTGGCCAAGTTTCTGATGTCTGAAGTGATCTCTCCCAAAGGGGAGTTCCATCACCCTACTGCTATGTACTGATCAGAGGGAGTTTGGGAACTTTTGTCTACCTGTTGAGCTATTCTATCTAAGAGCTATATATGTTCTGTATTATGTTGCGTGTCGTTGGCACACGGCTGAATGATGTTATTAGCTGTATGTTGAAATGCATATGCCTGCCTGGTATATATGATTGTCTCAGTTAATGCTGTGGAATTCTGGTTTGTGTTATTGGTTAATCGCCATGGTGTCTGTAACGGCCTTGCTGCCGGTGAGGCGCACTGGCATGGTAATCAATTGGACTGTTCTTTTGTTCCCTGTCACAGCGCTTTTCGTGGTTACCCTTACGAACATGGACAGGTTATAAAAAACCGTCAACATCTGAGGCAGGGACGGGGGAAATAAAAATCGTGGCTTTAGCTTTGAGACGGGGATTTTGAAAAATACATCACTTCTCTGCCAGGGAGGTATACGTCACAATACTAATAGCGACGCATGAACAAACCGTCACGGAGAGTTGAGATGGGTTTACAGAAAGCCGTCACTGAGGGTTAAGACGGGTTTACAAAACGCCATCACTGAGAGTTGAGACGGGTTTACTGAACGCTGTCACTAAGAGAGTTGAGACGGGTTTACTGAACGCTGTCACTAAGAGAGTTGAGACGGGTTTACTGAACGCCGCCACAAACAATTTAGTGACGTCTTTCAACCCGTCACTAACCGCATACCATTAGTGACGCAAATTTACAGACGGGTATAATTTACGTCACTAAGGACTGAAAAAACCCGTCACTAATGACCTTTTCTGTGGTAGTGTCTGTTTTTAAATTGATGTTGCCATTAACTTTCACTACGGGAAAACGCCTGTTTGCCGAGTGCCAGAGGGTTTGCCGAGTGCAATACCTCGGGCACTCGGCAAACCCCTGTTTGCCGAGTGCCAGGGGCTCGGCACTCGGCAAACTCCTGGCACACGGCACAACAGGAGTTTGCCGAGTGCCAAGCCCCTGGCACTCGGCAAACAGGGAGTTTGCCGAGAGCCAGGACAGGAGGCACTCGGCAAACTCCTGGCACACGGTGCCAAGGGTGTTTGCCGAGTGCCTCCGTTAGTGGCACTCGGCAAACTATTTGTTTGCCGAGTGCCAAACGTTGGCCCTCGGCAAAATATTTTTTTTTCTTTTTTCCCGCATTTCCATTTATGTGGTGGATGTATGTACCAATGTTGCTTCATGCGAAAGTTTGGTGATTTTTTCAATCTGTTTGGTATATTTAAGGTGTTTATTGACATATAAAATATATATTGAAGATAATTCAAATTTGAACTTTAGGTGATTCGGATAAAAAAAAATGTTCACACGAAGTTGATATTCATGTTCTTGAGTCCAATGTAAGGTGTCAACCATGAAATGAACTGATAATTCATTCATATTGTACATAAAATATAAGCGAAAAGATATGGTTGAATAGTATTTTAATTTTATAAAATTCAAACAAAGTCCAAAAATTACGAGACTCGCGCTGGTATCATGAAATCATACGTGGAGACCATGATAAATCGTAGAAAACGTTTCGCTAAAGTTGTGACGTACGTTGTTTACAAACAGGAGCATCCTCGAAGAAGATCCATAAACATATGAAGTGATCGTTTGGATTTCGAACCAAAACGACGGACATAATTTGGTTTCACCTTAAACATATTTTTTATAGGTAAAGGATCATAAGAAATGTATCATGGCAAAATTTGGCATTTTTTTGAATTTATTTCGAATTTATAAATTTTTTTTGAGTTCTTGCAGAAAATGTTTGCCGAGGGCCGGCACCAGGGCCCTCGGCAAACAAAAGTATGCCGAGTGCCTGCCTGTTTGCCGAGTGCTTTCAGATCTAGCACTCGGCAAACCTTTTGGCCCAGGACTTAGGTGCGGCCGGCCTTTTCTTTTTTCCTCTCTCCCTTATCCTTTCTTCCACCTCGAGCACGCGCCGCCGCCGCCTCCACACTGCGCCACCCGCGGCTGCCGCCGCCGCCACCGCGCCTCCCCGCTCGCGGCCCGGCTCGCCCCACGCCACCGCCTCCACTCCGCCCCGCGCCCCGGCCCGCGGCACGTCGCCGCCTTCCCGTGCCACCCCGCCCGCCTCCCCGCCGAGCCGCGGACGCCGACGAGCGCCGCCGGCACACCTCCACGGCCCGCCTCCCTGCGTCCCCGGCCCACCTCCCCTCCCCGTCTCCCCGGCTCGCCTCCTCTCCCCACCTCCCCGACCTGCTCCCCCGGCCTGCTCCTCCGCCGGCGCAGCTGACCCGGCGGCGGGGAGGCGGCCCAACGCCGGTGCCCCGCCCCGAGGGCTCCCCCGGCCCTGCCTCCACCAGCCCCAGGGGCTCGCCCCGCCCTCCCTCCTCCACAGCAGGAGGCGCCCCGGCCCTCCCTCACCGAGGTCGCCCCTCCCTCCCTCCTCCCCCGGCCGTGAGGTAGAAGGTGAGCTCGCCCCCTCTTTTTTTTTCTTTTTTTTTCTGTTATTGTTAAATGAATTGAAATGTCATATTTTTTATTTTAAATTCGATTATGAAATAGAAGGCTTGTGAAATATGAAATAAAATATCAAATGGATTGCTTATGAAATGAAGAATTGTGTATGTCATTGAAATTGAAAATTAAAATTGGGCCAAGTGATTTGGTTGTTTGAATTGGACCAAGTGGTTGTTTAAATGCGATGTGGTATCCGGCCATCGTGCCGTTGATTTGAATTCGATGTGATTGCCGGCCATCGCGTCGTTGTTTTCTTGCAGGGTTTGGGAACCTCACCGTATAGGGGAGGTGCTGCCGAAATTTTGAATTGACGGTGTTATGTTTCGTTCTTTGCAGGATAGGAGGGGCATTTCTACCGTCTTCCACTCGTCACTTTGCGGGACAACAAGGTGAGAAAAGACATTGTTTCAATTGGACCGAGCGATGAGTTTGTTGGAATTGGATGTGAAATGAGAAATTGTGTGGAATTATTTGATCGGTCTATGTCATTGATCTTGAAAATCAAAATTGGACCAAGTGATTGTTTAAATTTGATGTGGTATCCGGCCATCGTGCCGTTGATTTGTTGGATGTGCTTGCCGGCCATCGTGCCGTTGTTTTCTTGCAGGTTTTGGGAACCTCACCGTATAGGGGAGGTGCTGCCGAAATTTTGAATTGACGGTGTTATGTTTTATTCTTTGTAGGAGAGGAGAGGCTTTTCCACCGTCTTTCACTCGTCGCTTTGCGGGAGAGCAAGGTGAGACATCAAAAAACCCACATTTTCCATTTCTGTTTGTAGGTAACGCGTAACCTAGTTAGGCGTCTCCCGTTCGAAATAGATACAGTTGGAGATATGCCCGATGGTTGCATATCTATGATTGTATCTGTTTCGAATTGTCCACGTTTTTTGGACAGCCCGAGGATGCGTAGATGAGGCTATTTTCCATTGTCTATTCCTGTTCGAGACCGAGTTTCGGCCGCGCCTCCCTGTTGTTCTCCGGATACACAATCTCCCTACCAGGACGTGTATTTGGAGAACAGCGGGGAGGTGCTGCCGAAATTCCGTCTCGAACCGGAATAGACCGTGGAAACTCGTTACGGACATGCATGTCCTAAACTCGTTACGGACATGCATCACGAGGCGCGCGTCCAGGCCGTGAGGAGCTACTACGCTAAGTTCCTTGGTACGAAGATTGACAAAAAGCAAGCTCGAACCATATGGCCGAGTGAAGAAGAATACGGGAAGGTAATTTGACATTCTCATGTTTTCTATACTTCATTAAGTACGTTTAATTTGATCTACTCATAGTTTCACAATAACTAACATTTAACTTTGGTCAAATGACGTGTAGGTGATTCCGTGGTGGTGCGCCACTCATAAGCCTTGCTGGGACTACTTTGTTGCGAGGTGGTGCGACCCCGAGTAGCAGAAGCAGCACGAAGCTTGCCGAGAGCGGCGTTTGAAGATGCCTGGTCCAGCACACCATCAAGGCAACCGTTCCCTTGACGACTACGCGGCTAGCTGGGTACGTGAATTCAATTCGTTGTTTGTAACACTTAATTTTCCATGATTTCTAATCATCTTTCTGTTTTCTTTGCAGTCGCAGGCGCATGACGGCCGAGAGTGTCCCCCGTTGATGGCTTGGGCATTGGCGCACAAGGGCAAGGCGTCGTCGAGCACGGTCGACTACAACCCGGAGGACGGGCCCGAGGCGTACAGCAACCCCACCGTGCACACTCGCCTCCGTCGGTACACGGAGATGGCTAGGGAGAAGCACGGGCCAGAGTGGAACCCGAGCACCGAGAACCTTGATGGAGAGATCATCATGAGGCTTGGTGGAGGTAAGAAGCATGGCCGGTATTGGATTGGAGACAGCACACTGGACACGGCCTCTACTCCCACCCTCTCTGAGATCCGAGCGAGGAGCTCGTCCTCAACCCCGCCCATACGCCCACGGCCGAGTGCTGCACAGCTTCAGTTTGAGCAATCACAGGTTATTTCTGTTCTACTCGTAGTTTCGTTGAGTTTGACATATGTTTGCTTTGCATTGTAACATTGGGATGACATATTGTAGACCCAGCTACGGGAGGAGATGGAGGCGAAGCTGCAGGAACAGGAGAAAAGGCACCGGGCAGAGATGCAGCGACAGCAGGAGGAGATGCAGCAGGAGATGCAGGAACGTGATGCAAGGATGCAGGCGGAGATGCAGCGGCAAATGCAGTTGATGCTTCAACAGTGGCACAACAATGGGATGCTACCGCCGCCACTACCTCTGCCTCCTATCGGCACTCCGAGTCCGACTCAAGGCACTCCCGTGAGTATTTCTAAATTCTTGTAGTTTCAATCCTCGTCCTGTCGACACTTCTAACTGAAAACTTGCGTTAATCATGTAATATCTTTTTTCTTGCAGAATATATCCGCTGGATCCAACAATCAGCCGGTTTCCCCTCCAGCTGCTTGGTCACCGTTCCCTCCTTATCCCCGTCCTCCTCCGATGTAGCTTGTAGTTGTATATGTACTTTAATTGCATGAACCAACTAGTTGTCGACGTGTTTGTGAACCATTTCATGAACTTGTGCTTGTGGACGTCAAGTTGAGCTATTTCTATGTGTATTTGGAGACAAATATGTGTTTGTGATGGATTTCAATGTGTTTGTGGTGATTTCAATATGTTTGTGATGATATATATGTGTATGTGATGATGGTGAGCATGTATGTATGATTTGGTGTGATTTTGGTCCAGGTTGCATCGATTTTAGACAATTTATAGCGTTCTGCGAAATTTTTTTGCCGAGTGCCTCAGAAGTTTGCCGAGAGCCAAACCTGAGGCACTCGGCAAACTTACCATTGTTTGCCGAGTGCTTGTGCCTGGCACTCGGCAAACTGGCCATTGTTTGCCGAGTGCCAGGCTCAAGGCACTCGGCAAACAAGAAAGTTTGCCGAGCGTCTGGCACTCGGCAAACTTTTCTGACGCCGTTTTCCTGCCGTCACGTTACTTTTTTTTGCCGAGTGTCTTCCTGGCTCTCGGCAAAATCTTTGCCGAGTGCCCGACAGAAAACACTCGGCAAACTCGTCTTTGCCGAGAGCTGGCTGCCGAGTGTTACCCTCGGCAAACTATTTGCCGAGTGGAAACAGGGCTTTGCCGAGTGCCTCTGGCACTCGGCAAAGCATGGGTTTCCCGTAGTGTTTTTTAGTTACGTTTAATCATTCATCTTATTCAAAATATTAACTCAAATATACAAAATTATAAGTTACGTTACAAATTTCTATAGTGATAAAACAAATCATAACAAAATATATGATAATTTTAAAACTTTTTTGAATAAGACGAGTGGTCAATTTTTTTGAAAAAGTCAACGGCAACATCAATTTCAGAATGGAGGGAGTAACAAGAAAGAGCTGCAGGTGATACATTCGTCTTGCTGGTGCTGCTGTAGTAACTACAAAATACAGAAAAATTCAAGGTGCAAGAGTTGCAGGCTAAAATCATATGGAATTTCCGATCAAGATTATGGTGCAGCAAAGCACGCTGGTTACACTTGAGGAGGAAACGGAGTGCAGATATTCAGAAGTTGCGGAAGGAACATGTCGATGATCAGCAGTTTGGTCTCAGAAACTGATTCCGGAAGGGACATGCAAGAAATGATCACTTCATCTGCAACCGCACCATGATCCATAAGGGGGAGGGATGGTCAGGTATATATAGAAGGGAATCCAACAGCTCAGGATTACGATTGCTTTGTTTCTTAGATTTCCTTTTACTTTTGACACCCAGCTGTAAATCCCCATATAAAGAAGTGGGATCCTTTGAAACATGTGAGAAAGAAGTTGCTTTAGGTTTATCTAAAGTAGACGGTAGCTTCTAGATCCTTTTATGTTTATCCTGCATCTGTGACGATGTCCCTCTGAAATCAGAAGCTACTACCGGTGACTGTTCTTTAGTCTTGTTCTATTGCTTGCTCGTCCCGATTCTGTTAGGGTCCTAGCAGACCCGACCGACTCCGACCTGGTGACGCACTACCCCCTCCCGCGCGCGCTCGACCTCCAGAGCCAGTACGAGCACGCCATCATCGACGACGACCCCGGCAAGTGCCCGCCGTTGGTGCTGATGCGGCGCCACGGCCACGCAGGCAGCGATCACGCGCGCCTTCTTCTTCGCCCCACCGCGCAACCCCGGCCCGTTAAGAAGGAGCGCGCCAACCGCGCCGCCCCGCCGGGGGAGGAGGACGGCGGCGTGTGGCGCGGGCAGAAGAGCCAGGTCAAGGTGGAGTCAAAATTCCTCACCTGCGGCGGCGGCGGCAAGGTCGAGATCGAGATCAAGTACAAGTGATTCAACCTGACGTACGTACTACCGCATCGGCGAGGAGAAGAAGACGAGTGGGTGGGTGATGCACGAGTGTACCAGGAACAGATCGTCCAGCCGCCGCTGCTCCCCAGCCCCGTGCTCGCGCGCGTCAAGATCACCGACGCTGCCCAGATGCTCGACCCGCACCAAGACCAGCCGTGTCCGAGCGGCAACTACTAGTCTACTACCACGTCATCGGCGACTTGTTCAATGCCGGCACGGGTGAGTACTCCTACGGCGAGAACGGCTACTGCCCCGGGGACATGAGCAACCACTTCAACCAGGGCGCCGGCGCCGGTAACAGCAACTACGGAGGCACCAGCGGCAACTACCAGTACGTACGTACTACTACAGCGGTGGCGAGTTGGCCACATGAAGCATATGGGCTCATGTGGCGACTATGGCGGATCCAATCAATAGCGTAGAGTGAACAGTTTTGTAGCGTAGTGTATCCAGTATCTTCATGATCTTTGTGCCAGGGGGCCGCGCATGGCGCATGCATGTGGAGGTTCAGATGGCAGAAGCTTCACTGCCGTTTGGAGCTCCCGGGTAGTTACTTAATTAGCGAGGATTGTACAATACAGTAGGGCGTGTACACGTACGGAATGATTGGTGTTTCAATATATAATTAGGTGTTATTCTCGTCGTATATCTCTCAAGGGATTCCGTCCCGGCCGGATGAAGCTTCCTACAGGTTTCACATGGTATGACGAAACGTTCTTTTTCATAGGTTTGCGATTATACTACTATCTAGGAGTACTATATAACCCCTCAAGTATTCTTGATAGGCCACTGCATTTTCTATAAAAGCTATCCACATTACCTGATGACCATATACAAATTGTGTAGTAGGTGCTCTCGCGGGCGACTGGTTACTGGAGTGCGCTCTCAGTCCAGAGACCCGGGTTCGAGCCCTGCATCTCCTTAATATAAAGCGGGGAGGCGGTCTGCCTCTTCCCGTCGAGTTTTTTTTTATATACAAATTGTGTATAATAAGCTCTATATCCTATACGTTCTACATGCTAGAATTATGTATTTGTCACCTTTTCATTTAAGCAAACAGAAGCTCTGGTTTAATGAGGTGGTGAAAATTCGAGCGTTGTGAAAGACAGCAAATCACCCAATCGCTTATTGAGGTGGCAGCTTTTTTTTCCTCTTAAGATACTGGGACAGCCATTAGGCCAGCCTCAGTGAAGTCTTTCATAAGCATTAATTAAAATCTATGCCACATCTGCATTTTTTAGGAAACAACAGCTTTACTTAGCATGTTAGTAAACACATCGGCAACTAGGTTAAAGAGCAAGGGAGACAAAGGATCTCCTTGCCTCAAACCTTTTTTAGTGCAAAAATAAATACTATGATCATTATTTGCTCTTACACAAACTTAACCAGTTCTGTGTATACTCCTGATCCAGCTTATCCATTTTTTGAAAAAGCCCCTGGATCTAAGTACCTCCTCAAGGAAGTCACGGCTGACCTAATCATAAGCTTTTTTTTTCATAATCTAGTTTTAAAACTAGACCTGGTCTATTGCTCTTATGCACAGAATGTAAAATCTCATGAGCATAAACAACACTTTTTAAGATAAATATCCCCTTGATAAAGGCAGTTTGATGATTTGGAGAGATTAATCTCTCATAGACCTTATTCAGCCTCATGGCAAGCACCCTTGTAATTATCTCAAACTACAGTTAACTTCTTCTTCTTCTTTTTTTGCAGAGCTGATATGTTCCCTAGCCGATTGGGTCCCATCTCACTAAAAAAATATACATGCTGCTATCTATCTTCTTCCATTAAGTTTGTGTTGTTCATCATGTTGTTATGTGATAACCCTTCCATTTTAGTTCGAAAATGAATTATAATTGTTAATGACAACAATGTAAAGAATGAAGGATGTAGTGGTTCCTGTCAAGTCATATTTGGATGTATGTGGCGTCTCCTCTTCTGATTCATGTTAGTAGCAGTCCGTAGAGGGGTTAACCATGTAATATATGGTACATACATGATGTGAGGTCTCAAGCTACACCGGAAGTATCCCAATCAATTTCACAATTAAGATGTATAATGAAATCATAAAAATGTTTTCATATATATGTGATTTACTTTTTACCCCGTACAAAAAAATTTAGGATGAAAGTCCCGATATAATGGATCATGAGGAGATGTTGAAGTCAAATAAAGACCACTAGCAATGAGGAGTATAATTAAGATTAATTAACCCATGCATATATGACTTCTCGCTGACATGACACATAATTAAAGAAGAGAGAAAGGTATCATAATGTGTTGAAAATCATATTTTCTGACAACATTTTAGATAATGGGAGAAACATGTCCTTGCTTTGACCTCCCAAGAGGCCACAACCATAATTTCTCACAATATAGATAAAAAATGCTTTTAGAAGCCTATGACATATTGGAAGGGTTGTATAATGTTAGTCTCGTGGTTGACATGTCAGTCTTGAAATTGGTTGCCACGGGATATAATGCATTACCAGTAGCCTAAGGCTACCCTCAGAAAGTTTCATTTTCATTAAATGAGCTGCCACATAAACACTTCTATTTTGCTCAAAGAAAGTTTCATTTTCATTAAAAGCTTCATAGATGCAAATATGGCTCATCTGGTTAAGTTTTGCATATGGCTAATTTTGTTTTTGGAAAATTAGGTTCTTGACATTGAAAGATCTCGGTTTTAGAAATCTACCATCGGAAGATTTTAGTTTATTTTAGTACCAGTGACAATTTTTCTGTTTAGAAATCTAACACTATGTTAGCTTCCCCCAAGCTTTTTGTTTTTCTCTATTTTTTCGTTCCAATGAGTGAAGTGAAATGCCATCTTTGCCCTTTGTGTTTTGACATTTACAACTTGTTCGACTTAGCCATAACCAAAGTACCGCCGCCAATGTTCGTCCGTCGCTGCCGGTGTTTGTCCAGTTTCCATGGCACCTCAGTTCTCTCTCCCATGCCAGAACTTGAGAAGTCGAGGATGTGACACCCCGTGACACTGAGAGCACATAGCACTCACATTGCACGGAACAAAAGACAAACAGAAACAGAAATTTCAAATTCGAAATTCAAATTCCAAATAATGGCCAAACGCATGCTTGTGAAGCAACTCAAAATTTTCCATAACAACTTGAGCAACCAAAAATACCAGGGAGTAGACCTTCTGAAATAAGAATTTTGGAGAATTTTTGGTGATTTTTGAAATTCATTTCGATGCTCAAATAAATCCCAGAAGTTTAAAAAGCTCTCTACTTTGACCAGCTCCCATTTGAAATCCCTTTGGATTCTAGATGTGCATGTTGGCCAGTGAATAGAACTTTTGAAGAGCTTTCCAACGGTACCAAGATTGCTGCATTTGGACTTCATTTGATACTCCAATTTAAGGGCCAAAGTTTGGGGAAAACTCGAATTTGAATAAATCCTGAAAAATCGAAAGATGCTCCCGGGCCCGCCTGTCATTCGCTCATCTCTCACTGAGCTCGCCCGACGCCGCGCGCCGCGTGGACGCCGGTGTACGGCTTCGCCGTGCGGCGCCCTGGCCCGTTCCGACCGCGCCACGACGTGAAGACAGCTCTTCCTCGCCTGTCCGAGCGCGTCCATCTCGTTTCTCCACTCACCGAGCTCCCCGTCACCGGAACCCTAGCTTGCTCCGCTCGTCACCGCGTCTCGCCGCCGTGCCACAGCTCGCCGCTGCTGCCCTTGATTCCGAGCCGAGCTGCGCC
Organism: Eragrostis curvula; assembly: GCA_007726485.1. Taxonomy (NCBI): domain Eukaryota; kingdom Viridiplantae; phylum Streptophyta; class Magnoliopsida; order Poales; family Poaceae; genus Eragrostis; species Eragrostis curvula. The sequence goes on along the minus strand of RWGY01000449.1, from coordinate 17,917 downwards.
GCCAGGAGCTTCGCGTCGACGCCCTCAAACTTCACCATGGCCACCAACCCGTCCCATCCCCCGTGAGCTCGTGAATTGGGCCTTTCTTCTCCGAGTCTGGCAACCGAGCTCCGTCACCGCGTCGCGGGATTCGTCGTGCTCCGGTGAGATTATTCCCAATCCGTCGAGCCTCAAGCTGATAAACTCCACCGCGCAGCTCCCTGACCCGTTTCCCCTACTCTTCCGCAGCTCCGACCACAGGATTTCAGGTTTTTCCCCTCCGGCCGCCATTCACCGCCGCGGTGCTTCCTCGTCGAACTCCGTCCTCCGGTCACCCTCGTCACCAGCTCGTTGGTCCCCGAGGCGCTCGTCATCCCTGTGAAGCCGGTACGCCAGCGCGTGAAGCTCCTCGTCGACCGTAGCGAGCCCGCGACGTCGCCGCACTTCCGCCACCGCCGCTCCCTCGACGCCGACCACTCTGCAGCCTCTCCCCCGAGCCTCCGTTGGTCGAGGTGAACTCTCCCTCCTACGCGCTACCTCCCCGTGCTCTCGCTTCATCATTTCCCCGCCGGAATCGGCCTTCCGGCGAGCGCGCCGCCCTTCGCTGGCGGCCACTCCGGCGAGCGCACCCCTGACCACATGGTCAGGATCCGGTGTGGCCGTGCAGGATCGCGTGTGGCCGCCCTTGTGGCCCCGCGTGTGTCCTCGCGCGTGGCTGGCTGGATCTGGTGTGGCCAGCCAGATCTGGTGCGGCCCCGACCCTGCGGCCCAGTTTGTGGCCCAGATCTGATTGGCTGGCCCAATCTTTATTCATTTATCGAATTCTTTAAATCTCCAGAAATTCACAGAAAATTGTAAAATCGATAGAAAATTTAATACATCTCAGAAAATACAAATCCAATTTTTTTGGACTCCATGTAACATCCTCTGTCCAGCAAAAATACCAAAATGCACTTTTGCAGATTGTGTATTTTCTGGAAAATACATCTGTCCAGATCTTGTTTAATTCCTTATAAATTATCTGTTGCTCAATAAATCCTGAACTCTTGCATGCCTGTTAAGAATCTGATAACACACCTACAGAGCATTTTTCCACTGTCACATGTTGCCTAATTATTTTCTTATGATTTAAATTATGTTATGCACTGTATAAATTATTATAAATAATCTACTTTGCAATAAATCATGAAACTTCACCATAAATTACTTCCAGTGGCACTCTTCACCAGAAAAATGCCACTGGACATAAATCAACTTTCGAAATCACGTTATTCATTTAACATGCCTAAGCTGATTATTGTTGAACTTAATTAAAAGTTAATGAAGGAAATACTCCAGACGAAATTAATTAACAAAGTTAATCATTTGCACTTACAGTGTAAATGACTGTCCTATCAAGTAATTAAATCATGAATTGCATCATATTCTTGCATCTAACTTTGCATTATTTTCCTTATCATAACGTGTAGTGACAGAGACGACTCCGGAGCCACTGGACTTCCAGCTGCCGGAGGAGCAGACCCAGGAGGTGCAGGAGGAGCAGCCGCAGCAGGACACTGACCCCGCTGACCCTGTTAGCTACACCCCTGAGCCAGGCAAGCCCCGGTGCATGCCTCCCTAATTAGGATTTTATTTTTGCACTTGATTGGGGCTAGTAAATGTTTGTGCATTAGGTTTATTAGGAGTTGATGTGAAACCTTAGAACTGCATTAGGACTACCCTTCCATATCCTACCTTGTGTCCTATTTCTATAGATGTGGTCTAGGTTACGTTAGAACTTGCTAGGCTTAGTGGCTAGCGGACGGTAGAAGTCGAGTGGTAGGTCCCACTCGCATGATAGGGACTCCTGGATTGTACTAGCTGGATTTAGGATTTGTTGAGACCGGACGGGGAATTGCTTGTATAGGATGGTTGGAGAAGGCTGGGCCTTCACGGTGGTGTAGCCCCGTCTGTGTCGATTAAGGACCGTCCGTTGTTGGCCCTGTTGAGCAAGTTTGAACGTACTGACTCACATGCTAGTGTTTTTATGGGCCTAGTAAACCTAGTAGCCTGCGTCGCCCTGGATGTCTGGTAGATACTTTACTCTTTCTATCATGGTATTTGGGAGAGGTAGGGTGGCGTCCCGCGCAGTCAGCCGTCCGGGACGGGGGCTGCGGTGGGAGAGCCCTTCCTCGGGAGGAGTAGAATCTGGTACAGCTCTGGTGGCACGTGGCGTAAACGGTTGCCGTATGTGGCCTTTGCCGCGTATGGCGTGTGGTCAGGTTTTCTCCTGCAGGATGTACATCGATGCCGCCGCTCTCGGTCAAGAGCAACCTTGTTCACTGAGTCACCTCGTAGTGTGACATGATTGTTGAGATGATGATGCTAGTCTATTTACATTACTGTTATTTACATTGCTATCTATATACTGTCACTGTTGATGTATTGTTACGTTATACATGTTTTAGAGATATGCACACTGTTTTAATGGATAAGTATTTATCTTGAAAAATAAAACTTGAAAGTAAGGATCAAGTAATTAGTGCGAGTTATGCTATTGAGTCAGCCACCTCTTTGTAGCCTTGCATATTAGGAGTCGGCTGTAGATAGCCAATTTGACGGGTAAGACTTGCTGAGTATTAGTTGCTCAGGGTTTGGCTCTTTATGATTTTATTGCAGGTAGCACCTTTATCCCCGACTCTACGGGTGGAGGTGGACAGTGGGATGGCCAGCTTCCCTTTGGTTGGACAGCCCACTGGGAGACTGAGGAGTGATCTCCTCTCGAGTCCGCATCTTCATGGCTTTGGATGCGGGTTCTTGTGTATCGTGAGCGCGTGCGCTTGTACCTTTATTTCTAGACTTGTATCGTTTATTTCCGCTGTGCGACTCTGTGTTTTAAATTAATTAATGTAACTACTTAAAGACTTAATTTGTGCTTTTTATATGCTGTACTGTTGCGTCTGTTCATCAGCGCTTGACCGACTCGATCCTGCGAAAAGCGGAGACGCTTCAGCTGGTACTAGAGCCGTGTTGGGACAGTACATCATATAAACGGCCTATTTTCAAAAATCTAACCACGTACGTGTGAGGAACGAAAAGCCCATTATAAGGATGTTAGAGTAATCAGGTGGTAATAGGAGTTGATTGTTATTTTTCTGTAACGACGCACCGACGATCAGGTAAGAAGGTAAAGAACTACATGGCGCTGGTTTTGGATATTGGTGGCGGAGTTTTGTTATGTTCCGTGAGCCATCGAGTTCACGAGGAGTTGAGGATGGTGAGGATATGTCATTGGGCCATGTATTACATTTTTATGAGGTACGTCACCTGTGTAGGTTGGTTGAGGTGACGTTGTGTGCTTGCAGGTACACTAACTCGCGCGTAGATCGTGTAGAAACGTTTGTGAGTGCGAAGTAGTTACCACCACTGTCTACGGCCTGCTATATTTGGGCAAACTTTTTATTTTGTGAGGACGTGCAGGACGAGCATGCATTGCATCATCAATTAAAATGCTTCCACGAATTTCAGATCACCCAAAAATTTCAGACTGACAAGCTAATTTTAAAAATTCATAACTCCAAAACCGCTTGGCCAAATTCGATGAACCAAGACTTGCTGGAAAGCTTAAAACCTGAACTAAAACTTTGCTTCAGAGTTCACCTTTCGATTCTGTCAGTATCACCCCTAAATCCATCAACCAAATGAAACCAAATTTCAGCCTTGACCAGTTTTTCCAGAATCTGTCCACCAACTTCAAAAATCGATATCTCCAGTTCTACTGATCCATTTTGGACGTTTGAGCACTCGATGGAAATATCTTGAAGTTATCTACAAGTTTCGTGTTCTGACTTTTCTCGTTTGAAGACTCCAGAAGGGTCAGTTTTTGTTTTTGTGACTGCTGCTCGCAGTCAAGACAGATTTCAGTCTGTTGCTTTGATGGACCGTTGCACCTGAGTTGTGCGTGAAAGGCTTAATGTAGCTACTTGCTACGACCTTCCAGAACTTTCTTACCATGTTCTAATTTTTATTTAGCATGGTTGTTCTGTTTGGAGCAGTTTGTGGGATTTTTTCTGGCAAACTCTCCCTATATGAATGCTTATGGCCTTTCTTGCATTTCAGTTCTGCCATATTGAATATCTTTGTTTCTTGAAGCTAACGGTGATGATTTTGATTTGGCAGAATGCCGCCGCGTCGTCCGCCCCCACCCCCGCCGCAGTACAATCTGGCGGAGGCGATGCACAACCAGACGGAGCTGATCAGGACTCTCGTTCAGGCCGTCACCCAGCAGGGCGGCAACCGTCAGGGTCCACAGCCAGGCTGCACCTACGCAGACTTCCTGGCCACTCACCCGCCTGTCTTTTCCGGGTCCACTGACCCGATGGAGGCGGAGTCTTGGCTGCGCACTGTGGAGTCCAAGTTTGGGCTCCTTCCTGCCTGCACAGAGGTGCAGAAGACGCTGTTTGCGGCGCAGCAGCTTCGGGGGTCGGCTGGAGGATGGTGGGCAGCTCACCTTGCCACTCTTCCGGCCGGTCAGCAGTTGACTTGGACACAGTTCAGAGAGGCCTTTCGCTCGTTCCACATTCCGCCGGGCATTATGCAGCGGAAGTTCAGAGAGTTCTTGGACCTCAGGCAGGGAGGCAGGAACGTGTTCGACTACGCCCAGGTGTTCAACCACCTGGCCCAGTTTGCTCCAGACCAGGTAGACACGCCCGCCAAGCGGAAGGCGTGTTTCTTGAGAGGCTTGTCTACCAAGCTTCAGTCCCGGCTTGTCCTGAACGCCGGTGGTACCTTCGACGAGTTGGTCAGTGCAGCGATAGTGATGGAGGATGCCATCAGGGCACACCAGGACGACAAGAGGAAAAGGAAGGCAGTGGCACCACAGTCTGGCAGCACTTCAGCCAGGCCACGCCTTGTGTACACCGCTCCCAGTGGACAGAGGTACCTTGCACCTCCACAGTACCAGCGTCAGCAGCAGCAGCAGCAGTTTGCTCAGAGACAGCCACAGCAGCAGCAGCGTCAGCAGCAGCAGCGCCAGCAGCAGCAGCAGCAGCAGCAGCAGGCAGGCAGAGGTTCCCCGTGCTTCAACTGTGGACAGGTGGGGCACTTTGCGCGTGACTGCCGTGCAGCACCTAGGCAGAACAACGCGCAGAGGGCTCCAGTTCAGACAGCAGGACAGCAGCGCCAGCAGGGCAGGAACGCGCCAGTCAAGACTGGGCGCGTTAACTACACCACTGCAGAGGAGATTCCAGAGGGTGAGCAGGTTCTTGCTGGTACGTTCTCCATGTGTCACCGGCCTATTGATATATTGTTCGATTCAGGTGCATCTCATGATTTCATCAGTCTAGCTTGTGCACGCCGTTTGGGCCTCGGGATTTCATCTATGGAGACCCCGTACCTTATCAGCACTCCAGGGGGTCGTATTCTCACCAGGCAGCTTATCTCTAATGCTCCCCTTAATTTGGCGGGCAAGATCTACTCTGCACATCTTATTGTCCTACAGGAGCAAGGACTAGATGTGATTCTTGGTATGAGGTGGATGAAGTACCATAAGGCTGTTCTGGATATCTCTCTTCGTGCTGTTCACTTAGATTCTCCTATGCATGGCAAGGTCACTCTTCAGCTATCTTTGTTGGCCACATCGAGACCGTCAGTGCACCAGGCCGTTGGCAAGAGTCTGGATATGATACCTGTGGTGCGTGAGTACACCGATGTGTTTCCAGATGATTTGCCAGGCTTACCACCAGATCGTGATGTGGAGTTCCGCATTGACTTGCAGCCAGGCACAGCACCTATCTCCAGGAAACCGTACAAGATGGCCCCTAATGAGTTAGCAGAGTTGAAGATGCAGTTGAAGGAGCTATTGGACAAGGGTTTCATTCGTCCTAGCTCTTCACCTTAGGGTTGTCCAGCCTTGTTTGTGAAGAAGAAGGATCAGGCGCTCAGGCTATGTGTGGATTATAGGCCACTTAATGCTATGACGATTAAGAACAAGTATCCGCTGCCTCGCATTGATATCTTGTTCGATCAGCTAGCTAGAGCTAAGGTGTTCTCCAAGATTGATCTCCGTTCTGGGTATCATCAGATTAAGATCCGTGCAGAGGACATTCCGAAGACTGCTTTCTCTACCAGATATGGACTCTATGAGTACTTGGTGATGTCTTTCGGTTTGACCAATGCACCTGCTTACTTCATGTACTTGATGAACTCAGTGTTCATGCCAGAGTTGGACAAGTTTGTCGTGGTTTTCATTGACGACATCTTGATCTATTCAGAGACAGAGGAGGAGCATGAGCAGCACCTCAGGATTGTGTTGCAGCGTTTGAGGGATCACCAGCTGTACGCTAAGTTCAGCAAGTGCGAGTTCTGGCTTAGCGAGGTGCCTTTTCTGGGCCATGTTATATCAGCTGAGGGTATTGCTGTTGACCCTAGCAAGGTGCAGGATGTTCTGGATTGGAATGCACCTACGACTGTCTCTCAGATTCGCAGTTTCTTGGGTTTGGCTGGTTATTACCGTCGGTTTATTCCGAATTTTTCTAAGATCTCCAAGCCCATCACTGAGTTGCTGAAGAAGAACATGAGATTTGTGTGGAGCTCGCAGTGTGGTGATGCTTTCCAGAATCTGAAGAAGCTTCTCACTACCGCTCCAGTTTTAGCTCAGCCTGATATCACCAAGCCATTTGATGTGTATTGTGATGCTTCCGGTACTGGTCTTGGTTGTGTGCTGATGCAGGATGGCAGGGTAATTGCTTATGTCTCTCGGCAGCTTAAGCGACATGAAGAGCATTACCCCACTCACGATCTTGAGCTTGCAGCTGTCGTACTTGCCCTGAAAGTATGGCGGCATTATCTGTTGGGAAATCTGGTGCATATCTACACAGATCACAAGAGCCTCAAGTATATATTCACACAGTCAGATCTGAACATGCGCCAGAGGAGATGGTTAGAGCTGATCAAGGACTATGATCTGGAGATTCACTACCACCCGGGGAAGGCTAATGTGGTTGCTGATGCTTTGAGTCGCAAGGCTCATTGCAATAATCTTATCGCAGCTCCTTATGCAGAGGCAGAGCCCAGTCTTAGAGTGTATGCTTATGGCTCCTTGGCCAATATATCACTTGTTCCGACCCTGCGAGATGAGATTGTGGCAGCGCAGAAGAAGGATGAGAAGGTGAATCACCTCAGGAGGAGACTCAAGCTCGGGGAAGCTAGAGTCCAGTGTTTCAGAGAGGATGAGGATGGAGTCCTGTGGTTCAAGGACAGATTGGTAGTTCCTAAGGACTTGGAGTTGCGCAGGAAGATTCTTGATGAGGCGCACTTGTCCAAGTATTCCATCCACCCTGGTAGCAACAAGATGTACCAGGATTTGAGGAGTCGCTTCTGGTGGACCCGCATGAAGCGGGAGGTCGCACAGTACGTTTCTGAGTGTGACACTTGCAGGAGGGTCAAGGCAGAATACATGAAGCCTGCAGGGTTGCTTCAGCCTTTGAGTGTTCCTGCTTGGAAGTGGGAGGATATCAGCATGGATTTCATTGTTGGCTTACCTCTCACATCCCAGAAGCATGATTCTATTTGGGTGATTGTTGATCGGTTGACCAAGTCTGCTCACTTTATTCCAGTGAAGACCGGCTACACTGTGAAGAAGTATGCTGAGTTATATATTGCTCGGATTCTATGTTTGCATGGGGTGCCCAAGACCATTATTTCTGATCGAGGACCTCAGTTTGTTTCTCGTTTTTGGGAGCAGCTGCATGCTTCTTTGGGCACCACTTTGATTCGCAGTGCAGCTTATCACCCTCAGACAGATGGCCAGACAGAGAGGGTGAATCAGATTTTAGAGGATATGCTTCGTGCCTGTGTGATACACCATGGCAAGTGTTGGGATGAGAGCTTACCTCTTGCAGAGTTCTCATACAACAACAGCTATCAGGAGAGCATCAAGATGGCACCGTTCGAGGCCTTGTATGGACGTCGTTGTCGGACTCCCCTTAATTGGGTTGAGGCCGGCGAGAGAGTCATCTTCCAGGCAAGGTCCGCAGCTGCAGCAGAGGAGACAGTTGTGGCTGATGTGGAGGTCATTCCCACACCAGATTTAGTGGCAGCAGCAGAGGAGACTGTTCGCCGCATTCAGTCCAACTTGAGAGCAGCCAAGTCTCGACAGAAGAGCTATGCTGATAGAAGACGCCGACCGTTGGTGTTTGCAGTTGGCGACCACGTATACCTTCGTGTCTCTCCCATGAAGGGTGTACGTCGGTTTGGTGTCAGGGGCAAGTTAGCACCAAGATACGTTGGACCGTTCCAGATTATTGAGAGATGTGGACCCGTTGCTTATAGATTGGAGTTGCCCTCCAACCTCTCCAGTGTTCACAATGTGTTCCACGTATCGCAGCTGAAAAAGTGCTTGAAGGTTCCTAGTGACAGAGTGGTCAGTGGTGTTGAGCAGCTTGAGCCAGATTTGACATACCCCGAGCAACCTATTGGTATTGTTGATCAGAAGGACCGAGTCACCAGGAAGAGCACTACCAGATTCTATAAGGTGCAATGGAGCAACCACTCTGAGGCCGAGGCCACGTGGGAGACAGCGGAGTTCTTAAACTCCCATTTTCCAGGTTTTCTACCTCCGAGGTGCGTTATTTAGTTATTCCCTTTTTGCATCTTTTTCTTCGCTTTTTCGCCATTCGATTTTTTTTCCTCCTTCTCTTTAATCTCGGGACGAGATTTCTTTAAGGGGGGAGGGCTGTGACACCCCGTGACACTGAGAGCACATAGCACTCACATTGCACGGAACAAAAGACAAACAGAAACAGAAATTTCAAATTCGAAATTCAAATTCCAAATAATGGCCAAACGCATGCTTGTGAAGCAACTCAAAATTTTCCATAACAACTTGAGCAACCAAAAATACCAGGGAGTAGACCTTCTGAAATAAGAATTTTGGAGAATTTTTGGTGATTTTTGAAATTCATTTCGATGCTCAAATAAATCCCAGAAGTTTAAAAAGCTCTCTACTTTGACCAGCTCCCATTTGAAATCCCTTTGGATTCTAGATGTGCATGTTGGCCAGTGAATAGAACTTTTGAAGAGCTTTCCAACGGTACCAAGATTGCTGCATTTGGACTTCATTTGATACTCCAATTTAAGGGCCAAAGTTTGGGGAAAACTCGAATTTGAATAAATCCTGAAAAATCGAAAGATGCTCCCGGGCCCGCCTGTCATTCGCTCATCTCTCACTGAGCTCGCCCGACGCCGCGCGCCGCGTGGACGCCGGTGTACGGCTTCGCCGTGCGGCGCCCTGGCCCGTTCCGACCGCGCCACGACGTGAAGACAGCTCTTCCTCGCCTGTCCGAGCGCGTCCATCTCGTTTCTCCACTCACCGAGCTCCCCGTCACCGGAACCCTAGCTTGCTCCGCTCGTCACCGCGTCTCGCCGCCGTGCCACAGCTCGCCGCTGCTGCCCTTGATTCCGAGCCGAGCTGCGCCGCCAGGAGCTTCGCGTCGACGCCCTCAAACTTCACCATGGCCACCAACCCGTCCCATCCCCCGTGAGCTCGTGAATTGGGCCTTTCTTCTCCGAGTCTGGCAACCGAGCTCCGTCACCGCGTCGTGGGATTCGTCGTGCTCCGGTGAGATTATTCCCAATCCGTCGAGCCTCAAGCTGATAAACTCCACCGCGCAGCTCCCTGACCCGTTTCCCCTACTCTTCCGCAGCTCCGACCACAGGATTTCAGGTTTTTCCCCTCCGGCCGCCATTCACCGCCGCGGTGCTTCCTCGTCGAACTCCGTCCTCCGGTCACCCTCGTCACCAGCTCGTTGGTCCCCGAGGCGCTCGTCATCCCTGTGAAGCCGGTACGCCAGCGCGTGAAGCTCCTCGTCGACCGTAGCGAGCCCGCGACGTCGCCGCACTTCCGCCACCGCCGCTCCCTCGACGCCGACCACTCTGCAGCCTCTCCCCCGAGCCTCCGTTGGTCGAGGTGAACTCTCCCTCCTACGCGCTACCTCCCCGTGCTCTCGCTTCATCATTTCCCCGCCGGAATCGGCCTTCCGGCGAGCGCGCCGCCCTTCGCTGGCGGCCACTCCGGCGAGCGCACCCCTGACCACATGGTCAGGATCCGGTGTGGCCGTGCAGGATCGCGTGTGGCCGCCCTTGTGGCCCCGCGTGTGTCCTCGCGCGTGGCTGGCTGGATCTGGTGTGGCCAGCCAGATCTGGTGCGGCCCCGACCCTGCGGCCCAGTTTGTGGCCCAGATCTGATTGGCTGGCCCAATCTTTATTCATTTATCGAATTCTTTAAATCTCCAGAAATTCACAGAAAATTGTAAAATCGATAGAAAATTTAATACATCTCAGAAAAATACAAATCCAATTTTTTTGGACTCCATGTAACATCCTCTGTCCAGCAAAAATACCAAAATGCACTTTTGCAGATTGTGTATTTTCTGGAAAATACATCTGTCCAGATCTTGTTTAATTCCTTATAAATTATCTGTTGCTCAATAAATCCTGAACTCTTGCATGCCTGTTAAGAATCTGATAACACACCTACAGAGCATTTTTCCACTGTCACATGTTGCCTAATTATTTTCTTATGATTTAAATTATGTTATGCACTGTATAAATTATTATAAATAATCTACTTTGCAATAAATCATGAAACTTCACCATAAATTACTTCCAGTGGCACTCTTCACCAGAAAAATGCCACTGGACATAAATCAACTTTTGAAATCACGTTATTCATTTAACATGCCTAAGCTGATTATTGTTGAACTTAATTAAAAGTTAATGAAGGAAATACTCCAGACGAAATTAATTAACAAAGTTAATCATTTGCACTTACAGTGTAAATGACTGTCCTATCAAGTAATTAAATCATGAATTGCATCATATTCTTGCATCTAACTTTGCATTATTTTCCTTATCATAACGTGTAGTGACAGAGACGACTCCGGAGCCACTGGACTTCCAGCTGCCGGAGGAGCAGACCCAGGAGGTGCAGGAGGAGCAGCCGCAGCAGGACACTGACCCCGCTGACCCTGTTAGCTACACCCCTGAGCCAGGCAAGCCCCGGTGCATGCCTCCCTAATTAGGATTTTATTTTTGCACTTGATTGGGGCTAGTAAATGTTTGTGCATTAGGTTTATTAGGAGTTGATGTGAAACCTTAGAACTGCATTAGGACTACCCTTCCATATCCTACCTTGTGTCCTATTTCTATAGATGTGGTCTAGGTTACGTTAGAACTTGCTAGGCTTAGTGGCTAGCGGACGGTAGAAGTCGAGTGGTAGGTCCCACTCGCATGATAGGGACTCCTGGATTGTACTAGCTGGATTTAGGATTTGTTGAGACCGGACGGGGAATTGCTTGTATAGGATGGTTGGAGAAGGCTGGGCCTTCACGGTGGTGTAGCCCCGTCTGTGTCGATTAAGGACCGTCCGTTGTTGGCCCTGTTGAGCAAGTTTGAACGTACTGACTCACATGCTAGTGTTTTTATGGGCCTAGTAAACCTAGTAGCCTGCGTCGCCCTGGATGTCTGGTAGATACTTTACTCTTTCTATCATGGTATTTGGGAGAGGTAGGGTGGCGTCCCGCGCAGTCAGCCGTCCGGGACGGGGGCTGCGGTGGGAGAGCCCTTCCTCGGGAGGAGTAGAATCTGGTACAGCTCTGGTGGCACGTGGCGTAAACGGTTGCCGTATGTGGCCTTTGCCGCGTATGGCGTGTGGTCAGGTTTTCTCCTGCAGGATGTACATCGATGCCGCCGCTCTCGGTCAAGAGCAACCTTGTTCACTGAGTCACCTCGTAGTGTGACATGATTGTTGAGATGATGATGCTAGTCTATTTACATTACTGTTATTTACATTGCTATCTATATACTGTCACTGTTGATGTATTGTTACGTTATACATGTTTTAGAGATATGCACACTGTTTTAATGGATAAGTATTTATCTTGAAAAATAAAACTTGAAAGTAAGGATCAAGTAATTAGTGCGAGTTATGCTATTGAGTCAGCCACCTCTTTGTAGCCTTGCATATTAGGAGTCGGCTGTAGATAGCCAATTTGACGGGTAAGACTTGCTGAGTATTAGTTGCTCAGGGTTTGGCTCTTTATGATTTTATTGCAGGTAGCACCTTTATCCCCGACTCTACGGGTGGAGGTGGACAGTGGGATGGCCAGCTTCCCTTTGGTTGGACAGCCCACTGGGAGACTGAGGAGTGATCTCCTCTCGAGTCCGCATCTTCATGGCTTTGGATGCGGGTTCTTGTGTATCGTGAGCGCGTGCGCTTGTACCTTTATTTCTAGACTTGTATCGTTTATTTCCGCTGTGCGACTCTGTGTTTTAAATTAATTAATGTAACTACTTAAAGACTTAATTTGTGCTTTTTATATGCTGTACTGTTGCGTCTGTTCATCAGCGCTTGACCGACTCGATCCTGCGAAAAGCGGAGACGCTTCAGAGGACATGGCCGACAGTTCGCAGCTGTGAGCGTTTTCACTGCGAGGTACCCACGTGCATTCATGAACGTTGCCGACATCACTTCCTCTTCAGCTCTGCTTTCCATGTTCGGTTGCTCTTTGGCACCAACCCAGCACAGCACACAACAAGTTCATAGTTACAGGTGAGGAAGAGAAGCAGATTTTTGACTGCAACAAAAGCAAGAATGAAATAAACCAAACTGAAATGACCCAAATTAAAACCAAAATTGAGTACGGCAACAACACCGGAGGTACTCGCCCTCTCTGCCATGTCGTCGCTGCTGCCCGTATCAGTGCTCTCCATCTCGATCTAGGAGCACAGCAGGGCATGAGGGTAGTGGCGAAGTTAGCGTCGCCAAGACCCGCGTGCCATTGACTCTCATTGGGTGTTCTTGGAAGATTTCACAAGTTTCACGTGAGGTGAGAACGTGAGGGATTACTCTGAATTTCGGTTTTCCCTGGTGCTAGTGCACTGGGAAACGCTAACGTTGCCCCTGCATGAGGGGCTATCGGGATTGTAGGAACTCGAACCATGCAGGCGTGCGATAGGGGATCTGAGGGCGGGTTTGAGGGGTGCAAAGGTCGGTGGTGGATCTAGGGGAAGCAAGATCTGCGACGGAGAGGCATGGGAGCTGCTCTGTTGCTGATCGAGCAGGAGAGGTCCAGGCCTTCCTTTTTCAGCGAGAGGAAGAAGAAGAAGGCAGCGGCATAAATGATGAGGACATCATTCATTATTACCCGCTGGCAAAGACGCAACAAGTAAATAGGCCAAAGGCTAGTTGTAGTCAGGCGGTGACCATGTGAGCTTCTGATAATCCCACCTTACTTAGCTTAGGAGGAGGAAGCTACCTTAAAAGGGAGAGCCATCCTTCCCCTATTGGACTAGTCTTTTAGGGCGATTAGGCCTTTCCCTGAGGGGTGCGCCGGAGTACGTTGCTAAGGTTGCCGAGGTTCAGGTCGGACTCGTAAGGCCGGATCAGTGCGTCGTATTTTCGGCTGTTGGTGCTAAGATTGCGGGATTCGGAGAATCCGGATCGGTGCGTCGGGCTTTTCATCCAACCCCACCCGGGCCGGACTCATCATTTGGTATCATAGCTGGACCCTTGTTAAGAAGGGGAGAATGATGAGGACATCCTCCACTATTACCCACTGGCAAAGACGTAACAAGTAAATGGGCCAAAGGCCCAGTTGTAGTTGGGCGGCGACCGTGTGAGCCTCTGATAATCCCACCTTGCTTAGCTTGGGAGGAGGAAGCTACCTTAAAAGGGAGAGCCACTCTTCCCCTATTGGACTAGTCTTTTGGGGCGATTGGGCCTTTCCCCGAGGGGTGCGCCGGAGTACGATGCTAAGGTTGCCGAGGTTCAGGTCGAACTCCTAAGGCCAGATCGGTGCATTGTATTTTCGGCTGTCGGTGCTAAGATTGCGGGATTCGGGGAATCCGGAATGGTGCGTCGGGCTTTTCATCCAACCCCACCTGGGTCGGACTCGTCAATAAAGGTCCAGACAACTAGAGATGACGCTCAAAGTGAATGGAGTGGTAGATTTCTAAACGAAGGAACTTTCATTGGTATTAAAGTGAACTAAAATCTTTTGATGGTAAATGTTTAAAACATGAATCTTTCGGTGTCAAGAACCCAATTTTTGCTTATTTTTTAATAAAAGATAACGTCTTTATTGACTGAGGCTTCTATAACGACTTTATGAATCTCAAAATTACCATACTTAATATTTTAGAGACACTTATAAAATTAAGATTGCGTGCCTATGTCTATAGAGCAAGTGTTCATGCAACTTTATTAGTGTCTATATTTCTAGTATGTTTTTTCCTTCAAGAAAAGGGTTCGTTCGTTTGTGCGCGTGGGAGAAGAGTGGGCATAGTCTTTCTCTCTGCAGAAACAACCAACGGTGCCCACGTTCTCCTATCCTTTTTTTTATATATACCAAATAATTGCCGATAGGGCCACCGGTCATGCACCTTCCAAACCCAGGGCCACATCGCATTCTGTAACAAGAGCAGCTAGTCATTTTGTCGGATTCTTCCAAAGACCTTGGTGATGAGTCACGTCTGGCACATCAGCAGGAAGTGGCAGGTCACCGGGTTCGACTTGGATGGACTTGAGCCCGCGCAGGAGGTATCACTTATTCTAAGGTGGTACTATTTGAGATTCTAGTCTTTCAATTTTTTGTCAAAATAATTGTGATTCTTAAATTTTAATGGATTATTCTTATTTCGCTATGCATATCTATTTTTATATTTTTTCTTTTTGTTTTCAATCTTTTTACTTCTCCTTATTTCTTTTGTCCAAACAAGAATCATAAATAATGTGAAACAGAGCTATTACATTTTATATGGACCTTGTCACAAATATGGTTCCGTTGGCAGCTCGAAGCTTCACAGTAACCAGACAGCCTGACACGTGGACCGTCAAAGCCGTTCTATTTTTGAAGAAGGGCTCGCGCGCATCTTGCGAAAAAGGAAAGAGAGCCCGAATACTAACGGGGTGATTGGTGACATGTGCCTTTGTTTTTTTTAATGATCTCACACTTTGGTGCTAGCGCGCTGTCCGTTTCCTCGCGAGACTTGCGTTTTCGCGGTATCTCAAGGGAACTGCTTATTGAGGTTATATTTTACTTTTGATCCTGGGGTAGTCATAAATTACTAGCGAGTTCCATTTTTCTGTCAGTCAGGGATATTTATTTTGGTAACTGATCATGTGTGGGTGTCAATGTATTACATACCAGTCTGCAATAAAAGTTCAGATTACGGACAACTACTGGATGAAAACATGAGCATGATACCTCCCCCCCCCCCCCCCCCCCCCCCCCCCCAAAAAAAAACACGGGCATGATAGAGATACACAGGACGTCAAAACTTTAACAAAATCCCCGTTTATATCTTTCAAAACATTCCTATATATAAAATCATGAGTAAACCATTCATCAAATAGTAAGGCAACAATGGTAAAAAAAAAAAAAGACAACAAGCATTATGGCGTGGCAAGTAATAAATAATATCACTGCAGTGAAGCGGGTAATTTGATTTCCTTATTTTGATTGCATAATTGAGTTCAAAATTTGTACTAGTTTATACTAACAAGTTGCCCCATCTAACAATACCTTATTATAAGAAGGTTTGGCTTGCTTCTCGGGATCAGAAAACAACGTGCCTAACCTATAAAAACCCCTCCCCTACCAGGGACACCCACTCGATCACCACTAGTGCTATACATTCCCATGGGAAGCAACACTGCCAAAATCCCGGCCCCTGGCGAAGAAATGCCGCCACCCAGCAGTGGGAGGCTACCATCGGCAGTCTGGAGGAGTTTTAGACGCGATGGGGATCTCGCTGTGTGCATGCTGTGTGGGGCAACGCTAAGAGCCCCAGTCGCCAATGGGACCACAAGTCTCCACCGCCATCTTAGGAGCAGGAGATGCTCGGAGGCGCAGCAGCAGAAAATCTTTGGAGATCTCGAAGACCTCGATGGCGGGGGCTCTTAACCCAACGGTACGTTTATACACTGTCTATTCCTTACTATCACGCATGCATGCAAAAGTTGATTTTCCGGTACATGCTGTTCCTGGATCGACCAATCACTGCATCATGTGTTTAAGTTTTGTATGCCTGCACGCACAATTCCTTTCATTTTTGCTTACACTCACGTGCAGAGACATGGGCGGAGCATCCAACTTTGGAAGTGAATTTCAGTGTCAGTGTGGATAGTTTCCTGTCGTGCAGAGATTCATCGGCCGGGCTGACCGGACGGGTTCTTCCTCATCACAAAATAATATGCATGCTGCTCTCTCTCTTCTGTCATTAATTACGTTCGTTCTGTTTGGTTTGTTTCACATCATATTGTAATGTGATACTCCTTCCGTTTTAGTTCAAAAAATAAAATAAAAATGAACTGGAGTTGTTGTCAACAATGTAAGAATGAAGGGTCTCCTCTTCTGATTGTTGGTAGCAGCATGATGTGAGGTGTTAAGCTACCCAGGACGTATCCCAATCAACTCAACAATTAAGATGTACTATGAAGGAATGATAATTTCGTACGTGATTTGCTTTTACCCACTATAACTTTTTTAGGGATGAAATTCCCGGTATAATGGATAATGGGGACACGTTGAAGTGGAAACGCTAGAACACTTTGTAGTACATTGGAGGAGAGCCCATCAAGAGAAGATATGACAATTTAAACACCTATCGTTCTACATTACTTGATACTCCCTCTGTTCCTCTTTTTAGGGGATTATTAGCAACGATGGAAAAATGCTAGTTTGCTGGGCGCATTTGCCTTAGGCTCCTCGGGCTGTGGAATTATCTCTGGCCTCTGCGCATGCCTGCTGGATCATTTAAGTCCGGTGCACGTTGGCTTGTCCTCTTCTCGGTACTATATATATATATGTGCTTCCAGTGCGATCATCCAGCGATCAAAAACGTCTGAATATTCTAAAGACTTACAGTTTTACGTGCATGCATCTGGCTATGTCCTCGCCCGCCGGGGAAGAGCCTCTGGCACTACGTTGTCGATGATCAAGTTCATATTATTTTGTCCTTTGCAGACTTTGCAAAGGACAAAACCCTGTCCATGACGGTGGAGTAGTAGGTTATCAGGTGGAGCAGCTCGGGCGTGCGCGCGGTGCCACCGCATCTCCACATGCTCCCTCAACTTTGCATGGACAAGTACACGTGCCCGCGCAGAGCGTTGCGTTCGGAACGCATGGCATCACGACAAAACCTCAACAATGCCCTTTGTCCACGGCTCCACTCGTGGCCTTCAATGAAAACAAACAAAAGAAAGAATGACCCACAGAAAATCAAAGTGAAACAAACTGAATGCTACAAAAGTTTCAAGTCGATTCAAATCGGTGGATTAGTTCATCGGAACGGGGGGGTGATCACTAGCTGGGAGTATCTATTATCTTAGTATTTGAAGAGAAAAAGAAGCCACCACGTTCGCTCTCAAGGCCAAGAAATTACCACGTTAATCAGAAAAAAACAAAGATGTAAACCGTTGGATTTTATGAAGATTGAACGGACAAGATTATCCAAAGAGTCCAAGACAACTACACTTTGTAAACTGAAATATTCGGAATAAAAAATAAAAGGAGAAACCTAACGCATGCTGTTTTGGTTAAAAAAAATAGGTACACGCATAAGAGTCCTACCTGAGCTACCACATAGATAAGAAAAAAATTTCTGCATTGTTATGACGATAAACCAAGCCGTATTCCCGCTAGGAAACACCAAAAGATAAACTAAGCCGTGATGGACTATGTCTCTTTCATCATTTTATAGCTAATCAACTCATATACGAAACTAGGCCTTCCTGTATATTGTAGTTGGCCTCAACAATGACGAGGGCAGCAGCGTGGACCTTGACAGCAATGCCGAGGGCAACAGTGGGGCCGACGGCTTTCGCTTATTATTCTACAAAATAAGATGGGGCTTGGAACAAAGAGGAATTGCAGAGTTGCGGTGAAACTTCAACCTC
>RWGY01000448.1:0-16222 GCA_007726485.1 Eragrostis curvula | reverse complement strand
GATCTACCATACAAGTCTAAAACAATAGTAAATAGAGCAAGATCTACCATACTTCGCAGTACTATCGTATAAGCATGGATCATGTAGGCATAGAAGAGAGACATGGTTTCAGAGAGTACGTACTGATCGTTCAGAGGAGATGATGAAGAAGCCTTGACGATTGGCGATGCAGACAAGCCGGGACAGCGGAGAAGACGTCGACGAAGGCGATGATGAGCAGCAGCCCCCGAACACGAACGTTGAGGAAGACGAGCCGTGATGGAAGCGATCGAGCAGTCGCGCAGAGTGCTTCCCAAAAACCTTATTCGCCCTCTCCTGGTGCAGGAGCTTAGAGAACGACGGTTCCGGAGACCTGCTCTCCCGTTCGCCGGTGCATGCCGACGATCGGGATAGGGCAGACTACAAGCGGCGGCGCAGCAGGAGGAAGAGGCAAAACCCTAACTCGTGTTGAGGTCTGTTCTGGTGGACGGCGGCCGTACGTATTTATAGAGGGAGAACCAAAAGAAAAACTGCAAAAGGAAGCCGCACACCCGCAAGGCATCGGGCCGGATTTCGGCGGACCATTCACGCAGGTGATGCGCGGCCGCGCCCATCGCCCAAGCCCCGCCCCGCCCGCGTGCGCGGCCATGCGAGGCGAGGCGAGCGAGCGCGCGCGTGTGTTTTTCCTTTATTTCTCTCATCCACACACTTGCAAGAATGGGTAGAACAACCTTTTTTATAAGTTGGTCCTCCTCCACCTAAACTAGCAATGTGGGACTAAAGGATGCACTCCCACCACTCATGGATGGGCCTTTGAGATTTTCCAGGAATTATTCAGAATTTCCTAATGGGCCTAGTTGTAGCCCACTAATAATTCTAGCAATCCCCCACCAGATCTCAAAGTCCCATTTAAGACTTTGCCAGATCCTACTGCTGTTTGATATACCAGTGCTTCGATGGAGACTGTTAAGTTGAACATCCATCTAGAACAATAAGCTACACTCATTCACAACTTGAACAATGGACTACGCCTTGAATTGCAAGTTTTGTGCAACAAAGTTTCACTTAAAGCCAAACTGATACTTGACCTCCAGTAGACTACCCCGCGGGTGGAGCATATAGGTCATACTCCCTGGTCTCTTCATGAGCTTAATAGAGATCACCTAAGTCTCACAGATTGCGACCTTACAACAATCATATAGGTGTATTCTTTCAAGAATGTTCTGCAGGAAAACATCTTCGCTAATTAAAGCCAACAGAATACATTAAGGCATTTGCCAACCTGCCATGCAGAAAATGAGAGTAATGCATCTTTACTCGAGTGGGTTAGGTAAGGTACTCTCTAGTCATCTACTAGCTTGTTCTTCCCAGATCCTACTTCACGGGATCTCCGATCACATAGGTTGGGTTACCGCTATGGAATAACTCATATGGGTCTCATACCCATCTCCTTAGATGCAGCGTCTATCACATTACGTGACAGCCCCTTAGTAAACGGATCTGCCAGGTTTTTTGCAGTTTGGATATAATCCAATGATATAACTCCGGAGTTTCTCATCTTCCTGACAGACTTCAACCGTCTCTTAATATGTCTTGATGACTTATCATTATCCTTAGAACTATTCACCTTGACAATTACCGTTTGATTGTCACAGTTCATAAGAATTGCCGGCACAGGTTTTTCAACGATAGGCAAGTCCATCAAGAGCTCTCGTAGCCAGTCGGCCTCAACGGTAGCTGTATCTAATGCAGTTAACTCTGCTTCCATGGTAGACCTCGTTAAGATGGTCTGTTTGCATGACCTCCATGAAACAGCAGCACCACCTAAAGTGAAAATGTATCCACTAGTGGCATATATCTCATCTGCATCAGATATCCAGTTCGAATCACTATATCCCTCAAGTACCGCAGGATATCCAGAATAGTGAAGCGAATAGTTCATAGTGCCAACCAGATAGCGCATAACTCTCTCAAGTGCATGCCAATGAGCTTCTCCCGGATTAGAAGTAAACCGGCTCAGTTTGCTCACAGCATATGAGATATCAGGCCTCGTAGCACCAGCTAAGTACATGAGTGATCCAATGATCTGAGAATATCTCAATTGGTCTCTACCAATTCTTTTATTCTTTCGAAGAATCACACTGGGATCATAAGGTGTTGGAGAAGGCTTGCTCTCCTTATAGCCAAACCGGCTCAAGACTTTCTCTACATAATGGGATTGCGTCAAAGTAATCCCATTCTCTCCTTTGATTAACTTGATGTTCAAAATAACATCAGCCTCTCCCAGATCTTTCATGTCAAAGCTATGACACAAGAACGACTTGACCTCATGAATCACGCCAAGGTTTGTTCCAAAGATCAGTATGTCATCGACATACAAACACAGTATAACACCTTGACCCCCACCATAGCGGTAGTACACACACTTATCAGCCTCATTGATACTAAAGCCTGCTGATATGAGAGTTGAATCAAATTTCTCATGCCATTGCTTAGGAGCTTGTTTCAGACCATACAAAGATTTCAACAACTTACACACCTTGCCTTCTTGACCTTTAATTACAAAACCGTCTGGCTGGTCCATATAGATTTCCTCTTCCAACTCCCCATTAAGGAAAGCTGTCTTAACATCCATCTGATGGACGAGAAGACCATGAGAGGCAGTCAGAGAGAGTAAAACTCGAATAGTGGTCATTCTAGCAACATGTGAGTAAGTATCAAAGAAATCTTCGCCTTCTTTCTGTGTATAGCCCTTAGCAACAAGTCGAGCCTTATACTTATCAATAGTACCATCAGGCTTGAGCTTCTTCTTGAACACCCACTTACAACCCACAGGTTTGCAACCATATGGTTTGTCAACTACCTCCCAAGTACCATTTGAAAGAATGGAATCCATCTCACTATGGATAGCCTCTTTCCAATCATCTGCATTAGGAGATGCAAATGCCTCTGAAATGGTTTTAGGAGTATCATCCACGAGATACACAGTGAAATCATCACCAAAAGACTTTGCAGTCCTCTGTCTTTTGCTCCTCCTAGGAGCTTCAGTCATTCTCCTCTGGAATTGACTCAAGTGTATGTTCAGCATGTTCAGAATGTGTGTCAGGTTCAGATATTGTTTCAGGAATCACATCAGAAGATAATCTATCAATGCTATGCAAATCTTTCATAGGAAATATGTCCTCAAAGAAAGTCACATCACGAGACTCCATTAATGTATTGACATAAACATCAGATACCTCAGATTTAACCACTAAAAATCTATAAGCAATGCTATGATGAGCATATCCCAAAAAGACACAATCCACAGTTTTAGGTCCCAACTTACGCTTCTTGTTTATTGGCACATTAACTTTGGCCAAACAACCCCATGTGCGTAAATAAGAAAGCGATGGTTTTCTTCCAATCTATTCTTCATACGGAGTTTTCTCTTTATTCTTCATGGGAACTCTATTTAGGACATGACATGATGTCAGTAAAGCCTCTCCCCACCATGCCTTGGATAATCCAGCAGTGGCTAACATGGAATTAACCAAGTCAGTCAAAGTACGATTCTTTCTTTCGGCAATCCCGTTTGATTGGGGCGAATAGGGAGGCGTCCTCTCATGAATAATACCATGTTCCGCACAGAATAAGTCAAACTCGTTAGAAAAATACTCACCACCGCGATCAGACCTAATACGTTTGATCTTTTTCTCAAGTTGAGTTTCAACTTCAGCCTTATAGATTTTGAAGTAGTTTAGAGCCTCGTCTTTCATTTTCAACAAGTATACATAGCAATATCTAGTCGCATCATCAATCAACGTCAAGAAATATCTTTTTCCACCTTCTGTCAACACACCATTCATCTCGCACAGATCTGAATGTATGAGTTCTAATGGTGTCAAATGTCTCTCCTCGGTTACCTTGTGAGGTTTTCGAGGTTGCTTTGATTGCACACAACTATGGCATTTAGAACCTTTGACAATGGAAAATTTAGGAATTAAATTCAAGCTGGAAAGTCGAGACATAGAACCAAAATTCAAATGACATAAACGTGAATGCCAAACACTAGCATCACTCTCATCAATACCACTAGAAATATGGTTCACCGACTTATTACAGAAATCCGAAAGGGAAAAACGGAACAAGCCTCCGCAATCATAGCCTTTACCAATAAATTGTCCACTCTTAGAAACGACAAGTTTATTAGACTCAAGCACTAGCCTAAAACCATCCCTACACAAAAGGGAACCACTAACTAGATTCTTGTTGATAGAAGGGACATGCTGCACGTTCCTCAGCCGCACGATCTTTCCCGAAGTAAACTTCAGATCGACCGTACCAACACCATGAACAGAAGCATGTGACCCATTCCCCATCAGGACGGAAGAATCCCGTTGGACCTGGTAAGAAGAAAACAGAGAAGCGTCAGCACAAACATGAACATTAGCACCAGTATCAAGCCACCAACTTGTAGATTGAAATACTGAAAAAATAGAAGGTAAACCGTACCCACTATTTCCACTTCCAGCAATGGTCACCATGTTCGCAGACTTCTGCTCCTGTTGAGGTTTTCTTCCTTTGCGGTTTGGGCACTTCTTTGCCCAATGATCAGAAGCACCGCACACGAAGCAACCCTCGTTCTCCTTGTTCTTCTTCTTCTTGAAGGTAGTGGTCTGTTTTGGCTTATTGTTCTTGCCCTCGCCCTTGTTAAACTTCTGATGCTGCTGCTGCTGCTGCTGTACCACATTGGCACTGGCACTGGTTTGACCCTCAACTCCTTTAGGTCGTCCATCCTTAGCCCGAGATTTCTCCTCAACATCAAGAGAAGCAATTAAATCTGAAACAGAAATCTCTTGCCTCTTGTGTTTGAGCTGTGTGGCGAAATCCCTCCAAGCAGGAGGTAATTTGGCAATGATGCCCCCAGCCAAAAATCTGTCGGGAACGACAATCTTAAGGAGTTCGAGTTCCTTCACCATGCTCATGAGCCTGCTCGACTATTGAACGGTCATCGACCATCTTATAGTCATGATACTGCTCCATGATATACAACTCAGTGCCAGTGTCTGCACCACCATAGGTGTTACACAGAGCATCCCACAACTCCTTAGCGCTTTCATGCACAAAATACACATCAGTAAGATGGTCCGCAAGTGCATTCAGAATAGCGCCTTTGAAGATTGTGTTAGCCTTTGTATAGGCCTCATCCTGCTCAGCAGTCAGCGGTCCGTCTGGTTTGCCATTAGACACCCAGAACACACCCATGGCAGTAAGCCACAACGTGACTTTCACTTGCCATCTCTTGAAGTGCACGCCAGTGAATTGCGCTGGCCTCAGTGCATCGACAAATCCAGCCATTAAACCAAAGTGCCTACAATAAGGTTTTTGGATTGTTGGATATATGAGCACTTTTAGGTTTAATTTAATCCAGAGCAAGATCTACGTACTGATTGTTCAGAGGAGATGATGAAGAAGCCGTGACGATTGGCGATGCAGACAAGCCGGGACAGCGGAGAAGACGTCGACGAAGGCGATGATGAGCAGCAGCCCCCGAACACGAACGTTGAGGAAGACGAGCCGTGATGGAAGCGATCGAGCAGTCGCGCAGAGTGCTTCCCAAAAACCTTATTCGCCCTCTCCTGGTGCAGGAGCTTAGAGAACGACGGTTCCGGAGACCTGCTCTCCCGTTCGCCGGTGCATGCCGACGATCGGGATAGGGCAGACTACAAGCGGCGGCGCAGCAGGAGGAAGAGGCAAAACCCTAACTCGTGTTGAGGTCTGTTCTGGTGGACGGCGGCCGTACGTATTTATAGAGGGAGAACCAAAAGAAAAACTGCAAAAGGAAGCCGCACACCCGCAAGGCATCGGGCCGGATTTCGGCGGACCATTCACGCAGGTGATGCGCGGCCGCGCCCATCGCCCAAGCCCCGCCCCGCCCCGCCCCGCCCCGCCCCGGCGTGGCGAGCGAGCGCGCGCGTGTGTTTTTCCTTTATTTCTCTCATCCACACACTTGCAAGAATGGGTAGAACAACCTTCTTTATAAGTTGGTCCTCCTCCACCTAAACTAGCAATGTGGGACTAAAGGATGCACTCCCACCACTCATGGATGGGCCTTTGTGATTTTTCAGGAATTATTCAGAATTTCCTAATGGGCCTAGTTGTAGCCCACTAATAATTCTAGCAGACGGTAACATTGTGCTCTCTGCCTTGTGCTGCGAGCACCAGATAGAAGCAGAGAGTCACCGGGACCAGAAAATGCAGGCTCCCTTTTGCCATTTGTGATGCTGAGAGTCAAGTAGGAGAATGGTGAGTGCTGCTGGTGGAGTTCGAATGCATGGTCAGGTCACTATTTATAGAAGAGACGGCGCGAGACGAGGGAACTTGTTGCAAACCTCACTGTTACCATTTTTCTTTGTGGACGACGTTCAATGCATTTTGCCATAACAAAGCATAGCTTGAGTTTTGCTTTGTCTAGGGGAGAGGATTTGGGTCCAATTAGTTCGATGCCCATGGGTGCCAAATTTTACCTTTGCAAAAGTTTATCGAATTCAATTAGATGTAGCTTCAATTTAATTGTGTCCCTGTTGAAAGAAGCTTCACTTTATTGTTTCTTCGCAAAGATTACTTTTCTTGGCTGCCAAAAAAATTCCTAACGTCTTCTCATTCACTCCTTATTTCCAAAACTTGGCCAACTTATGAGCAAACACTTTGATCAAAGGTTTATAAAGGAATTTGATTAGTATCAGTCTTTGGTTCTCGGCTACTAGCCTAGCCAGGCCAAATTAAATCTTGTCTTCGGTACCTGATTCCAGCTCAGACCGTGCCATACCAGCCTTGGTTTCCAAACTAAATCCCAAATTTTTAAGGGTTAATAGCGTTTTGGCAACAGGTTTGGACTCCAATTGTGAAACAACAATTTTCATATTTTCCAAGATCACCCTAGGTTTTTGAAAATCTGTGGTGAAAACGCAAAATCTGAGATTAATGGTTGTTTCACAGTTGGATTCAAAAGTGTGGTTGATATGCAATTGCCTCAATTTTTAAATACCGAAAGGAAACTGTCGTTACCATGACCCCCGGGTACCCTCAAGACCAAAGGGCCGAGTAACCTGACAAGGGTAGTCGGACCAGCCCAGAAGAAACCGAGTAGCCCACGATACAAGATGGAAGGTTCTACTACTCGGATGGATGTAGGAAAGGCTTCTTGCCTTGTACTCCAAGTATATCCATGATGTAACCGACTAAGACTCTTTCCATGTAACCCTGTACCCCCGACTATATAAGGCGGGCAGGGATCTCCTCTAAAACACACACAAACAATACCACGACATACAGGACGTAGGGTTTTTATCCTCCGGGAGGCCCGAACCTGTCTAAACTCCTTGTCTCGTGTTCACCATCGTATTCTTGGTCCCTTCACCCCCATAACAAATCTATCGAGGTCCTATAACCTCGACAGTGGCGCGCCAGGAAGGGGGTGCATCGGGATCCTCTCCGTCGACTACGATGGACTGCTCCATCAACAACTTCGCTCCAGGCGCCCGGCTTAGCTTCGGGAGCTTGGAGTTCGTCGCCGACAACATCGGCAACCTCGTCCCCGTCAACTCGCCGACTACTGGGGTCGAAACCGAGTCGGACTCTTCTCTCTCCGAGTTAGAGTCCGGCTTCTCCAGGCTTCAGATCGAGTCTTACTCGGACTGTTCGGCAGCCGAGGTAAGATCCGCCCTGAAGAACATCCGCCTCAGATCTGACTCACCGAGCTTGATTTATTACCCGGTTCAACGCTATGGTATGTTTCCCTTCGGTTTGCGCAATTCTGCTGATACTTTTCTCCGGGGAGGCGTGCAGGAGCTACTAGCATCAGAGGGAGACATGTCCTTCAACCTGGTTGCTTGCATCCGGGAAGATCACATGGACACCTATGATACATCAATCTGGGACTCCATGTACGAGCCGACAGATCAAGGAACTCACGCTGGTTACAGCTCGGACGGCTCATCCTCGCCCATGCCGTATGAGTGTTTCGCCGTAATAGGTGATCTGACCGCTCAGGACGGTGACGCGGCCAACTTACCCGGACCCCCACCAGGAGGGCCACCACCGGCAGCAAACATCGTCGTCCCTGCTCCGGCAGCTACAACGGTAGCTGACGAAGCAGCCGCGGCGGCCCTAACAGCAATGAATGCCGAGTCCTCTGCTGCAGCCGCAGCTCGGGCTCAACAATCCCGACTAAACAATCAAGGTGCCCTCGGCACAATACCTGAGGAAGATGTCACACCCCAAAATTTCTAATTTTGGAATGTGACTAAAATTTCACCAAATTTTAAAGATTTTGAAATAGATTAAAACTTTCTTAGAATTATTTAGGTGGTTAACAATTCTCTTTAGGCAAAAGAACTATTTTCTAAAAACAAATAATCAATTTAGGTTTATATTATAATTGTTTGCTGCATTCATGCTGGCTAGATGCATGTAGGATTTTATTTGTTTGGAAAAAGTATTTAAAATTCAGAGTAGGATTCGTTTCCTTTTAATCCCGGAAATAGAAACGAGAAATATAATCTGCAGCGAGGCCTTGTGCCAACTCCTTTTTCTCGACCCATTTATTCTCTTCCTTTCGTGTTCTTTTCTATCCCCGCCCAAAAGATTTCCTCCATCTTCTTCCCATGTTCGAGCCGCAATCCTCTACAGCCACTTGCCGTGCCATATACGCCCCAGCCCCAACCTGCGCTTTCCTAAATCCTAATCCTAATCGCTGCCATCACACCACCTACCATATGTGCTGAAATGGAAGGAGACAATGAATTAAATACCCCAATCAATGGTTTTATTACCTTCCTTTCTTTCTCTCCCTCTTTCCTAATCATCTAGCGTTCCTCCCCTATAAAACCAGGCCCTCCCCACGTCCTCCTCACACCCTCAAACCCACAACACGCCGCCAGGCTGCCGCCGCCGCTCCCTGCCTCGCGCCCAGCCACGCCGTCCCCTGTTGGCATCGACGTTCCCGGCGATCTACCCAAGGAAATGCAGCCAAATTTCACCAGGAGGTGCGTCTTCGAATCCCCTACAACATACCAGAAGATCAAGGTGAGATCTGCTCTGATGTGGCCAGGATCTGCTTCACCGTGATCACTGCTCCCCGGTTCTGGACGCGTCCAGCACGTGATGGTAATTTGATTCGGTGTTCCCATCAATTCCTTGACTTTCCTGATTCACAGACCATTTACACGCATGTTCCATCAAGTTTACTTTGCTCCCACAGGAGGGATTGCTTCGATCTTCCTTGAAGCCACGAGGAACGCGATCCAAAGCTTTACCGCTGCTGCAGCACCGCGCCATGTTCTAACAGGTCGATCTCCTATCTCCTTGTGTTTCTGTCCAAACCGTCTTGCCAGGATGTGTTCCTGAGACTCCTGGATATTTATGTTCAAACCATATCTTATATTATGCAGCCAATCAACCGGAACGCGCTCGCTTTTTCTGTTCATGCGACTCTGTTTTTCCAGATTAATCCCTCAAACTTCAAAACGTCATAACTCTTTACTCGTAGCCTTGTTTTCAGCGATTCTTGCGCCCAAACGATCGTAGCAACGAGCACTTTCTGTTAGTGCTGTTTATGTAGTCTGTAGATGATGTTTGGTGTACTGTTCTGAATTGTTTGTGTTTGTTGCTTTGTATGTTGTCGTTAATAGAGAATGTGTGGCCCGAGCACCATCAAGAGAAAGATGAAGACCTCGAAGACTCTGAGCAGCAGCACTTCTATTGAGGCAAGTGCCCTTGATGCATTTTGATCCTATTTGCTTTCTCCCTCTAGTTTAGTTTGCATTGCGTTAATTTTGAATCCTATGAGTCTATATCATGTTCCTTATCATTCCTTGTCGCCTGGGTGTGGTAGATGATAGTGGTTTGATCGGGTAGGTCATGCTTAGCTTGCTGATCTGGTTGGGTTAATTTAATTTTGCTAATAATCTTGACTAATGGTTCACTTGCACGTTAATCATGGGAATGGTGTAACCTTTTAGCAACATGGAACTTAGGTGTGCTTTAGCTTGAGCAAGTGGGATGTTTGATGATGGTGCAGTATGCACGAGACTTCGGTTTGTGTTAGTCTTGCTCAAGCTAGCTAAGGACCGGTTCGTGGAGCGACAACCCAGGATTTATAGTGCCATCACAAGGCTGCTATGGAACAGCTTGGCTGATTAATTAGGAGTTCTCCCAGTTTTGTATGAGCATGTTGGAGGCGCGGGGACGGACAGGGTACTTAAAGGTAGTCTTATGACCCGCAAGGCACAAGAGGGGTTCTTGGGTGGACAGGTTACTTAAAGGTAGTCCCCCATCGGTGGAACCTTAGTGGGCGAGTACATGCTGGGAGACCCTTTGTAAAAGCCTCGTAGTGATCTCCTGGCCGCACACCTAAGGAAGTGTGCATGTGCTTGGCCGGCATCGGCATAAAGGAGACTTTAGTCCACCTGGCAACAGGGGATGAAATCACGACTTGTGGGTAAAGTGGTGCAACCTCTGCAGAGTGTAAAACTGTCATGACAGCCGTGCTCACGGTCAAGAGCAACCTGGATCCTCACATGATTAGTGGCCTTTGGTTGGTTGGTGGTTGGTTTGTATGGTTTCCGGTTAGGAGCCATGTCTGGTTTTGGTTAAAGTTGGACCTAGTTGATGGTTGGTTCTTTTGGGAGGGTTAACACATTTAGTAATATAGGTGCTATAATAAGTGTCTTAGTGGTAGTTACTTTCTGCTATAAACCATGTTGATAGCCTTTCTTTCATATAAGCTTGCATGTCATCTTTTCCTACACTTGCGGAGTACGACATGTACTCACGCTTGCTATTTCCTCTACAATCATGATATGCTGCTCAGAGAGTGAAGATGGATCACTTGGAGATGATGGTGAAGGCTAAGCTTGTGGAGCCCCCGGTCGACTGCCTGTGGCGTTATGGAGCCGTCCGCTAGCGTTTGTATTTCTTTTAGTCCTTTGAGACATTTATTGTAATATTTAAACGATGTAATTATGACATTGGTTATCTGTTTTACTTTACTTTGTCCTATATGTGTGAAACTTGATCCTCGGCACACATATAGATGAGCATTCGGTTTTGGCCTTAAAACCGGGTGTAACAAAGTGGTATCAGAGCCATGTCGACCGTAGGACGCAAGCTTAGATAGAATGGTTGTCCCAAATTCATATTTGCAAAACTATTTTAAAAAATCTAATTTGTATTCTCTCTTGATCTTTTTATTCTCTTCTCAACTTGTCTGTTCTTTGTCTATTTTATAAAAAGATTTGTAACCTTTCCTATCTGGCAGAGCATCATTTTTATCCCTAGGAGTTTGACCCAATCTCTGAATTGCGTTGTAGAACGTTGTTGTTTGAGTGATGTGCTTTGTGTTGATTTGGATCTTTGTTTGAGTGGTGATGTGTTTGTTGACGGTCGTTACGGACCAATTTCAACCGTCAACTAGCTCAATAAATAAGAAGGATTGGACATTTCTTACACGCATTTTATTTAGAAATAATCTATTTCCACATGTACCTCTAGATTTTAGTGTGCAGGTGGAATAAGGGAGAAATCCAGGTGAAACCATGCCCCAAGGCGATGAAACAACACTTTTACAAACTCGACGTTCGCCGCGGGAATACAACTCCAAGACAAAAGGCCAAATATCGTCAAAGTCCAACACAACCAAGGCCTAATGCACCTGGACCAGAGAAGAAGACCCAGAGGGGGAGCCACCTGCCAAATCCCAGCCCAGGTGGGGCCAGGCACAGGTCGGCCGACCTGGCAGGGTGGCCCCCTGGGCCCATCTTTTTATGGCGGTTTGTAACCGACCTCTGGAGGTCGGTTCCCCCTGCATTAAATGCCACCGACCTCAGGAACCGCCTCCAGAAACCGACCTCCAAGACTATAAATAAAGGGGTACCCCCCCTCCTGGAGGACACACCACAACACAAGGATCATTCCCTCCTCTCCTCACGCTAGAGCTAGAGACTCTTCTAGGTAGTGCTAGGCTGAGTAGTGGGCTGCCTCATTGCTCCCAAGGTCTTGTGGAGAATTGGGTATAGCTCTTGTATCCTCTCTTTGTAAGACTTGTTCTTCGTCTAATGGAATACATTCGTTCGTATAGTTGTTATGTGCTTAGTAGTTTGATCATGATCCTGCATGAATGTTCATCGTTCGTTCGTGTTTGTTCATCGCTCGTTCATGTTTGTTCATCATTCGTTCATCGTTCATCGATGATCGCTAGTAAACATACATCGAGCGTTCCTTGTTCGTTCATGCTTGATTATCGATTATTCTTGCACGTACTTAATTGATCGTCGTTCGTCGCTCGTTCTTGAGCGACGAACGCTTATGCATAACGTAGTGCTTGCTTTGACCCTTTTGTTTAACTCATGCTAGTTAGGCTAGTTGTTCTTATGTTTTGGCATCGGGCTCTCTGTCCTGCAAAGGTGCTCTAGATTTATCACCCCGTCGATCCGAAGGGTTGGGGGTGCCTCGAGGGATCTAGAGTTGTGGTTAGTGACGCCGGCATGGTGCTGGGGTTGTCTCTCCACCCTTGAGTATGTGCGTGTCCCACGGTTTGTAGAGGTAGGTGGCAGGAAGTGACAGCCCTGTCCATCCAAAGGAACCCTCCACGTTCGGGCACGGCATAGGAGTATGTAAATGCGCCGGAGTCGCGGGGCAGACCCTGCGTATGCCGGACCTCCCGAAGTTGCCTAGACATAAGGCGCTTGCTTGCGCTTGCATGATCTTAGATGATAGGTAGAGGCCTTGCACGCTCTATGAATGTTGTACTTTAGGAGTAGTAGCTCACTAGTCTAGTTTAGCATTGCTTAGAATTGTCTCTCGCCTTTTATTAGAGGGAGTGGGATACCTTTGTGTGTGTCACACTATCCTCAACTATTGAACCTTACCCCTGTTTTGGAATGTGGTTATATCATCTATCATTTGTAACACCATGAACATAAGTACTCTTGTCAACCATGTCTTCCCTTGGGAAAATATAAATACGATACCCTTGGAATACTCTCGGGTGAAATGCTACAACGGGTTATCCGTCCGCTTGCGGATATTCAATTAACATGAATAACCTTATAATACATATCTAGTACTTGTTACTAGACGTGGGTTATTTGGTTAATAGTGCAAGTGACTCAAACCATAACCCCCGGCGTCTCCCGCGGTCGCGTATTTTCTGCGTGACCGTAAGAGATGCCAACAAGCATTTCTGGCGCCGTTGCCGGGGAAGACATTGGTTAATAAGAATACGATGATTGTTCATGATTACCCTTGATATGATCTAACCATTGCCCATGCAGGCTAACCTTGATCTGTTTTCTCTTTGATGTGAAAACAGGATAGTGTATGCGTGGATTCGACTTGCCGCAAAACTTCGTTGACAATCCCGAGTCACTTGTGAGGAAGACTCGACCTCGCGTCATCGTCTCCCCTCAAGAACTCACGACAAGCGAACCCGCATCTTCCGCACCATCAACTTCAACAAACATGGCTAACAGGACCCTTCGTGAATACTCCGCGCCCTCCGTCGCCAATGTGCCCGTTGGACCCACTATCGACGTGGGTGACGAAGGACTCGACATCAAGTCCAGCCTTATCACTATGGTGCAGGCCATACCCTTTTGTGGGAAGGCCCACGAGGACGCCAACACTCACCTTCAACAGTTCCTAGAGATATGCAACACATCAGCCACAACCGGAGATGCCATCAAACTCCGCCTGTTTCCCCTCTCCCTCCTTGGGAAGGCGAAACAATGGTTCTACAACAACCGTGCTGTCGGTGTTAAGAAACCGGCCGACAAGTAAATTTGTAACTACGGCGCCTAACAGTCTTCAATGATGGCGAGGGTTTTGCGAGAGAGGCAAGGTTTATACTGGTTCAGGCAATCGATGCCCTACGTCCAGTTCGTGGGTGGTTCGTGTTTCGACTTGCAGAGGGGAGCTACAAGTGTTGACGAGGGAGGAGGAAGACTCCAAGCCTCTTCGTGTGTATTTCTATGTCTGTGTGCGTTGTATCTCTGGATGGATCCCCCCTCCTCATGCTCCCAGCTCTCCTTTTATAGTCAAGGAGTGAGCCGGTTTACAAATGGGAACGGGGCTTTCGGGTTGTGGGCAGCGCGGCTACGCGCCGCACTAGTCTGATCCCTAGCCGCTACTGTGGCTCTAGTCAGGCGGCGTCCTGTCAGCCTGGTCGCCGGGCAGGTGGTCGAGATGTCAACCCAGACTGTCGCGGCCGTCTTGTCGCCGGTCCGGTCTTCGTCCCTGTTCAGGGTGATGATGATGCCGTAGCCATCCCGCTGCTGTACTCGAGGTGTCAGGCGGCGCCGCGAGATGGGACGGGTGTCACTGTGCAGGTCAGATCGCGTGCCTGCAAGTATATGAGTTGCTGGGTAGAGTTAAGGCTCCCCAGCTACTCGTCGTAAATGCCTGTCCTCCTTGCCAGAGGAAAATCTTCTCGACGAAGTCTCCCAACTCGGGGTCGGGCGAAGCGCGGCTTGTGGGCCCGCCCGACTGGGAGTCGGGCGAGGCGGAGTTCGGGGCCCGCCCGACTGGGAGTCGGGCGAGGCGGAGTCTGTGGACCCCACCCGACTCGGGGTCGGGCGGGGCGGAAGTCGTGGGCCCGCCCGACTGGGGGTCGGGCGAGGCGGAACTTGTATGTGTCCTCGGGGTCGGCCGTGGGCCCCTCGAGCGCTCTGTTGTCGTGTACCTGTTCCTGTGGGCCCTACACAATTAAGCTGAGACGGTTAGCAGGATTAAGTATCCTAGATCAGGATACCCTGATTTGGGTATCCGTCAGTAGCCCCCGAGCCTGGGCGGCGGCCGGGGGTCGTGGTCGCCGTCGAGGCTTGTCGTTGTCTTTCCGAGGGTACTTTCGTACTACTCCTACCGGTGGGTGCGCGCGAGCGCACCCGCCGGGTGTAGCCCCCGAGCCTCGGTACAAGTGGTTTACTTGTGCCGAGGGTGACAAAAAAGGTTTTCCCGAGACCACGCAGTAGGTCATTGTTTGCGAATGCGAGCCCCCGAGTCCTCGCTCGATGCGCGGATCCGTCCGAGGGTCGTTTCGTCTTTTTGTTTCGTCCGTACCCGCGCGTCTTTACGATAAGACGGGACACGCATGAGCCGGCCACGTCATTCCTCGATGGTTCGATGCGTGGTGCTCGTTTAAGCTGCAAACGGGTGTGTCCGAGTGAAGGCCTCGGCTTGCCCTTCGCGGGGATCCGATTGAGACTAGCTGGAGTCGGCCTCATTAAGATCCGAGTTCCTGCCTTTTTCGATCGCCGACTCCTTTCGCTCGGAGTCAGTGGGCTCGATGCCCTCCCTCGATGGGAGATCAAGGTCGAGGTTTTTTAGACTCGGACTCGGACGCTACCGTCAGAGGCCCATTGTACTACGGTGTACGGGTTGCGGTCGCTGGGGACCCCTCTTTGGTGGCCCCTCACTTAGTTTTGCCCTGGAGCGGCCGTTCGAACCCTTTCGCGGGGCCGGCCTTCGAACTCCTGGGCCGGAAACTGGGCCGTCGGGGCGTTTTCAGCCCCTAGCCTTTATTACCTGTGGGCCCGGCCGGGATTCCAAGCCCGCCTGGGCCGTCATCGTGCGTCGTGGAGACGCGACGGTTCGCCTTCCGCGCGGATCGAGGCCACGATCTGTCTTCGTGCGGTAGTGGAGCGGGCCATGATGGCGATTTTTAAGGCACCTGCACCTGTTAGATCGAGAAACAGGGGAGGCGCGGGGAACGATGCGTCGAGTGGACGCGATAACTATAAAAGGGGGATGAGCCCAACCTCATTTGTCTTACCAGGTTTTCGCGACCTTTCGCATCCATCGCCGCTCGCCTTAGCGCAAACCGCTTCGTCTTCCTCGCCTCGCTCGCTTTCCAACCTCCCTTCGTTTCGCCGTCGCTCCGCGTCCCTCGCCCGCATTCGCCATGGCGGATTGGAGCCGGTCCAACAGCACCAAGGGGAACCTCGATGCCCTGGTTGCGCGCGGCCTCCTGATGCCTCTCACCGCAGAGCGGGAGTGGCTGGTACCCGGGGAGGAGAGGATCCCATCGCCGCCGGACGGCTACATCGTCTCCTTCCGCTCCTTCCACGAGCGCGGCTTCGGCATGCCGCCTCTTCCCTTCCTCCGCGGCCTGCTTCACCACTACAAGTTGGAGCTGCAGCACCTCAACCCCAACTCCATCCAGCACATCTCCGCCTTCGTCGCCTTGTGCGAAGGTTTTTTGAAG
>RWGY01000447.1:93889-181633 GCA_007726485.1 Eragrostis curvula | reverse complement strand
AAATTTATTGTAGTGGTACAGAGACAATCCAAAACCTTGCATGAAAGAGTGCAAAAGTTTTGAAGAACCAAATATCTTTGGAAAATTAATTTTGTATGCATGGTGAGAAGAAAGCAAATATGCTGGCGAAAAAAAAAAATCCAAATAATGGAATAAAAATATTTTCTTGTGGTGAAATAAAAATATGCAAGGTGGTTTTTGAAATTTTTAGATGCAAGTGGTGGGTTTGAAAAAGGAAAATCAAAAGGAATCAAAAGAAATGATAATGCCGATTAACCTGTCGGCCAGGGCTTCGCCGTTTTAAGTCTGGCGAGCAAGGACTTCTCCATTTGTTTCATTCTTGAGGTGCCGGCCCTGTCCTTGGAGATGAGGATGGCTGCACCTTCTTTACTTGCCACACTTGTTTGATCTTGGGCTGTGTAGGTGGCTTTTGAGGGGCTGATTTCTTGACCCATAATCCTGGTCGTGGTGTTGCAAGCTTCTTGGGTTGGTACCATGACGGGTTCTCACGTTTGTCAAGTTGCTTCCAAAAAGCAATGAGATTGTCCGTCTTTCTTGGGGTCACTTCGATTTCTTTGATGTTTGAGGGATTTGGCCCATACTTGATCTTGATCATTGAGCATTGTTCTTTTCGGGGTTGAAACTCGAATTTTTCCTCCTTCTCATTGATGTAGAAACGGATTTCTCCGGCCCCAACATCGATTTGAGCCTTCGCGGTGCTGAGGAAGGGACGTCCCAAGATGAGGGGCGTCTCCTTATCAATGTCCATCTCCAGCACCACGAAGTCCACCGGAATGAAGTTGCCCCGGATCTTTACCGGAATGTCTTCGGCTATCCCCGCGGGGTAGCGAACAGATGAATCTGCTAATTGCAACCTCATTGGTGTAGGAGTCAGCTCTGTGTAGCTCAATCGATCAAAGACTTCCTTGGGCATAACGCTGACGCTTGCCCCTAGATCACATAAGGCATGCTCGAAGTGATGTGCCCCGATAGAGCATGATATGGTGGGGCAGCCAGGATCCTTTTTCTTTTTTGGAAGCCGGTTGAGTATAGCTGCGCTACACTCCTCGGTGAGTTTGACCATCTCTGTGTTGGGTAGTGGTCGTTTGTTGTTGAGGATGTCTTTGAGGTAACGTGCATATGTGGGCACTTGTACCATGTCCATCAAAGGCACGTTGACATGAATTTTTCTGATGACCTCAACAAAACGGTCAAACTGTTCATCCACCTTTGGCTTCTTGTTTCGGTGTGGGAACGGCATGAAGTTGGTGTCTTGGAATTCTATTGCCTCCCCACCGGCTGCCTTTGGTTCGTCATGTTCCTTCTCTTGGGTGTTAGAAGGGCCTTCTTCTTCTTGTTCAATTCTGTTCTTCTTACCTGCATGGTTAGGATATGGCGGATCCCGAGTGGACTTTCCTCCCCTCGTGGTAACCGCATTAACATTTTCTAAGGAAGCCTCGGGTTGCCCCGGGATCTTCCCAGAATTAGAGGCAGGAATAAGAGCAGCAAGCTGAGCAACTTGAGTTTCTATCATTTTATTAAAGCTCAGCTGATTTTTGAAAGCAGAGGAAAAACCTTCTAACTGTGAATTTATATTTTCTAGAACTTTATCATTGGCAGCAAACTTTTTATTGATTGATTCGTTAATTTTAGCTTGGCCAAAAACTAAGTCTTTCAAGGAAGGCTGATTATTGTTAAAGCCAGAAAAATTGTTACCTCCTTGATAGGATGGTCGGTTTTGATTATATCCTTGGCCTCCATTTGGACGGTACCCGTTGTTGTTGTTCATGTAGAACGCATCTTCTTGGGTGTGGGGGCAATCCTTCCCCATATGGCCTATGTCCCCGCATTCCTCACACGTCATGCGTGAATCCAATGCACGAACACTGCCATTCGAGTTGTGTTCATCCAAGCGCTTCATGAGGAGGTCAAGTTTGGCGGATAACATGTCCACCTCTTTGACAGGGTGAATGCCTTTTGATCGTGTTTGGAGTCGATCGTCACTCCACCCTTGATTTGAAACCATCTTCTCTATGAGCTCTTTTGCTTGAGCCACGGTCATGGAGAAGAAAGCTCCACCAGCAGCGGCATCCATATGTCCACGGGTTGTTGATGTCAACCCGTTGTAGAAGTGTTGAAGAACGAGCCATTCTTCCATCCCATGGTGTGGGCAGGCAGATATGTACTCTTGGAACCTCTCCCACGCCTCGGATATGGATTCATTTGTTGCTTGCTGGAAGCTTGAGATTCTTCCACGAAGGGCATTGGTTTTGCCCATCGGGAAAAACTTAGCGAGGAACTCTGTGCAACATTTGTTCCAAGTGTCAATGCTTGTACGGTTGTTGTAGAACCATTGTTTTGCCTTCCCAAGGAGGGAGAGGGGAAACAGGAGGAGTTTGATGGCATCTCCGGTTGTGGCTGATGTGCTGCATATCTCTAGGAACTGTTGGAGGTGAGTGTTGGCGTCCTCGTGGGCCTTCCCACAAAAGGGTATGGCCTGCACCATAGTGATAAGGCTGGACTTGATGTCGAGTCCTTCGTCACCCACGTCGAAAGTGGGTCCAACGGGCACATTGGCGACGGAGGGCGCGGAGTATTCACGAAGGGTCCTGTTAGCCATGTTTGTTGAAGTTGATGGTGCGGAAGATGCGGGTTCTCTTGTCGTGAGTTCTTGAGGGGAGACAACGACGCGAGGTCGAGTCTTCCTCACAAGTGACTCGGGATTGTCAACGAAGTTTTGCGGCAAGTCGAATCCACGCATACACTATCCTGTTTTCACATCAAAGAGAAAACAGATCAAGGTTAGCCTGCATGGGCAATGGTTAGATCATATCAAGAGTAATCATGAACAATCATCGTATTCTTATTAACCAATGTCTTCCCCGGCAACGGCGCCAGAAATGCTTGTTGGCGTCTCTTACGGTCACGCAGAAAATACGCGACCGCGGGAGACGCCGGGGGTTATGATTTGAGTCACTTGCACTATTAACCAAATAATCCACATCTAGTAACAAGTACTAGATATGTATTATAAGGTTTATCATGTTAATTGAATATCCGCAAGCGGACGGATAACCCGTTGTAGCATTTCACCCGAGAGTATTCCAAGGGTATCGTATTTATATTTTCCCAAGGGAAGACATGGTTGACAAGAGTACTTATGCTCATGGTGTTACAAATGATAGATGATATAACTACATTCCAAAACAGGGGTAAAGTTCAATAGTTGAGGATAGTGTGACACACACAAAGGTATCCCACTCTCTCTAATAAAAGGCGAGAGACAATTCTAAGCAATGCTAAGTTAGACTAGTGAGCTACTACTCCTAAAGTACAACATTCATAGAGCGTGCAAGGCCTCTACCTATCATCTAAGATCATGCAAGCGCAAGCAAGCGTCTTATGTCTAGGCAACTTCGGGAGGTCCGGCATACGCAGGGTCTGCCCCGCGACTCCGGCGCATTTACATACTCCTATGCCGTGCCCGAATGTGGAGGGTTCCTTTGGATGGACAGGGCTGTCACTTCCTGCCACCTACCTCTACAAACCGTGGGACACGCACATACTCAAGGGTGGAGAGACAACCCCAGCACCATGCCGGCGTCACTAACCACAACTCTAGATCCCTCGAGGCACCCCCAACCCTTCGGATCGACGGGGTGATAAATCTAGAGCACCTTTGCAGGACAGAGAGCCCGATGCCAAAACATAAGAACAACTAGCCTAACTAGCATGAGTTAAACAAAAGGATCAAAGCAAGCACTAAGTTATGCATAAGCGTTTGTCGCTCAAGAACGAGCGACGAACGACGATCAATTAAGTACGTGCAAGAATAATCGATAATCAAGCATGTACGAACAAGGAACGCTCGATGTATGTTTACTAGCGATCATCGATGAACGATGAACGAACGATGAACAAACATGAACGAGCGATGAACAAACATGAACGAACGATGAACATTCATGCAGGATCATGATCAAACTACTAAGCACATAACAACTATACGAACGAATGTATTCCATTAGTCGAAGAACAAGTCTTACAAAGAGAGGATACAAGGGCTATACCCAATTCTCCACAAGACATTGGGAGCAATGAGGCAGCCCACTACTCAGCCTAGCACTACCTAGAAGAGTCTCTAGCTCTAGCGTGAAGAGGGGAGGGAATGATCCTTGTATTGTGGTGTGTTTTTCAGGAGGGGGGGTACCCCTTTATTTATAGTCTTGAAGGTCGGTTTCTGGAGGCGGTTCCTGAGGTCGGTGGCATTTAATGCAGGGGGAACCGACCTCCAGAGGTCGGTTACAAACCGCCATAGAAAGATGGGCCCAGGGGGCCACCCTGCCAGGTCGGCCGACCTGGCCAAGGGGGGTCGGCCGACCTGTGCCTGGCCCCACCTGGGCTGGGCTTTGGCAGGTGGCTCCCCCTCTGGGTCTTCTTCTCTGGTCCAGGTGCATTAGGCCTTGGTTGTGTTGGACTTTGACGATATTTGGCCTTTTGTCTTGGAGTTGTATTCCCGCGGCGAACGTCGAGTTTGTAAAAGTGTTGTTTCGTCACCTTGGGGCATGGTTTCACCTGGATTTCTCCCTTATTCCACCTGCACACTAAAATCTAGAGGTACATGTGGAAATAGATTATTTCTAAATAAAATGCGTGTAAGAAATGTCCAATCCTTCTTATTTATTGAGCTAGTTGACGGTTGAAATTGGTCCGTAATGACCGTCAACAATAGGCTTGCTTGTGTTTTACTCTTGGTAGAATTGCTTGTGTAGGTTTGCTTGTTGCTAGGCTTGTTAGTGTGTGCGCTTTGCTTGCTACCGTTCTCACCTAGCTTGATAGGTTGAAAAGAAAGTATCTCGCCCGAGGATTTTACAAGGGAGCACCGATTCACCCCCCTCTCGGTACTCTGTGATCCTTACAAGCGGTATCAGAGCCTCGTGCTCATAATAGGGCTTAACTGCCTTTGAGTAAGGATGCCGGGAGGAAACGGGCCACCCATGTTCGATGGGACTGACTATGCTTATTGGAAGGCTCGTACGCAAGCCTACCTTGAGGCTATCGATCCCAACGCGTGGCGTGTGACAAGTGAGTTAGTCGCACTTGTGAATGACAAAGGGAAGGTCAATGAAAATCTCACTAAGGCTAATGCGAAGGCTAAAAATGCTTTGTTTGAAGCGATCACAAAAGATGTCTTTGCTCACATCAAGTCCGCGGGAACCGCTCATGAGATTTGGCAACAAATTCAAGTTACTCATGAGGGATCCTCGGATGTGAAAGAGGAAAGATACTATGTGCTCAAAGATAAGTATGACTCCTTTACCATGTCTTTAAGTGAATCTATTAATGATGCATATTCTCGCTTGAACTTGATTGTAGAGGACATCAACTCGCTCGGTGTGAAGGAGAAGGTCGATGATGCCGGACTCGTGCGCAAGATCGTGAGGATTCTTCCAAGAGAGAAGTACGGCCCACTCATCACGTGCCTCTTCAACACTTCACTTGATGAGCTTACGACGCACAAGTTGATCGGGAAGATCACCGCCTTCGAGAGCTATCACCTCGACCAAAAGCTCGATGAGAAGCCGAGCAAGAACCTTGCTTTTCCGGCCGAGGGCACAAGCAAGAAGAAGGGCAAGAAGGTGATCGTCCCCGAGTCAAGTGAAGACGAGGTTGATGAAGATCCCGAAGAAGAGTACTTGCAAATTCGCCCCGATGAACTTGCTCTCATCATGAGAAGAAGCAACTTCTTTAGAAGGTCTAAAAAGGACTCCATATGCTACAATTGTGGTGCAAGGGTCACTTTGCCAAGGAGTGCACCAAGCCCATCAAGAAGACCAAGAAGAAGCAACAAGACTCTAGTGATGATGAAGAAGAAGATCCAAGGGTCAAGTACAAGAAAAAGAAGAAGGTTGTCAAGAAGGACAATCCCAAGACCAAGGATAAGAAGAGACCATCACGCTAGGGGTTTGTTGCTCAAGATTGGGTGACCGATGAAGACTCAAGTGAAGAAGATGATGAGAGTTATGATACCTCACGCAAGGGCAAGCAAGTTGCCGGGATTGTGCTCACCAATACCTCAAGTGATCTACCTCCACCTCTCATGTGTTTGATGGCAAGAGATTTTGATAGTGATGATGAGGTGGAGGATAGTGAGAGTGAAGATGAGGAAGATGAAGAAGAATTTGGAGAAGAAGATAGGCCAACTTACATGGAGTTGATGAGTGCTCTTGACTTAGCCGGCAAGCTAATGAAGAAGAAAGACAAGCTCATTGCACGGCTAGAGAAAGAGCATGATGTGGCCGTATTTCGAGTTGAGCAATTGGAGGTTGAACTCAAGAACCTCACCATCTCCCACAAGCTTATTGAAGATTACTACACGAAGCTCAATGAGAAGCATGAGGCCCTTGAAGTTGCATATCAAGCTCTCGAACTCGAGAAGAGTAACACTCCATCTCTTAGCTCACCTTCCTCAAATTCATCTTATATCACTTGTGATGAGCTAACCCCCTCTCGTGAGCATACTACTCTTGATGAGTCTATTTTGAAGGAATATCACAAACTCAAGGAAGAGAGGGCAACGGTGATGGATGGCTTTGATAGGCTTGCCCGGGGAAGGACATTGCACAAGGCGATTCTTCGAAGGAATCTAATCAACAATGCCGAGCATAAGGGACTAGGCTTCTACCCCGCCGCCATCAACACCATCGGCAACGACGACACCATTCCATCTTGGGTGGTTCCTCTTATGGCAGATGATTATTATTGTGAGAAGTGTTGTCAAGATGGACACACTTACAAGAATTGCCCCACGGTGAAAAATTCCAAGACTTTGCCAAATGCTAACTTGTTCCATGAGAACACCCATTTCAAGCTTTTTAGGGACAAGAAAGGCAAGGTGAAGGCCAAGGCTCTTGGAACACCGGACAAGAAGAGGAAGATCCGGAAGATTTGGGTCCCCAAGTGCATTGTTGACCGTGAGCGGCCAAGATGGTTGGTGGTGGTGGACCAAGTGCCTAGTTGAAGATTCATCAAGGTCCACCACAAGCATCGAATGCGTCAACGACACATCTACTCTTCAAGGAGGTAACCTTGTATCATAGTAGAAGTAGCTTTCTTTTCTTGCATTTGTCTTGCATGGTAGTTAGGAGCTCCTTTGTGAACTAGTATGTTTGCATCCATGCATGTGTAAATAACTAAAAAGAAAAGAACATAAAAATTAGTTCAAGGTCTAACTTTCTCAAGATAACTATGAACATGGGGGATGTTTGAGTTGGTGGCTCGTATGACTCAAGGCAAGGTTTGGTTCATGGTGAATAAGCTTGAGAGATGTTCAAACTTGACCTTGAGTAGGTTTCCTTTATGCAATGTCTTTAATTTTGCTTGCATCTCACATAGCATATTTACTTTCACTTGCATTTGTGTGATATGCTTGTCTCATGCATTGCATATAGGAAATCACAAAGGAGCCATCACACTATGTGGAAAGTGCTTCATGTTCCATATGATACCACATCCCATCAAAGTGTGATTAAAGGAAAGGATTGAGCTTCATGCCCATTGAGCATTGCGCAATGATCCTCGAGGTTAAACCTACTCGCACGGGTCATTGGCAAAGGGCTCATACATACCCCTCCTTTTGGTTCTTCTCTTTTGGCTCTTTTTGGCTTGCATCTTATTTGGTTTTCAAAAATTATTATATGCCTAAGTGCAGCCTATATCGGCTTATTTTCAAAGGAGTGGTTGAGAGTTCCCTTTCTGGTCCATACATGGTGTTTATTTGGTTTTTATGTGAGATGTATGGACATAGAAAGATTTTCCTTGAAATCAGCTTTCTGTTAAATAGACCGTACCATACGATCCTAGGGACCGTACCATACGGTGTACTTTTGCACGTTCCCCTTCTGTTCCTGAGGCTGGAAGTAGACCGTACCATACGGTCTATATTGGAACCAGTCAGGGAAGAAAAGGAGACCGTACCATACGGTCCTGGAGATCGTACCGTACGATCTGTATTGTTCATCGAACGTCCAGATCATCTCTCAGCCGTTGATCTTGCCTTGGATCGATCTCGGCCGTTCATTCGAATTTAACCTAATTCTAACGGATGTCTCTGAGTTACTGTGCATCTTCCAAATAATTACCGCCGTCGTTCACCGCGCCCGCGCTCCGCCTCCGCTCCGCCTTCCCGCGCGCGCGCACGCCGCTGTACTGCTCGCCGTCGACGAGCTGCCGCCGCCGCACTGCATCGCCACCACCTCACCTCGCCGCGCCGCACCGCAGCTCCATCACGCCCGCGCTCCACGCGAACCCTAGCCTAGCGCCGCGCGTGCTCGCCGTCGCCGCACCACAGCCCCGCGACATTGCCGCCGACGAACCAGCGCAGCAGAAGGTCCTCCTCCGTCGTCCTCATCTGTGCACACCTCAAGTTGCTGCTCGTGCGCGTTGAGGAGAAGGACTCTGAGCCCTACCCGGACACCATCACCATCCTCTTCATCTCCGGTGAGGCTCCGGCCAAATTTCTTTGAAATTCCGGCGATTTATGTTGATTCAAGTGATGCACAGTTGCTCGTGTTTGATTCCTAGGGCAAAATTGATTCAATTTCCATCCATTCATCGAGTAATTGCCCTAATTGTTCTAGGTTTCCATCTATTTCTAGCATATTTAGCTTGATTGCTTGTCACATTGATGCTAGTATAGTTGGAATTCCTCCTATATGTCGTAATTGTACCAAAAGTTCATTCTTTTTATTATGACATATAGGCTCTAGTGTTATGTTTGAGCATATCACTCTTATTTGCTTATAACACTAGTGTTGTCTCTCCTCGATTAGTGTCTCGTGCTTGTATGTTGCTCATCCTATGCATGACACTAGTTGATCATCCACATAATCAACAATGCCGTTGTCGTACATTGATCATTTTGCCGGCATTGTGTCCTTTTCTTCTGCGCTAGGACTTCATCTAGATTCACACGCTTACCTACGGATTCTTGCTTGTAGATTATAGTAGGTTATTCTATATCTCAT
This sequence comes from Eragrostis curvula, assembly GCA_007726485.1. Lineage (NCBI taxonomy): Eukaryota > Viridiplantae > Streptophyta > Magnoliopsida > Poales > Poaceae > Eragrostis > Eragrostis curvula. Next base: position 172,607 of record RWGY01000447.1, on the reverse strand, counting down.
ATACCCTGTTTTATTCCTATCGTGCAGTGGCAGTTGGTCAGTGGGTCAGTGCAGAGTCAGTTGACAGCAGTTCATTATCAGTGGACGGATTTAGGGCCAAGCCCTTGATCCTATCTTGCAGCAGAGTCAGCTGGACGGGTTGGTGAGCCAAGCTCACTCGCCCTATCTTGTCAGTGCCACAGACAGCTTGCAGAGGTCAGTTTGACAGCAGCTATGGCAGGTGATAAGGGAAAGAACAAGGCACCTAATCCACCTCCGAAGAGGAAGAAGCAGAAGACAGGGGATTGTTGGTATTTCTTACGTCACAGATAAATCCGCAAGCGCACGGAATACCGTTGTAGCACTTCACCCGGGAGTATTCCAAGGTATCGTATTTGTTTTCCCTAAGGAACGGAGTTATCCTACCGCAGGGCAAGTTTTACCCAAGGACAACCAAGACAACTAGCAAATTAGGATCGAGAGGGTGATTATATCTAGTTATCCTAGAGGATAGACGAACTCAAGCTCTACTTGTCTACTTCGGGCGCCGGCTTAGGCCTGGTCTGCCAAGCCACTCCGACCTGTAGCTCTACTATGTACCCGAACGTGGAGGGTTCCTTTGGACGGACAGGGCTGTCACTTCCTGCCGCCTACCTCTACAAACCGTGGAGCACACAGCAAACAAAGGTAACCTCTAGCCTAGACACCACGTCTATGCCGTTGATTACTACTCTAACCTCGGCCCAAAGCTGAATTTAGAAGGCTAGAGCACCCCTTGCGGAGCGATGATCCCGTAAACAAGTATAACAGGAATTACGCCTAGAAAAGTAATATTGCTCGCTAGATAAATAATCACCACGTATAAATCACAAAGAGTGTTTACACGCCAAGGTAAAGAAATAGAACTAAACCTCCACCAAAATGGAAGGAGTATTCCTTTCTCTCCCTTGCCCTCTCTCCTATTCTACTAGTGTACAAAAGGCTCTCAGCCTAAGGATTGGAGTGGAGCTCTATTGGAGAATCTTGCGTCTTGTGGTATGTGTTGAGAGGGAGGGATGCCCCTTTATTTATAGCCTTGGAAGGTCGGCAACTTTGAGGCGGTTCCCGAGGTCGGTGACATTTAATGCAGGGGGAACCGACCTCCAGAAGTCGGTGATGAACCGCCATAAAAAGATGGGCCAGTGGGGCCTCCCTGGCAGGTCGGCCGACCTGGCCAGAGGGGGTCGGCCGACCTGGCCTGGGCCCCTCTGGGCCTGGTCCTCCTCTGGCTGCTTCCTTGGCCTGTTTACTTGCCTAAACCACGTGCATTGCTTGATCTTGAAGCCTGATTCTGTGGTTTTGGGCTTTTGGACTAAGTTCTTCAGTCCGGGGAAAATCCGTCGATTGCAAAGTCCACGTTTAGTGCATGTTTTCCCCTGTTTTTGTATGGATTGCACCTGTACTTCATAATTCACCAAGACTAGTGGAATTTGTTAGAAATAAACCCTATGTCTACACTTGGTGATGGTGTTAGGTTCAAAAAGGTGCATAAAGTTAACGGTAAAAATGGGTCGTAAGGACCGTCAACAAGATCCCCCACACTTAGCTCTTTGCTCGTCCTCGAGTAAAGCTATGAGTGGAAATTGGGGAGGACTCATCCCTTTTGATGAATGAAACCTGCACACAAGCTATTACAAGCCACACCTTTTTACCTGCGAACATGATGGTGGCTAACATGTATTCTTGGATGATTGGAAAGTGGAACGGTTCATGACTCAAATCACCTCGCTTTCATCCACTAAGTACCTTGGGGTTTTTGAAAGAGTTCTGAAAAAATATAAATAAAATAGCTCTTGCTCCTCTATTGATTCTCTCGGATCGCTCAAAAGTGTATTTTCCTTACCAAAGCATTATCTTGCCTCTTTTGTCCTACTTCTAAGGCTTGTATGTGGAGCTCAAGGTAGGGATAGAAGAGGCATACTTGTATCACAAATATTGCTGAACCAAAAGAAAGGATCCACGGAGAATTCAAGTCATACAACCTTGATCAAGAAGTGCATGTGTGGATGTTTATATGTGACGACTCCTTTATTGGATTTTACCTCTCTTTGTTTTGTATTTTCGAGACATGGCTATCATTTTTCTTTCTTTTCTTTTCATGCTCTGTACATGAGCATTTTTTTTTCTCTTTTATCTTGCTCATCTTTTTGTGAGTCTTCTATTTCTTTTGCAGAGCCATGTCCCTCTTTTGTTTATTTTGAGAGAGAGAGGTAAAATGGGATAAAAGTGAGGAGTGTCTTTATTTGGATGGGTGGATGTGCTAACTTCCGGTGTAGGAGTTTTAGCAATTTTGGTGGATTGTGTACGTGATCTTGATCAAGAGAGCATGACAAGTATCTCATTAGGGTCACAAAATTTTGGAAAAGCTCATTGCAACACAAGCAGCATATGTGTGTAAGTTTGAAAATTGTGATCAACATATGGCATTGGTAGGAAATCATATACCAAAAGAGGAGCAGCGAGCCATGCTATTTTAACTTTTTGAAATAAAATTCCCAAGGACTTTGTAGATTGAGCAAAAGATCATTTCATCGAACCATATCACACTCGCCAATTATCTAGAAAAACATGGGTTCTTATGGATAGGTTGTTCACAAGCAAGTGGTGATGAAGCGAGTAATAACAAGTGTGCAAGTTCATGTTGAGAACAAAAAGGGAGAGTATTGGGATTCATAAGGATGTGCTAAAAAGAAATTTTCCCAAGTTTTAATTGGTCAAGTTTTATTTCCGTATCTCAGAATGAACTTGACAGGTATGGTAGGCAAAAAGGGAGTGTGGGAAACAAAATTAAGTAGCACGGGAAAGCAGAGGCCCAGTGGGACCCACCAGGGGTCGGCCGACCAGGTCAGGGGGGGTCGGCCGACCTGGTGTGGCCCTTGCTGGTGCCCAAATTTTGCACAATTGTTGGTGTTGTCCTTCCCGTGATGGTTCTGAGTGATTTGCTCGTGTTTGTTTCTATTTTCGCGATGTTCTCCCCCACACTTACCTTTTTGCCTGTTTCCTTCAAAATAGACAAAGATATTTCGGAAACACAAATTGCTCTACCGGTATGGAAGCCCGGGGAGCACTAATTTGATTGAATTTTCTTGCTATATTTATTTTAAGGAAAGTGCTACTACGGGTGATAACATAAATCAGAAGATATCATGGTAAAGATTCTAAATTAATCAAGCGCATGACATCAAACTCTTTATTCGTATCGGGTTCAAAATAAATTTTTAGACGCTGGCCATTTACCTTGAATACTTTACCTTCGTCGTCTTGGAGTGTGATTGCTCCGTGTGGCGAAGTTTCAATAACCGTGTATGGCCCGTCCCATTTGCTTCTCAATTTTCCGTGCCCGAATAGTTTCACCCGTGAGTTGAATAGCAGGACTTTGTCTCCAACTTTGAATTCTTTTACTCTTATTCTTTTATCGTGCCACCGTTTAGTCCTTTCCTTATAAATGGCTGAGTTGTGGTAAGCTTTGTCTCTCCATTCTTCCAACTCAGCTATCTCCATTTTTCTCTTCCATCCGGCACCTCGAAGGTCCATATTCCATTTTCTAATGGACCAATATGCTCGATGTTCCAACTCGATGGGTAAATGGCATGTTTTTCCATATACGAGTTGGTATGGTGACATGCCTATGGGTGTCTTGTATGCTGTCCGGTATGCCCATAGTGCATCGGGTAGCTTGCTTTTCCATGACTTCCCCATTTCTAACACGGTCTTTTGCAGGATCCGTTTGATTTGCTTGTTTGAAGTCTCGGCCTGCCCACTTGTTTGAGGATGGTATGGAGTGGCTATGTTGTGTCGAGCTCCAAGTTCTCTAAGGAAGCTTCGGAAGGTCTTATCAATGAAATGAGACCCTCCGTCGCTTATCACTAGTCTCGGTGTTCCAAATCTTGGGAAGATAATCTCGTGGAACATCCGGCGAGCGTGCTTGGAGTCGGCAGCTCGGCACGGCATTGCCTCTACCCATTTGGACACGTAGTCGACTGCCACCAAGATGTATTCACAGTCTTGTGACTTGGGGAATGGCCCCATGAAGTCGATGCCCCATACGTCGAAGAGTTCGACTTGTAAATTGAAGTTGAGGGGCATTGCATCCCTTGCCGTGATGCCTTCAAATCTTTGACATTGTGGGCATCTTCTGACGAATTCTTTTGTGTCTTCGTACATTGTTGGCCAAAAGAAACCACTTTGCCATATCTTGGCCTGAGTACGAAACACTCCATGGTGTCCCCCGTATGGAGCTGCATGACATTTCTCGATGATTTGTGTGCTCTCGGGTGTCGGCACACATCTTCTGAGCAGTCCATCGGCGCAGACACGGTAAAGGAAGGGCTCACTCCAAAGGTGACGACGACTCTCATAGATGAGTCGTCTCTTGTTTTCTCCCGGTGGTACGTACCCCGTCACTATGAAGTTCACAATGTCGGCGTACCACGGATGTGAGTCCTTGACGTGGAGTAGCATGTCGTCGCGCAAGAAGTCATTGATGGGTAATTCCTGCGGGTTAGTGAATTGCATGCGCGACAAATGATCCGCTACAGGATTTTCTACTCCTTTCTTATCACGAATTTCTAAATCAAACTCTTGGAGCAGAAGAATCCATCTTATCAAACGGGGTTTAGCATCTTTCTTAGAGAGCAAAAATTTCAAAGCAGCATGATCGGTGTAAACGATAACTTTTGCTCCAGCTAAGTAAGATCTAAACTTATCAAAAGCAAAAACAACAGCAAGGAGCTCTTTTTCAGTGGTAGTATGATTCAACTGAGCTCCAGACAGAGTTTTGCTAGCATAAGAAATTGCATGATGCTTCTTATCTCTAGTTTGACCAAGAACAGCCCCCACAGCAAAATCGCTAGCATCACACATAATTTCAAACGGAAGCGTCCAATCAGGGGGTTGGATGATTGGAGCGGAGATGAGTGCATTTTTGAGAGTATTGAAAGCATTCATGCATTCATCAGTGAAATTAAAGGGTGCATCTTTTGCAAGCAAATTTGTAAGGGGTCTAACAATTTGAGAGAAATCTTTGATAAAACGGCGATAGAACCCCGCATGTCCAAGAAAACTGCGAACACCCTTAATATTAACGGGAGGTGGAAGCTTTTCTATAACTTCTAATTTCGCCTTGTCCACCTCTATCCCTCTTTCAGAAATCAAGTGCCCAAGGATTATGCCTTCTCTAACCATAAAGTGGCATTTCTCCCAATTGAGCACTAAGTCCTTTTCTTGACAACGTTGCAAGACTTTGTCTAAATTTTCTAAACAATGATCGAAGGTTTTCCCATAGACAGAGAAATCATCCATAAAAACCTCCATAATCTCTTCGATCATGTCAGAAAAGATAGACATCATGCATCGTTGAAAAGAAGCAGGCGCATTACATAGCCCAAAAGACATTCGACGATAAGCATAAGTTCCGTAAGGGCATGTGAAAGTCGTCTTACTCTGATCATCGGGATGGATGGGAATTTGATGATATCCCGAATAGGGCTGGACTAGCAAGCCAGCTCGGCTCGGCTCGGCTCGGCTCGGTCCAGCTCGTTAAGATAACGAGCTGGCTCGGCTCGGCTCGTTATCTTAACGAGCTGGAATACGGGCTCGGCTCGGCTAGCTACGAGCTCGAGCTGGCTCGCGAGCCAGCTCGTTAAGCTCGTCGCTCGCTTTTAGCATCTCTGTCGTGACCTGGGAAACAAGATGACGACCATGCCGCCAGGTACAACTTCACGTCTTCGAACACGAAGTCGTCGGGCGGGGAGGCGGAGGTCGTCGCGACCGAGAAGGGACAGGGGCTCGTGACGTGGAGGAGCCAGCACCAACGCACAAGAGGAGTAAAGGGAAGAGCGGCACCGCCCAACTTGAGTCACCGGTAAGGGGAAGGGCGGCACCGTCCACCATGAGCTTTGGCGTTGATGGCTGTATAGTCGATGATGGAGAAGAAAGGAGAGGTGAGTGTTGCGACGGGAAAAGAGGCACCGACAACCTCACGAAGCTTCTTCGGACGGACATCCTCACAAGTGGGCAGCGAGGGAGCAGGGTGACGGGCCAACAAGGTAGGCGGTGCGGCTTGCGAACGGAGCAAGGTAGGCACGCGATGGGGACTTGGGAGGAGGCAAGGTGTGGTGGCAGCACGATTTGAGAAAGGGATAAGATGTGGGGAGGTAGGAGGGGACCGAAGGGTGCTGGTCCTGTTAGGACTTGCTGGCTCGTTTGGCTCGTGAGTGGCTTACGAGCCAGCTCGAGCTAGCTCGTTAAACATAACGAGCTACAAATATGGCTCGGCTCGTTAGAAAAAGTGAACGAGCTGAGCCGAGTCGAGCCGAGCTAGTCACGAGCCGAGCCGAGCTAACGAGCCACGAGCTTTTCTTCCCGCGCTAATCCCGAATACCCATCAAGGAAACAAAAGAAAGAATGATTTGCCAGCCGTTCCAACATCTCATCGATGAAGGGCAGTGGAAAATGATCTTTCTTTGTAGCCTTGTTAAGTTTTCGGTAATCGATGCACATTCTCCACCCCGTGACGGTTCGTTGAGGGATCAATTCATCCTTGTCGTTATGAACGACCGTCATTCCTCCTTTCTTGGGCACAACCTGCACTGGGCTCACCCACTCGCTGTGTGGAACAGGATAGATAATACCAGCATGCAAAAGTTTCAAGACCTCTTTCTTAACGACTTCCCTCATTGCATTGTTCAACCTCCGTTGAGGTTCCCTAGAAGGTGTGCTATCGGGATCTATGGGAATGCGATGGGTGCAAAGAGCAGGGCTGATTCCCTTGAGGTCTCCTAGCGAGTAGCCGAGAACGGAGCGACGTTTCTCTAACACGGCTAAGAGTTTAGCGGTTTCTTCCTCCGAAAGCTTGTCACTTATGATGACAGGCGTTTCGGGGTTTCCGTGAAGAAAAGCGTAGCGTAAACCCGGTGGGAGTGCTTTGAGCTCTATGGGCGGTGGCGGCGAGGCTAAGGTTTCGGGCAGCTCAAAGGTTTCTTCCGAACCGTCTTCTTCTAAAACAAAATTGAGAGCATCTTCTTCCAGGGACGATTCGGGGGTTTCATGAAGAAAAACTGCCATAACTTCCTCTATGCAATCGTCTACTTCGGGGGACTCCTCGGCAAAAGTATTTAGCGTATGAACGATAGGGATAGAAAAAGGTTCCTTGCCGAGGGTGAAGTCAAGGGTTCCAGAAGGCGATATTTTTAAGAAAAGCTTTTCTATGGGATGGCCTACAAGAACATCAAAATCCAAAACCCCGAAGACGTGAAAATCCAGCGATACTTCGGCATCATCGTGCTTAATGCAGATGTCTCTAACGATCCCCAAACCCTCAAAGAAGTGCCCCGGAGAGGTTCTAAGGAGTTTGCTAGAGGGCGCCCAAACTTCGTTCCCAAACATGGTTAAAGCAAAAGATTCGGACATGATGTTGGCACCCACTAAAGGATTATAGAGAACATCTACCTTTGATCCCCGAATTGAGCTTTGGATGGTTGAGGTAGGATGTTCAAAACGAATAGTATCGGAAGAAAGCTCATTTTCTCTCAACCATTCATCGCTTATGATCGATGTCAACTCCCGAATGGTTTTCAAAAGAAAATCTTTTTCTAAAGGTTCGGGGGTTGGTGCAGGGAGTTTCGGCTTCTTTTGACAAGAGTAGTTCGAGGAGTCTCCAAAATTTTCAAAAATTTCTTCCTCGAACTCAAACGGGAACTCAAGAGGTTCATCATCCTCTATCATTGTTTTTGTGTTAGATGGGGACTCGATTGTTGGGTCTACCATTGTAGGCACCAATTGTTGTGTTTCTTGCACAACGAGTTCCTCATCTTTTGACTCCGGCTCAACTAGTAAATCAGTGGAAAAAGGAGTGTTTTCCACAATGCGATCCAAAAGTTCGTGTGCTTCCGCTATGGTCTTATGAGTAAAAGATCCACCAGCGGCCGTGTCAAGATAAAGTGCGGTATCGCTGCTCAATCCAGAATAAAAATGTTGTAATAAAACGGGTTCGGGGAGCAACAATTCAGGTCCAGAGTCTGTTAATGAACAGAACCGAATCCATGATGCACTCAAGGTTTCCTCTTTTTCTTGCCGAAAGTTAATTATTTCCGCTCGTAGAGAAGTGATACGGGATACGGGGAAGAATGCTAGACAAAATTTGTCTCGCAATTCTTTCCAATCACCGTTCACTCTCTTAGCGGTGTAAGTGTACCATTGCTTCGCCCTCTCATTGAGAGAGAAGGGAAACAATTTCCACTTCAACGTTTCTTGTGTCATGCCATGGATCGATCGGCATGAACAAAAATGCTCAAACTCTCGCAAGTGTTCATAAGGATTTTCATGTTTAAAACCCGAAAAGGATAAACCTCTTATCATCGAAATGTAATCGGGGGAAAACTCATAGCCAGATGAAGAAATGGGTTGTGATGATGATGGTGGCTCTAAGAGCTCGCCCCGTGCAGTAGAGAATGATTGGATGGTGGGTTGTGACTCCATGAAATGTTTTTGTGAGTTTTTGAAATTAAGGGAAATAAAAACAGAACGGTAAGTAAGATAGATTACGAGGGCAAACTTAATTTGCAATAGAGATATCAACCGTTCCCCGGCAACGGCGCCAGAAATGCTTGTTGGTATTTCTTACGTCACAGATAAATCCGCAAGCGCACGGAATACCGTTGTAGCACTTCACCCGGGAGTATTCCAAGGTATCGTATTTGTTTTCCCCAAGGAACGGAGTTATCCTACCGCAGGGCAAGTTTTACCCAAGGACAACCAAGACAACTAGCAAATTAGGATCGAGAGGGTGATTATATCTAGTTATCCTAGAGGATAGACGAACTCAAGCTCTCCTTGTCTACTTCGGGCGCCGGCTTAGGCCTGGTCTGCCAAGCCACTCCGACCTGTAGCTCTACTATGTACCCGAACGTGGAGGGTTCCTTTGGACGGACAGGGCTGTCACTTCCTGCCGCCTACCTCTACAAACCGTGGAGCACACAGCAAACAAAGGTAACCTCTAGCCTAGACACCACGTCTATGCCGTTGATTACTACTCTAACCTCGGCCCAAAGCTGAATTTAGAAGGCTAGAGCACCCCTTGCGGAGCGATGATCCCGTAAACAAGTATAACAGGAATTACGCCTAGAAAAGTAATATTGCTCGCTAGATAAATAATCACCACGCATAAATCACAAAGAGTGTTTACACGCCAAGGTAAAGAAATAGAACTAAACCTCCACCAAAATGGAAGAAGTATTCCTTTCTCTCCCTTGCCCTCTCTCCTATTCTACTAGTGTACAAAAGGCTCTCAGCCTAAGGATTGGAGTGGAGCTCTATTGGAGAGTCTTGCGTCTTGTGGTGTGTGTTGAGAGGGAGGGATGCCCCTTTATTTATAGCCTTGGAAGGTCGGCAACTTTGAGGCGGTTCCCGAGGTCGGTGACATTTAATGCAGGGGGAACCGACCTCCAGAAGTCGGTGATGAACCGCCATAAAAAGATGGGCCAGTGGGGCCTCCCTGGCAGGTCGGCCGACCTGGCCAGAGGGGTCGGCCGACCTGGCCTGGGCCCCTCTGGGCCTGGTCCTCCTCTGGCTGCTTCCTTGGCCTGTTTACTTGCCTAAACCACGTGCATTGCTTGATCTTGAAGCCTGATTCTGTGGTTTTGGGCTTTTGGACTAAGTTCTTCAGTCCGGGGAAAATCCGTCGATTGCAAAGTCCACGTTTAGTGCATGTTTTCCCCTGTTTTTGTATGGATTGCACCTGTACTTCATAATTCACCAAGACTAGTGGAATTTGTTAGAAATAAACCCTATGTCTACACTTGGTGATGGTGTTAGGTTCAAAAAGGTGCATAAAGTTGACGGTAAAAATGGGTCGTAAGGACCGTCAACAAGATCCCCCACACTTAGCTCTTTGCTCGTCCTCGAGTAAAGCTATGAGTGGAAATTGGGGAGGACTCATCCCTGTTGATGAATGAAACCTGCACACATGCTATTACAAGCCACACCTTTTTACCTGCGAACATGATGGTGGCTAACATGTATTCTTGGATGATTGAAAAGTGGAACGGTTCATGACTCGAATCACCTCGCTTTCATCCACTAAGTACCTTGGGGATTTTGAAAGAGTTTTGAAAAATATAAACAACATAGCTCTTGCTCCTCTATTGATTCTCTCGGATCGCTCAAAAAGTGTATTTTTCTTACCAAAGCATTATCTTGCCTCTTTTGTCCTACTTCTAAGGCTTGTATGTGGAGCTCAAGGTAGGGATAGAGAGGCATACTTGTATCACAAATATTGCTGAACCAAAAGAAAGGATCCACGGAGAATTCAAGTCATACAACCTTGATCAAGAAGTGCATGTGTGGATGGATGTGTGGATGTTTATATGTGACGACTCCTTTATTGGATTTTACCTCTCTTTGTTTTGTATTTCCGAGACATGGCTATCATCATGCTCTGTACATGAGCATTTTTTTTCTCTTTCTTTATCTTGCTCATCTTTTTGTGAGCCTTCTTCTTTTTTTTTTTTTTATAGCCATGTCCCTCTTTTGTTTATTTTGAGAGAGAGAGAGGTAAAATGGGATAAAAGTGAGGAGTGTCTTTATTTGGATGGGTGGATGTGCTAACTCCCGGTGTAGGAGTTTTAGCAATTTTGGTGGATCGTGTACGTGATCTTGATCAAGAGAGCATGACAAGTATCTCATTAGGGTCACAAAATTTTGGAAAAGCTCATTGCAACACAAGCAGCATATGTGTGTAAGTTTGAAAATTGTGATCAACATATGGCATTGGTAGGAAATCATATACCAAAAGAGGAGCAGCGAGCCATGCTATTTTAACACTATCGAAGCTCCTGCGCTACTCCTATCTAGCGCTCCTCAAGCTCGGAAACCCTGAGCCTGCTGCCACTCCTCGAAGAGGTCGAACGGGTCCTGGACTAGCTCGTCCGTGCTGAGCAGGCGGTAGTACTCCTCCAGTGCTGGGTCCGCTGGGTCCGCTGGGGTCGGCGTCGGAAGGCTCTCTGGCAGCTCCAGTGCTGGTGGGGTGTCGTACAGTGCTGGCCGCTCCTGCTCTGCTGGGGCGTCTGTCTGGACAGGCTGCTCCTCGCCCATCACCTCGTCGTCGCCTCCAGGAAGGTCCACGGAGTTCTCCGCCACTGACTCCTCAGTGGGGGCAACTCCGTAACCGTCCTCCTCAGTGGACTCCTCTCTCATGAGTGCGGCCTCTAGCTCTGCGGCCCACTCCATAAGATCCTCAGAGTCCTCTGAGTCAGTGTGTCCCTGGCTGTCAGAACCTAACCCTGAGTCGCCTCCAGACGGGTCCAAACCTCCAGAAGTCCAGGAGTCTCCAGTCGGCTCAGTGTCGGGGTCGGAGTCCGTCGGGCAAGCGTAGTGAAGGTGACGTGCTGGCCCTCCGATCCTCGGGGTCATCCTGCGGCGGGGTCCTGCTCCAACCTCGTGAAGCCTCACGTGGCAACGGTCCACCTCGCGGATGAGGTACAGAGCGTCCTCCTCCCAAAGTCTCCTCACAAACTCAAGCCTGGAGGTCAAACGTGCAACCTCGTCCTGGGACGCAGTGAGCTGTGCCTGAACCTCTGCAAGCTGTGCCTGGGTCTCGCGAAGCCTGCGAACGTCCTCGTCCCACATCTGGGCGGTGTCCTCGAGAACACGGACAGTCTGAGCACGGCACTCCTCCAGCTGGGCTAGCTCTGCGCGAAGGTCCTCCATCTACCTACACACAAATTTTGAAAAGAGGTAAGTACTGGAGAAAAGAATTTTATAAATAGAGCATAGGTAGAGAAGTAGAATTTTATAGATAGTTTGTATAAAATACTACTCCTCTCTCTCACGTTTCCAAGCTAAGGGTCATCCTACGGGCAAGTATGGCTCTGATACCACTCTGTCATACCCCATTTTCAGAGGTACTTGAATCCACCGTATCAGTCCCTGGATCAGACGCTGATACGGACATTCTCACAGAATGGCATTTCAGAGTCACACCTTTATTTATTACCAAAGCTCATTACAAGCCTTTTAATTTACATAAAAGGTCTTAGAGGTGGCCAGAGGCCTTACAACACTAAACATCACACCACAGTGGCCATTACTGGGAAGCAGCAATGCCACACTTTATTCTACGCAACGGACGGCGGAAGCAGATCCACTCCACTGGCAAACTTGCGCGTGACGACCCTAGTCTTCTTCGCCATCGGCTTGAAAATCATACTCTGCTTCTTCCTCTGAATGATTGATTAAGATGGGGGGGGGGGGGGGGGGTGAGTACATAAGGTACTCAGCAAGTCCTAACACAAGGGTGACTCGTATGCAAGGATATTGCCAAGGAATAGGCTGGGGTTTTCATCGATCGGCCGAAAAGCCAATTTTCATTGCAGGGTGTGTTTTGCAAACCAAAACATTTTGTAAAACTCTAAGTCATCATTGATAAGATCTTAGTGGGGTTGAGTGGCCCTGGGGGAGAATAAATCCTTCCCGCCAGTTCCCAAGTTTTAACGCTGGCAGGCAACCAGCACACGGCTCCAAACCGGCGTTATTCCGAAAAACACACACGCCAAGGATAACTCACACAGAAAACTAATCATTGTGTGGCCATTGCTTTCGCTTTGTCCAATGCCGTGGAACACGGCTATCCGGATAGATTCTTACGCTCTGCAGAGGTCGTACACTTTACCCACGAGGCATGTCAGACCTTTCCACCGTCGTGGGTCGGAAAGACATGCTAATGGTTCCGTACCTGCCTAATGTCACCACGGTACCACCTCGGAAAATCAACGACCAGGGGCTTCACATAGGCATAGAATAGCCAATAACTTTCACTTGCCAGATCCGACGCCAACCTCGTCAAGACCCTCTCCTGGCTTCCGATTGCAACTCCCTGCCTCCTGGTGGTACCGGGCGATCGCTAGTAGGGTGTGGTTCCAAACCCTGCCCATAACAGGGGCTCGTGGTTGCACTCAAGTGCTAGGCAAGGCGGCACATGAACCGGTCCTTATACGACCGAAGCAAGCATCTTCAATAGCTACTCTCCAACGAGAAGTAGCGTCCCAGAGATAGCCTCCCCACTGAGGACTACCTCGCTTGCTCCCGTCTAAAACATAACCCCCACTATGGGTTTCACTTACTAAGCCCATCCCTTTTATTTCACACACACATCACCAAGTCACACTCACACATTTTCACACAAAAACATGTGAAGCAATATTATTAATTAACACCGTGTGAAAGAACCTAAGCGGCAATATTTTCCAACAAATCATTAAAGATTAATGATTGTGGAACCTAGGGTTAACAATGGATTAAGGATAGCAATAAACAAGGCATGGCTTTTCTCAAGATAGGTTACTCTAATATTTAAATCATTTTAAAAGACTATGCATATTTAATTTGCACACAGGCTCTATATAGGGTATTTTGTAAGAATTAATTAGGTGAAATATGATCAAGGTGGTTAGGACTTGCCTTCACCAAAATCTTCCTCCTCTAAGTCTTCTTCGTAGTCGGGGTCCTCGTGTTCCTCCTCGAAGACTTGGTCTCCTATCGATTAAATAAAAGAAAAGCTAAGTCTACCGCTTAACACTCAATTAAACAATCATTAAAATAAAATAAATAAAATAAAATACACCACTGAAGATGGTTTTGATGGAATATGGTAGAGGATGATTTTAGATGAAATATGGCGCAAGAATCATTGAATTTGGAGTCAAAATGACGAAGATATGAATATTTGAAATTAGGGGAAAAAGGTTTAAATTAGGGGTAGATTAACTTTAATTAAGTATAATCTCCACCCTAATTTTCCAGAGGGGTGCAAAGGTTGGAAAAGGGTTAGAATTGATTTTGGGAATTTTTGGATATTTTTGGGAATTTTTCTGATATTGGAAATATGCCCAAAATACACTTCTGTGTACACCTTCGGGTGTACCCAGCATTTTGTGTCGCGTGTGGGAGACTGACGTGTGGGCCAGCGCGGTCAGGGGCACTGTGTGGCACTGTGTGGTGGGCTCGGTCCACTGGGGCTGTGGACTGGGGCTCGTGTGCGTGTGGCCCACGATGCACCGAGCGCACCACGTGGTGGTGCGACTCGGGTCGTCGCGGCACGTGGCGCCGACGTGGCTGCCACGTCGGACACCGGCGCGGCCCGGTCGGCGCGCGGCGGCGCGGCGCCGGAAGGTTCGCCAGTGGGAGCTGCGGCGGCCGGAATAGGGAGCGGAGGGCAGCGGTGGCATCTACGCGCGACGGGAAGTCCAGTGGAGCTTGACGTTGATGTGGACGGCGGCTAGGGCGGCGCTACGAGCTTGCCGGAGTGCGGCGGCGCTCGGGCGCGCGCGGTGATACGCGCCTGTGCGCGTGCGGGGCGAAAGTAAACGCTCGTCCGCGTGCGCGGGAGCGCATGGATGCTGCGAGCAGGCTCGGCTTGGCCGGGAAGTGGCCCACGGCGGCCGGAGAGGGAGAAGGTGGGCGGCGGAGCGACTGCGCGCGGTGCGGGCTAGCCCCGAGCGCGCTAGGAGGATGGAGATGAGGCGCAAAGGGAAGGGCGGGGAGTGGAGGTGCTCACCTCGGTTCCAGTGGAAGCGGAGGGCGTCGGGGATCGGCGGAATCACTCGCCGGAGTTGGGGAAGGAGAGAGGGGGAGTTATGAAATGGGCGGCGTGGAAGGGAGTGCGAGGGAGAGAAGTGGCAGCGGGGAAGAAAGGAGGGGCCGGCGCTCCTCTTATACCCGCTCGAAGGCGGTGGAGAGGGCCGGGAAATATCCCGAGTTCGTCGGGATATTTCACCGGAGCTGCGACGGCTCGCGGCGCGAGGGTGGGGAACGGGTGCGCGACGGCGGCCACGAGGCGCGGAGGAAGGAAGGGGGCCCCGGGCGCGACGTGAAGGGCGGCGCGTTGCCTCCACGCTACCGCGGCGTGGAGCTCGAGCTCGCCGGGTTTAATGGCGGCTAGGGTTACGGCGGGAAAAGGGAGTGGGGGGGCCGGACAGGGGAGAGGGGAGAGCGACACGTGCGCTGCGCGGGAGAGCGGAGAGGGAGCACGGCGGCGGGGCAGTAATGCCCGTGCCTCGCGCCGGCCGGTCGGGCGGCGGCGGCGGCGCGAGGTTGACGATGGGCACGGGCCCACTCGTCAGCGGCTCGCGGCGGGTGGATGGGCCGGGCGACGCTGGGCCGTGGCGCGCGGACGGCCCAGAGGCCGGGCGCGGGGAAGAAAAGGAGCTGGGCCGCGCGCAGAAAAAAGGAAAGGAGTGGCCCGCCAAGCAGAAAAAGGCTTAACTATTTTTGGTTTTGGAATTTGAATGAATTTCAAAGGGATTTGAATTTGAATTTAAGTTTGGACTTCAACACTCACCCAAACAGTTAAATAAAGACAATAAGAGGCAAAATGCACATGATGGCTTCATGCATGTTTTTAATTTCGAGAAAATTTAATTGAGCCCTATTTTTGATCTAATCCATTTCTATTATTTAAAAATTTTTGAAAAGTCCAAATTTTAGTTTTATCGATATGAGCAAAATTACGGGTGCTACATTTATAATCTCAATCAACCGTCATGTCACTCGATCCATGGCATGTCAAAGACACGGCAGAGGGGACACTTCGCAACCTAATCTCACCGGCCGCCACATACACACGGGAACCGGGTCCGTTCACTATCGACCATCCATAACACCTTCGACGTCTCGCAGTCAAAAGTGGCACAACCGGACGTGACGAGCGAGCAAAGCGAAGCTCCCAAACGTTTCCAGCACGCATGTACCCTGCATTACCTCTCCGTATACGGACCAACGCGCACATGCAGCTGCTGCCCCGGCTCACACGGCCGAGACGAAAAGCTCGCGGGGCGCGACCGGCAAACACGAATGGCTTCGCCCAATTTTTCCTTGCTTCCCTGTAAATCGTTGCTGCAACTCGATCCCAACGTGATTCATCACGACCTCCAAATTCAGTGGTTATAATCCATGAATGAACTGACTTGCGTTACTGTTGGTTAGTAGCCGAGGAGCTGAGTGAGACATCGATGGACTTGAATAGTGATACACTGACTAAACTAGACTGCACATGCATGATGCATCACGGATTCACGAGCTCGACACGCACGCAAGCCCGTTTCTTCCGGTGAACGCCCTCTGAATGTGAATAGTTCACTTTGGCGTCTGTGAATGCAAACAGCTCAAAGCAGATGGCGCGGCACCTAGGCTACTATCCTTGTACGTACTTCTCCTTTGCTGTCATGGTTTCAACGTGGCTGTACGTACGTACCATACATGATAAGCTTCGACAGTACACGGTACGCACTCCCCCTCTTTTTCTCACAAACCTGAACCACTGGACCTGTCTCGCGTAACTAGTGTACGAAAATGGGAGGGTCGGGGGAACCAACAACCAAGAGTAGAGGAGATGCACATGCGGTTAGCTCTCCACACACATGCCACACTTGATGCAATTGCTAATTGCCTAGTACAGCCATGCTGCGATGCGATACGGCAAGTGCTGGTGCTCCACTGCTCCTACACGGCTGCTACCCAAAGCTGGTCACCGTGCCAATCACAGTCGACAGACTGCAGGCTAGTGCGAGGCCGGTAGTGCAGCATGGAGGCTAATGGACAAGCGAAAACAAAACAAACTGATTTTAAGGGAAGTGATTCTTTCTGTCTTTCGTTCTCCCCCAAGCTTCCTCTTTTCAGCTCTCCACGGGGGATGCTTTTCCCGCCTCTGTAGTGTTAGGTGTGTGACCCAATCTGTGGCAACGGTGTAGAAGCTGCACTAGTGTATAGTACAATACAGTATGAGGACTTTTACAGTAGACCATGATACCGATGCGCTTCAAGTATCATGAAGATAATCTAACCGTTCATTTGATAGGGCAATCTTGTAATTATATACTAAATTGCGTGATTAATTGTGACATAGGATACTTAGGTCATTTGGCTGGAAGAAAAACTATTGACTAGTTCGGTTAACGCCTCACGCCGCCGCCGCCCAAGCATCGGTGCCTGCGGATCGCCGGCCGAGTAGATCGTCGCCAGCAACGTATCACATCCAGGCCTGCTACGTGCTTGAAACGGAATTGAGTCCTGAGTCGTCCTGCCTTGTCAACTCGCCCTCGCAGACCATCGTGAGGGTCGCCGGTGACGAGCGGAGGTGCGCCGCCGCGTTGCTGAAATCATCGTCAACAACTCTCCATGATCCTTTTTTTTTTTGCGAAGAACTCGCCATGATCCTCCCTCTCGTGTATTTCACGACGAACACAACAAATTTTGATTGTACCTAATTTAATATATAATCAACACGCGACACTAGTGGAACAATTAACTCGTCTTCTAGGCAAATTGCAGCTATAAGCACCGGTTCAATTTTAGGCTGACGGCCGCCACATCGCAGATCAGAACACACACGGCAGCTGGTTACGGCAACCGGGGAGCACAAGCCCGGCGAGATGATTAGGGTGGCCTCGACGGGCGAACCAAATCACGGCAAAGCCTCCCCATCGTCCCAATACAGCCGGCACTCGTTTCTTTCGTCACAAATTCACAATCACGCCGCACTGCCGTCTCGCCGTCGAACGCCTGGATCAGCTCGAACACATCCACATATCTCATGGCAGAGCCGGATCATCCGCTCGAGGGTCTCCGGATGCGACGTTGACTGCAATCGACGATTCCATTGAAACGAAATGATGAACTGAATTATCCAAACAATACAAAACGATTAAGTTTACTATTTTTTCCAATAATACCCATATAAGATCCATGATACCTCTGCATGATACCCATGATACTAGTGGGTTGAAAAAGTATCATGAAGACAATCTAAGTCATTGGATGGAGAAAATAGACGGCATGCATCCATTTAGGTCCACCGTAAAAGTCCTCTACAGTATTTCAGCATGGCGTCAGTTGTTTCTATGTTTATGCGGACCAAAAGTGCAAATATATGTGCCATATTCCACCATCTGGAGACTACTGTTAACCTTCTACTTTTGCCAAAAAAAAAAAAGTGTTCAGTAACTATGACAAGCTATCAGTTGTATCACTTGTAGGTCAAATTTACTCTTAACAATGACAAGCTTTTCAGGGTGAGACTGCAGAAACCAGGTTTATTTGACAAAACTGAAAGAAAGAGATGCTGCGTAGCATAGGAGCATAGGAGATCAGATTGTTAGCCAAGCCAGGATGAACGTGTATGATGCCATTAGATAGGGCATATGATGTCGTACAAGCCAAGTTTCTCTAGCCCCACAATTCGCCTTTTACCAGCTTGGCTCCCTTTATTTTCTTATGTGGCATAATTGTATCTTCTTTTCCCTCCAAGATCTTTCACTGAATGTGACGGCAACTAAATTTTGCTCCGATTGATCATGCGAAAGGGGACGGTGGAAGAACCATCTTGACTGCAGAAGCAAGCAAGAATCCTACCACTCGGAATGTGCCATTAAGCCCTACTAACAGTAGCCGCCCAACAGTCCAGGAGGCCTGCACCAACCAACGTCTTGTGACCGGCACACTGACGAATCGGTGGCAATCGGTGGCAGTATTCTTCAGTGCCCGATAATTTCGGAAGAAGAAACGAACGTAGTTTCAGTGGCGTTTATCGGACGTGTTCGTTTCGTTTAGGACTAAAGTTTAGTCTAAAGTTTTTGTTATTTAAAGATATTAAATAAAGTGTAATTATAAAACTTTTTGTAGAAACATAGGCTACTTTGCGAGACGAATCTGATGAGGATAATTAAGCTGTGATTAGACGATGGTTACTGTAGCATCATTGTAGCAAAACATAGCTTAATTAGACTCGTTAGATTCGTCTTGTAAATTAACACCCATCTATAAAAAAGTTTTGTAATTAGACTTTATTTAATACCTTTAAATAGTAAGGTTCTCTGAACTAAACTTTAGTCTTTCTGAAGAACATGAGTAATTTCAGACATTCATCAGTGCTATAATACAGCGAGTCCTCTGAGTTTGGTTGAAACTTACAAATGAGCTACGCTAATGCGTGCACTGAAAGAGACAAAGAAAGCGCTTTCAGAAACACTAAAAATGCCCAAGGCAGCAGCTGGTCGATGATTGGCATAGCAATTCCCCGATTCCCCTGTCAGTGCCGCCGCAGTGGAACAAACCATGGGGGTGTTCGGCGCATAAGGATCTAAATTTTAGAAGGGTTTAAACTCTAGATAAACTATATTAAATAAAATTTAATTACAAAACTAACTACAGAACCCTGATCTAATTCGCGAGATGAATCTAATAAGGGTAATTACTCCATGATTAGATGATGGTACTGTAGCATTACTGTAGCAAAACATAGATTAATTAGGCTCATTAGATTCGTCTCGTAAAGATGTACCCATCTGTAAAACGGTTTTGTCATTAAACTTTATTTAGTACTAAATTCTTTTTGTTTAAAGGCCTCTAAAATTTAGCGTTAAAATTTAGTACTAAATTCTTTTTGTTTAAAAAAAACTAACAGGTTATTTCTGTTTCCTTGCTCCCACTCCATGCCAGGATTGACTCGAACCGAGACCTGCAGGGAGGCGACGAGCGAGCAAGGAAATCAAGCAGACCCATGCCATGCCGTTCTAACTGCGAGAGCACAAGCATGACAGGTACTCCTAGGCAACACTTCACTGTTCGCTCGTTTGCGAGGCGTGTCGATCGTGGGTCGGGGGGTCACCGCACCTACCATGCATGTGTGCGTCGCGCGACGCGGCAACTGCTGCTTCTGTGATCCACGGAGAAACGGAAATTACCCCATTAATGTACACGTCTCGTTTGTGTGTGTACATGCAACTCTGCGCATACATGTGCATCCGTGCTCATGATCGAGCCAGCACGGCTGATGGCTTGGTACCGGCATTTACACACCTCGGCGTTTCAGAAGACAGGTTCATGATTACTCATGCGATACGAGCGGTACTAGCGTACCACCACAGAGATTAGGCGTGAATGACGTTATTAAGTACAGAAAAGAACTACTGCTAGATTTCACAAACAGAATTCTGGAGCGGGTAGTGCGTGACCGCGAGACCTCCACAGAATTTCCAGGCATTTGCCCTGCATCAACTCTGTTGAGCATGTGAACAAGAACTGTCTTCTCAGCTTTCTCTTATCTTCTCACTTCAGCGTTGTAGAGCCCTACTAGTGTTGTGCAGCGCGACTGGGGTGGGAGAGAGTTAATCGCAGACGGACGGTGGTTAACCCACGCACTGTTAACGAGCGTGACTTTCCTTCCTGCGTGGCCGCGCTAACCACCGCGCGCCCGTGGCCCGTGGCGTCGCTAACCACAACGGCGTCCGTGTCGTCGCCGTAACCAACCAGCTCCTGCTGCACAGAACAGTCTCACTCTGATCTCAAAAAAAAAAAAAAAAAAGAACAGTCTCACTCTGGCTGCTGCATCATCAGCAGACTAATAACCTGTGACTTTAATCTACCTGTAATCTTTCTTTCACGCACGCACACGGGCTGTGCCGAGTGTGTGGACGATTCCATACGGCGATGAGTTCGAAGAAACAGACGCAGCAAGTGCCAACGAGATTATGCGAAATGGAACCTGCTACGTACCTTCATACGCATGGCGCTGGACGAAAGCTACCGGTAATTTTCGGGTGCAGATAAGGAAGGCATCCGTCGCCTTTGCCGTGGCTGCCAGTGAGACGACCGGTCCAAAGCTTGAGCGGGAATTTCACGGCCGTGAACAAGCCAGCAAGCTCGATCGCTGCCGGAGTCTCTGCCGCTACTCACGAAAGTCTCGCGTGCAGTGACCCCGACACCAGCAAAAGTTAAAGCCAGCAGGTAGTGCAGCGCCGCGCCGCGCCTCGCTGCAGCTTGCTCCGCGTATGTTTCTTGTTAGCGAGTGTTAAACATACTTTTCAGCGCCTCTTTTGGCCTCGTTTGTCTGTAATGCCCCCGATTTGTTCTAGTAGAACTGACTAATTCCCCGCAAAACAAAAAAAGAAGGATATTTCAGCTGTTCCCTTCAGTCTTGACCAGCAACTAGTGGAAAGTACTACTGTGGCACAGAGCAGGAGATCGATCGCCTGGCCCCAACCCACTCGAAAAGCGCAGGGCTCCAAACATCAATTCCAGCCGTCCATCCTCGATCCGATGGGCCGCCTCCTGCCGCCACGTGAGCAAGCGTCCCGTCACCCGCGCGGTCGGCTTTCCGCTCCGATAGGCTACCGCCACGCAGAAGAGCACACAAGAACGGCCCACGCGGGCGGCCGGAGCAAGCTGGGCCCACCTGTCATAACATGTTCGCTCCCATATGTCTTCTGCTGCCGCGTGAACCAACCGGTTTACCGGCGAGATCCGCCTCGGGCTCCGTGCTCCAGGTACGGTGGTAGTAACAGTACAACCTTTATAAATAACTGTGACTTAATCTTGCTTCTAATCCTAAGATTAACAGAGCCCCGCAGATCCGACGTGGATGACCACTGACCTGACCTGAGACCGGCCGATGCAAACCAAGCCAAGCGTAGAGGAGAGAGAAAAGGGTATGACAAAGACGGTGCCACGTGGGCACGAGCGATGGGCCATGCATATAACCACCTGCTGCCTACAAACGTGGAGAGCAGCTCCTGTAAAATCGAAAGCCTCTGACCAAACTCTTCTTCTTCAGATAGATCTCATCGTAACCAACAACATCCCGTATAATACTCGTGTGCTAGTACAAAATCTCGGCAGGGTGTTAAGATTCGTGAAATATCTTAGCAATGCGTCCTTTAAAAACTGCATTCTGTTTCGCTAGTTGCGTGGACGGACAATCTGTTGGGAAGCATTATGCTCGTGCCGGGCAGTGTGCGGGGTCCACAGCGCAGCGAGACGAAGGATTCAAGAACAAAATGGTCTGGGTGTACAGTACTTCTGCACAGCACAACAGTACGAAGCCTTTTTGCTGCAACCAAGCAGCAGGAGAAGCAAAGGATGCAGCAGCTTGCTGAGATGCATCATGCAGGTGGTGAGCGGGCAGCAGTAGAAGCAAAAGCAGAGGAAGGAAGAGAGCAAAGCAGAACAGCACCAGAGTTTTTGCAGCTGCATATGGATGATTAACTATGAACACGAGGCCAATCCTGCATTGGCATTGCTATTTCATGGCGTTTTCACTGCTGGCGAATGACTGCGATTGCATTGGTGGTTTGCCAAGCGCACTATACTATGGTCAGTTGGAACGAGAACAGCTGGAGACTGCAACAGAAAGCTACAGTTCAGCTGGAGTTTTCTTTCTCTAGCTCTTTTATGGGACATTTTCTAGCTTGATTGTAAAATTGAGAATTCAAGAACTTGCTCTGTTAGCCTGTACCAATCTACTCTGCTCCATAGCTCGAAACAAACAAAAAGACAACGAAATGGGGGGACTACTAGAGCAATACGGTAGCTGATTGAATCAACGCAATCGAATCATAAGCAGGAAAAATAAACAATCTACCCAAGCAAAGATGTCTCCTTGTTTTTTTTTTCCTAATCAGTTTCTTTACCTTTCTGGCCGCTTTGCTAAGCAGCTTGTGTTATCTCTGATCCTTCCTCCGCTCGAATCATCGTCTCCATTGGAATCAACCGAAAGGCGAGCGTGACAAAGCAAAGCAGCCGGTTCGCTTGCCCCTGCTTTGCTTTCAAGAACCTGGCTTGGACGCGAGGAAGGGATCTGACACGGCGGAGAGCTCCACGTCGTCGAACGTCGCCGGGAGGTTCAGATCAATGAACCCGAGGCTTTTCATCGCCACCGGGGGAGCAGCGTCTGGTGCGGCGACGGCGGCGGCGGCGGCTGAGCAGAGGTGGGACCGCTTGTGGCCGCCCAGAGCTTGGCCCGACGAGAACACGCGGAAGCAGTGCGGGCACTCGTGCGCCTTCGTCTCCCACGCCGGCAATGGCTGCTGCAGCAGCAGCGGGGAAGGAGGAGGCGTGCTGCCGAGCGGCGGAGGCGCGCCGCAGCAGCCGCCCTTGCCGCCGCGCACGTTGCTGGCGCGGTGACCGCCGAGCGCCTGGTACGATCGGAACACCTTCTTGCACGCGGGGCACTCGTACCGCGTCCGCTTCTGCGCGATCGGGCGGGCGGCGTCGCACTCGACGTCGTCATCGGAGTCGACGCGGTAGAACGGCAGCACCAGCGGCGGCGGCGGCGGCGGCGGTGGGGAGGGCCAGGAGTCGCGGGAGAGCATCATCAGGGACAGCGCGACGTCCTCCTCCGGCGTGGCGCCGTCGGAGACCGAGCTCACCGGCTCGGCGTCCCCGCCCGATCCGAGCTTGGCGCCGGGCGATGAGGGGAAGAAGAAGCCCGTCGTCTCGCTCTCGCGATCTGAGAAGTCGGACTCTGCGAGGCGGACGCGGCGCTTGGGCTTCTCACGGAGCACGTACCCCTGGCCGCCGGGCTTCTTCTTGGCGTCGGCGTCGTAGTCGTCGCCACCGCCGGCCACGACGGAGGTGGAGGCGGACGACGCCGAGGAGATCTGCTGCGACTTGGCGGCGGCGATGGAGTGGGCGCGCATGTGGCCGGCCAGGGCGCGGGGGCTGGCGAAGCGGCGGGAGCAGAGCTTGCATGTGGTCTTGGCCATGGCGAGAGCTTGGAAAGCTTGACGAGAGACGAGCGAGGCGAGCACAGGAGAGCTAAAAATACGAGCTTGATGAGACGACGGTGGAGAGAGAGCGCTGCTGCCCCTGCCTCCGTGGGGAGTTAGAATATAGCGGAACTGCCAAGCTTCCCCCACATTTATTCCTTTTTTTTTTCTCCCGATTTCTTTTTCTGTTTTGTATTTGTAAGTGGCTCCTCGTATTCTTTGCTATTGCATTTTCAGATCAGAGCAGATAAGAGCAAACACAATTTTTTATTGGAATACTATGAAACACTATACTACCTATGAACCAGCAGAGCAATGTAAAGTGACATGTCGTCATCAGGAGAAAAACAAATAGTATATGAATTGACACATCAAGAAAATTCTCCCTGAATACAAGGAACCATCCAAAAAGAGCAAAAGATGGCAACAAGAAGCTAATAAATGTTGAGTAAATCGTAGGAATAAATGGTGTTAACATGAAGGATATTGAAACGAGGCTGATGCTTTACTATCCCTCTCTTGTGGTCCATTTTTCCAGTCATGGTTGCATTGCGCAAAGGTCACTTCGGGTCAACAATTACGCACAATTTTATTTCCTACCATGTACAGATGATTTCGACACGCATTCTCCACTTTGCCAAACAGCTGGTATGTCAGGTAAGTAGTGCCTGCTCTGAATGCAAAGAATTATGAACATCAATACGATATATTACTTTTGATTTTTGGAATATGCCTACCCCGTGGCTGTCAGCTTCCCTTATTATGGACTGGCTTAATATAGACCCTGTCTGTCCAAGTTAAGCCTCCATCCCACTCGGATCAAGAAAGTGCGGTTTCCCCCTGCTGCTTGACTTGCTCCAACCTTGCTGTTGCTGGTGTGGCATCTATGCGTGCAGTGAGTTATGTGTGAGAGACGACGGGAGTTCAGTGCCGGATGGGAACGCGGAGTAGGTGACAAAGGAGGTTGGGATGATGAGCAAGACCCGGAAGAAGAAACAGAGCGCATGCATGGCAGGCATCTCATCGATGGTGCGGTGGAGTGGAGTGCGGCTAGGGTGATTAGCAGCACGCGTCGAGCTAACCCGATGGGATCTGGACGTTAATGGCGGACGACGCGCATGAGTCACTCGCACTGCACCTCTGTGTTTTACACCTTTTGTTTCCCGTCATTAAACTATGGTGCGGATAGGAATCGGAGATCACGATACGGTTTAGGCAAGGATTGATTGTGATTCGCTCATTAGCTTACTCCCAAAGGCAGGCAGGCAGGCAATGCCTGCTCAAACTGCAACCACGTCTCGTTATTCCTTCCCGGAAATTTCTGGCTCCCGGCGGAAATTACTCCTCGCTTTACTTCACATTGACTTCCATCCATTTTTAACCAGTGCAGGAAGGAAGGAAATTCGTCCACGGATTTCACCTCCGTAAAATCCTTGCTGGAATCAGCAAGTTGAGACAGTGCCGAGAGCTTAGCAAGAGAGCAAGGCATCAGCAACGTGCGTGCGCGACGTGGTGAACGCTTTTGGTGCGCCTGCGGTGCGAGAGGGCCGGGGGCCTTTCCTTTCCTTTCCAACCAACTGCTTTCGAGATTTCTGGCATTAGGTGCGCGACAGTTTACATGATTACCCCACTAAACACCTACTCCTCCAAAGTTAATCACCCCTCTGGCAGCATTGCTGCCCAAGCGTCGCGGGAGCAGTCTGCTTCCCATCATGCGTGCGCCGGTGAGTGACCGAGCCATGTGTTCCAGTCGCTGTATAACGATATAAACTACTGGCACTAATGCGTGTATGCACCAATCGGCTGCTTCATGATACTCGGCTGGCATGCCAAGCAGCTTTCAGTTGGTACGCTAACGCTTACAGGTCAAGGAGGCGGCTGGATTACTTGCTTCGTGGGTGAGTAGACGAGGCAGCCGGGCTTAGTGAGATCATAGGCCAGCGGCAACGCTTGGTGTTCTCTCCTCTCCTTTTTCCTGTCATTTTCTTGCTGTCTCTGTTATTGGATCTCCGATGCCCGTCTCCTTGCTTTCACAATGTTTCATAAATATCATCATTGGGGTGTGATTTCGAACTGATTCTGTAAGTAGAGTTTAAGCTCCCTCGAAAAAAAAAGGTAGAGTTTAAGCTAGCAGCACTGATCCTTCTTTCTTTTTTGATATGACTGCTTCTTCTTTCTGTCTGCATGCAATTGGAGTAGAAGCAAATCTCTGGAGTGAAACTAGCTTGGGGGTCCCACTTGAAGCAACCAGCAGCGTTTCTTACGGGAGAATATAACTGACGTTCCTCTAAAATTAGCCATCGTTGCTTGGTAAAACGGATGCAAATTTAGTGCCGAGAATAACGCATCGTTTCCTCCAGGACCTCGAAATGGCAACGGGTTTATGCTCGGTATCCTTTGACCGCGGTGACTAGGTCCTTGATCCTCTACGCTCGGTTGGGCCAAAGGCGCGGCTCTGCCATTGGTTCCAACTTTCATCGCCGCTCATGGCGGGCGGAATCCTGAACGGACAGTGACCGGCTTCACCGATACAAAGGCATGTCCTTTAGTTTGTAGCGTGCTGTACGATTACAGTTGAAAGACGCTAAAAGTTTCAGTCGTAGTGGCCTGCCTACCGCTGAATGTTCGACAGTGATGTGCTGCAGTGCTCTGTCATCGGGGAATTGGAAAATACTAGGCGGCAGCATTGTTGGATCCTCCCCCTTCTAGTTGAAACCTTTAAACCACATGTCTACAACTTGTAGTGCTAATGATATCCGCAACTAGTTGATCGCTTAGCCTCAGCTTCTTGTGGTAACACCGAAATAGTGCGATCATAGCATCTGCTTGCCGCACTACACGTACTGCTGGAACTGGAACGTTGGAAGTCTGGAAGTAAGGAAGCGACGTATGTACATGTAAATTAGAAATGAAAGTAGAAAAATGCAGGCACACGAAGCGAGAGGGTGGCAACAAAGTGTAAACATTTTTCTTAGAAAAGATTTTAAAAGAAATATAAGATCATTACCACAAATCCGTTGTAGTCTAGCTGGTTAGGATACTCGGCTCTCACCCGAGAGACCCGGGTTCGAGTCCCGGCAACGGAATTTTTTTTGATCTTCGATTTTTTTTTTTTATCTTTGTTGCTTTTCAAACTTCGTCTGTTCTTATTTCATCTGCTCTCTATATTTTATTTCAATCTGTTGTTCATGGTGATTAAGTGCGAACATCTTAGCAGGAATCCCTGAATCTGACGTCGAACCTCCAAAAGGAGAGCAGCAGACTATACATGACAATCATTTCACACTTTTCAAACATGCCACATCAGATTTAGAGTTTCCACATGATAAATAAAATGATCTCTCTCAATGCACAATTTCATCTTACGGTTTCATAAGCAAAGTATAATATTAAATTTTTGCATTGAGATTGGTCAAAACATGTTAGGATGAAAGTTTTTGCTCTCAATGGGTCTTTCAATAAGCTTTCATATATATGAAACCGTGCCAACTTCCTTTCATTAGAATGAAAGGAACTTCTCCTCTTTCATCTTAATTGATGTGCCATATCATCTATTTTGTTGATGTGGCACCTTATTTAATGTTGATGAAAGGCCCATTGAGACTGGCCTAAAGGGCCTTTTCTCTCCTTTACTTTGTCAGGATCAAGATGTTTGGAAACCTCAAACAGTTTTCTCTTCTTTCGAGAACAAGGGCCATAAAATTTATCTAACTAGGAGTAGGACATAGGAAATGAATATAGCTGCACAAACAATTCGGGAGACATTTGAAGCTGCTCTTATTACTCATCACAGCTTCCTGAAAAGAATTCATATATGCACGTACTTACGTACCGTGTCCATACAAGTATGCTAATCTACAAAAGAATGGCTTGCATGCACAGGCATAATGTACTCAAACTGACAAATACAATGCTCTGAACTAGAGTTAGTTAACAAAACATATGTACTTTCCCGCAAGAAAAAGAAAAAACAAAAATATACTATGTACTATAAGTCTGATTAATAGAGATCAATCAATCAATCACTCCCGGGTGTTCTTGTCATCGTCACCTCCAGCCGACGAGGAGCCAATGCCCACCTTGAGCCACGGCTCGGGGGCCTCCCCGTCCATGCTCACCACGGCCTTGAGGTCGCTGAGCCTGGCTCGCTTGACGACGGTGCTGTCCGCCTCGTCCTCCGCGGCGGCGGCGCTCGCCGTCGCGCCGTCGTGGCCGCTCGTTGTGGAGGTCCTGTTCCGGAGGCTCGTGGTGTCGAGCACCACCGGCGACTGGAAATGCAGGACCGGCGGCGGCGCGTCGAGGTGGTGGAACGAGCTGGTTCCGGGCTGATCGGCTGCTGCTCGCGCGACGGGGTGAGCGATGGTGAGGTCGAGCGCCGGCTCCGGCGGGTCGGCCGCCAGCGGCCGGAGCATGAGCTGGTGCCTGACCACGCCGACGAGGTCTTCGGTTAGCGGCGGGACGGTGAGGTTGGCGACCGGGTTGGCCGGGTCCGCGCTGCTCGAGGTCGTCAGCCAGTGGCAGCGCTTGTGGCCTCCCAGCGCCTGCCCCGAGGTGAAGAGGCGGTGGCAGACGGAGCACTCGTGCATCTTTGTGTTCTTCTTGCTGCTGCTCGGCGCTGCTGCTGATGCGACGACGGGGAACGGCGCCGCGACGGGCGGCGAGGGCTCGTGAACGGCCGGCGCGAGGGCCAAGGACAGTGTTGCCGCGGTCTCGCTCGTCCCTGCGTTTGCGTCGCCGTCAGCGCTGCTGCCATGAACGCTTGCCTTGTTGGCATCGGCAGTACTGGCGGCGGCGTCCACGGCGGCGGCCTTGCCATTGTCGTTGTTAGGATCTGCGTGGCTGGGTGTCTCGCTGACGTTGCTGTCGAACCTGGCCGCGAAGCAGCCCTTCACTTTCTTGTGGCTGGCGCGGTGCCCGCCGAGAGCTTGGTGCGAGGTGAACACCTTCTTGCAGGCCTTGCACTCGAACAAGCCACGCGGTGCGGGGGAGACGTACTGCGTCGCTGACGGCAGCGCCATCACGGGCTCCGGCGCCGGAGCCAGGAACGAGATCGGTTGCAGAAGCTGCGGCGGCCCTCTGTCCCCTTCCTTGCTCGCCGACGACGGCTGCTGCTGGTGGCTGGTCCCGGTCGCACCGGTTGCGGCGGCGGCGGCGGCGAGCTCGACGTTGGAAGACGAGAGCATGACGAGGCAGTTGGCCAGGTCCTCCTCCTCCCCCGACGCGCACCGCCGCGACGACGGCGCGGACGCGGGCACGTCGGCGACGACGTCCCCCGCGGCGGCATTCATCATCTTGACGCGGCGCGAGCGCTTGCCCTTCGACCACCCGCCGCCGGCGGCGGCCACTGCCGGATCGTCGTCGCCGTCGACGTCAGACGGAGGCGACGACGAGCCGTCGTACTCCGCCTTGTCCTCGTCGTCGTCCGAGTTGCACCTGCCGTGCTCGAGGAACAGCTCCCACGACGTGAACTCCTTCCCGCAGTTCTTGCACACCTGGCAGCTCCTGATCAGGCGGTTCGGGTTGGCCCGGAGCGCGTACGCGTGCGTCGCCGCCGACGTGCCCGCCGCTGCGTCCCACTGGCGGCCGTCGTCCGACGACCGCGCGCCGGCGGCGGCCGGCCGGTCGTCGCCGCCGCCGTCGTCGTCGGCGTTGCCGAACGCGTCGACGTCGCTGGCGCCGTGCGCCCTCATGTGCCCGCCGAGCGCGCTGCCGCATGTGAACCCCTTGTTGCACACCCGGCAGAAGTGCTTGTACTCCGGCGACGGCGACGGCGGCATCTGGTCATTATGCTCGATCACCAGATATGCAGCGGGTGTTAGCGTTAACGTGTAGTGGCGATAATGGAACAGGTCAGATCAAGGCGGTGTGTGCGTGTGCGAAACTGCGCATGCACGTACCAGGGATGAAGCAGATTCGCACATGACCGAGCGGCCGGCCGGGGCTGGCGAGCTGTTAATTGTCGAGGTGCGTCGTGCGGTCACAGTTGCGGCAAACTTTTTCAACTGCTTAATCGGAGTGCTTGCTGTGTATATATAGCTCTTGCCATGCGACCTGCTGCCTTCGCTGGTTCAGCTAGTGACAAATGGCGACCTTTCAAGGGTACGTACGAACTAAACGTACCTGACACCATAAGAAAACACGCATTTTTCGGGGCGAGGAAAAGAAATCTTCCGCTGTTATCGGAGATAGTACACAAAAGTACTGGTCCTTGAGACGGTCAAATTGCAGACGTCTTATTAACGGTCAGCCACTAGTTTGCACGAGCATATACGCTTGAACCACATCCTTTTTTAGCTACAGTGTTCATGATCTTTCTTGTCCAAGGTCATGGCGGTATGATCCCACGGAGCCCGCACGGCACGGCCCGATATGTGGATCTTTCTTTTATTGGAAAACCATGAAACCCCAAGATTCCACGAGGTTGCTGGCCACTAATTTTTATTTTCTGGATGAATGAAAAAATTATTTCATCTTAAAATAATCTCATGGAAAAATTAGTTTTCCAGTCAAAAAAGCTATGCTTTTGCTAAAAAGGAATTTTATTGATATTAAATCATATTACATCTCCTAAGTACAAAAGCAACCCAAACAACTTCAACTCCGGAGACAAGATACATTGAAATAACCACAAATTCAACCATCTAAAATCACCATTCAGACGGATATGCCACGTACGAGAACTCCAATATAAATGAACACGACCATCTCACACTCCACCAGCGACATCATCATCTTTGAGGGGTAGACTTTAGTGGATCCTAATTATGCTAAATGAGAACCTTAAATCAATGTAACTAATATAACATCGAGTTTTTTTTTTACGGGTAATATAATATCGAGTTTGGTTGCACAACATTGGTAAGGCTGTCATGATCATAGGGTGCAAACTTTGCCCGTTAATAGTCAGAAAAAAAACTTTGCCCATTAAACTGGAAAATATCAATGATAAAATTTGGCTGCAATGCTTATGCTCTTTACCGGTTGTACGTTTCAATTAAAATGAAATCATACCAATGACGAGATGAATTAGATACTATTTAGCATGATTTAATGAAAACCAACTTATAAGTGTAATCATATTCACACGTTTGCCGCTAACACAATCTCAAGCGAGTACTTGAAAACTACTATCTCCGTTCCAAAATGTAAGCGTTTTTAACTATGTTTATAGATATTTAGATTCATAGCATCGTCTATGTATCTGGAAAGTACGTTTGTCCAGGTGCATAGTAAATGCTAGGAATCTGTTTGAGCTAGAATTGCTTCCATAAATAGCACTCGAGTGAAATCTAAAAAATCCAAGTCTAATCCGTCACAAAATAAAATTTTACTTCTGATATGGAAATGAGGCCCATACAGATCAATCATATAAAGGGTCCGCAACATTAGGCCCAAGTTGAGAATGGCACGGATCCACGCGAGCTTTGAGTAAGCGTCAATCGCTACGAGTTTGAGGCCCAATTGTAAAGAGTCAACCCGACCATTCCGAGCGCACGACGATCCACGACAACTCGCAGCCATCAAATCCAACTCCTCATCCGCGGCGGCGTGGCTCTCGCCGGCTCCTCTTCCCGGGCGTCACGCGCCACCGCCGACCGCCGCATACACGAACGCTCCCCTCCTCCTCCGTTCTCTCTCGTCCAACGCCCTGCATTTTCTCCGTTCGAAATCGTGTGAGGGATTCGAGTGGACAAGTAGATGTTCGTGCGAAATGATACTGGAAATGGGCAGATTTACCAGTGGTTTTTTACTAGTGATTTCTAGAGTATTTGGTTGCAGGCCGCATTTCTCTCATCACGTGATCTGCCATGTTGTACTTCAACGCAGGGAGGTGGGTTTTCCTTTTGATGAATCACACTGATCTATTCGTTACCTGATATGGGTAGTTCTACTGAAACTTCCTGTACTGAATGAGGCGTTCTGAATGATTGGAAATTCCAAGCGACTACTGTCAATGTTCTGTAGGTATATCCGCCCTATTTCAAAATTAATGTCTCTTTTGGTTAGGGTATAGTTTCTGAACTATTCGGTATGCTTGTTCTCTCCTGCATTTGCCTGCATTGTACCTGTCCAGTGTCCCACTCGTATTTTTAACCTATGCCATCTTTTTATTCCTGAATGGTCCGGTCTTGCCACTCTAAACAATATGTCCCATATGATTGTCTATCCTTGTAATCACTTTAATGCTGTTTCAATCAAGTTAATGCTTGAGTTGGTCTTACATTGATAGTACTGTTAAAGATTTTTTTTGGTTGCCACTTTTGATAGACAAAATGCATCTAACAATTATCTATCCTCAATTTGATGATTGAGCAGCTGAGATTTCCTGCATTGTTACTAATGATTTCGCCACTTTATAAAATAGACTGATGCTTGAGGCTGTCCTGACTCATAATTTGTTTTTTAAAGCTATTGCCACTTTTTATGATATGCAGCTTCTATTATATATACTCATTGTCATGTTGGTGCTTGGGTTGTCCTATATTGGTACTAAACAACTAGTATTTCTAAATTATTGTGACCCCAAAAACATCTGATTTGATTCTTTCACATATTTATAAAGTTGTTACAGTGAACATTAGCAGTACTAAAACCGAATGAGGATAACATTAATAACCACCGGACAATGACTGAGATGACGTCTTCGGCAGAAGGCCGTAACTGAGGCTCCGCAGATCCCTCATCATTTGATGATCCAGGTTTGTTTGATTGTTTTTTGAATATGATGTTGGGTCTTGATCTATACAAATATCTTTTCGTTTTAATTTAATACGATCCAAGAGTCCAAGATGTTTTCAGGAGGTGGAAAGAATCGGTAAAACCTTGGCAACTTTTGATGTTTGACATAAATCTTGAAATCCGTTACTATTACTTTTTTTCTTTTGTTGCTAGGAGAAGTCACATTTTTTTTTATGTGTTGTATATTTCTTGTTTCAATCATTCCACAGTTCTTGTAAAGAGAAACAAATGATTGCTTATTGAACCTTTATGCAGAATGAAGTAGCAAGTGCCCTCCAGAAGCATGCTCTCCGCATCACCACGGCAAAAGTTTATTCGTAGGTAGGTCCGATCAATCTCTTATCGATCTATGACCACTTTCAAAGCCTATTAATCCTCATGCCATCAAATTTCTTGAAAGAAACAAGACAGATGCATCATGCAAGATACGTGCCAACTACCACTGCGCATACGTTTAGTATAATCAAAATAAATGTCTTCATGTCTTCAGGATAGAACGATTTACATTCAGGAACATTCGGGTCGATCCATCCTTTTGCTACTCCATTTCTATTATGTGGCATGATACAATAAAATTCCGTTTGTCAAATGTTGCAGTTCTGCTGATTCCTGATATTTCTGTTTATATAGGTTTTTTTTTTTCAATCACTGATCTGCCCATTTCTTACCACGGCAAGCAGGTATACCGTCTCTGAAAGAATCGGCCTGCAAAGTGCTGAAATTTGAAGGAACCTGGAGGACGCTGCAAAATCAGACACGATATCAACTGATGATGTTGCAACCGCTAGACCATTGGGTGATACTTCCCCCTCACCAGCCCTACTATTCATGATTGACTATGAATTGATGCTGCTCGAATGGTACCCATGTTCATAGTAGTACATGCTTCTAGTGCTACTGATCCATTTCCCTTACGGAACAAATACAAGAGCAGTTCATCATTTTCAAATCGTCACACTTTGCATCGGATTTTTTTTTTCTGATTTACAGCTCCTGGTTTACTGATAATGCCATTTGTTTGTGATGCTGCCAGGGACAGGGCATGTATGGACAGGGGTTCTGATCTTTCAAGTGGTGGAGGCGCGTCGTTTTCCGCATGGGCCGTATCCCGGTGGGGGCAGAGGGCAGCTGAGTTGCTGCAGCGTGCGGGATGTGCTCTGCCGTGCCGTGCCTACCCCCTTTAGAGCAAGTATTATGATCGACGGTAAGCCGGCGGCGTCCGACGTGGAGCAAGAGAGAGAAGGCGCGCGGGCGTCTCACGACGCGCCCGCTCCAGCCGGCGCAGACGTGCGAGCGCGGCTCTCATTCGCTGAACTTGCAGCAGTGCTTTAAATTCTGGCGGAGCCCACCACCAAAACGCGCCCGCTCGACGCCGGCTGCTGGCGAAATCATTACACTTGCTCTTATTCATCCGCAAAGCTACCTGACGGCGATGTCGCACCGACAACACGATCGCATCTTGCAATTTGCAAACACATTTTCGCCTGCTCTTTTTACGCGCTGATATGGAATCGTTTGTTGTCGCCGGTTGGCATGAGCAAGGGCCGGCCGCATGACGCGTGATCTGAGGTGAAGTAGTGGCAAAGTCACAATCTGATTTCTCTGTCGAACTGCCAGTCCCATTCGGCCGGGTCTGTTAGCGGCTGGAAGAAATGTTTGAATGCTTACTGTTATGTTGAAAGCATTGTAGTACAAGCTAAGGGAAACTGAGAAGATGGCTAGTCCTCGCATCGTTTGTCTTTTTGATCGAGGTGGAAAGAACAGTTGCATTGTAGTACAATGCTTGCTAATCTAACTCAACTCAAAGGGGCTAAGCCTCGATTATGCTATGTACAAGTTTCTGGCCTTTGGCCACCGACATCATCACGAGGGCTGCCCTGTGACGGCCACGGCCATCTTGAACTCTGCAAGAGCTTGTCGCCGGAGCCGGAGCCGAGCCGACATGGAATTTTACTGAGCCGCCGCCGCCTGCCGGTGCTGCGCTTGCTGCGCCCGCGCTTCTCCGGCGCAGACGAGCCGATACCGACTGCCGAAGCTGAGCTCCCGCTCCAGGTGGCGGCAGTAGCTCTGGAACACGCTGACGCAGACGTTGAGCCTGAACTGCATCAGGAAGAGGAAGTCCAGCTCCAGCGCGCTGAGCTCCGCCGCGCCGAGCCCGCCGACCGCGGCGAAGTAGGAGTTCTTGTAGTTCCTGTCCTCCACGAACTTGGACGCCACGAGGATGGCCGTGGTGAGCAGGCGCTGCACGTTGGCGCGCACCACGCGCACACCGGCGTCGCCGCGCCGGAGCCGGTCCAGGTACGCGTACGCCACCACGTACACCTGCGGCGACACCTCCGCGTACCGGGCGAAGCGCTCCAGGAACGCGTGCAGGCTCATGTCCAGCTCCGTCCCGCTCTCGAACGCCCGCACCCTCCTCCGCGTCGTCGCCGCCGACGAGCCTTCGTCGTCGTCGTCTCCCCCCGCCGTGGCGGCGGCGGCGGCGGCGGCGGCCAGGGCCCTCTCGTTGCGGGCGATGTGCCGCTCCAGGATGGAAGCGAGCACCGAGATCACGACCGGCGGCGACAGCGCCGTCGGCGAGCCGTCGTCGCGGCACGGGAAGGCGAACGCGTCCGACGGCAGCTCGCTTGATGCCATGTTTCTTGGATTCTTTTGGTGGTGGCAAGGCAACACGGGTCACGGGGATCTGTGCTCTCAAGCCGCAAACCTCTTTCTTTCTTGACCGCACGCACCTACACTACACTTGACTGCACTGCAAACTCTGGAAACGCGGCGACTACTTATACAAAGGAGGGGCGGCATCGAGAAGCTATAAACAATGGCGGGGCTGAACTGGTGAAGTTGACACGAGGAAGGAGCGAGGAAGCAAAGATATTAGTAAAAGAAAATTCAGAAAGGACCCATTCGTGCTCACACGAAGGACGGATGCTGAGACTGACAGACCTGATTGATTATCCCGGCTGGTAGTGCGGTTGGGGGATCCGTGATCGCCGAGGCTGGATTTATGACAATTCACGACGAGAAAACAAAGTACCCGCAGATCATCCTGTCGGTGTTGGCCGTACTGGTGTTAACTATTCATGCCTCCCTCGAGCTTACGTGCCACCAGCTGGTCTGGGACACGAGCATTTCTTGTCATCGTTATGACGCGTGGCCTGGCTGTTGACGAACCAGTTCTTTTTAATCTCTTCTTTCGCCGGTTTATAGTGTAGTTTATGTGGACGGTTAGCAGACATTTTCTTTGTTAAGACGTCAAAGCTCTGAAGAGACAATGGTGGCGTTGGCGTTCTAACAACCGGCGCTTGGAGGGCGGGCTCCTGGTGCGGACACGTTTGCTCTAGTAGGGCGGTTAGAGCCAGGTGACATAGATATTGTGTTTTGTGAGCAGCGGACAACGGAAAAGCATCGATGAGTTGACGTAATGATTGTAGCAAGCAAGGGTACAAAAATGCATCTGTGTAGACGATGATGTGTACCGATATACTCCAAAACTGCTGCCAGAAAGTGATGCAGTCGTTGAGTTTATTTCATTTTCAGTTGCGAGTCCAAGTCTAAAAAACTGGTGGTCGGCTTTCAAAGTTTGTTCATATTACAAAGAGATTGGGCTACTATAAGAATACTGTGATGTTGGGGAGAAGAACTGCTTATCAATTTCGCTTCTATTGTTTAAACATGTCTGGATGTTCAGAAAAATTGAAGGACATCGTCCCGGTTTAAATAATGGCAAGTCAATTGATCAGAGATAAATTTTAATTTCCGACATCCAAGGGCAGTAGTGCACACCTACCTAAACTTGTTAAAGATCACTGGCCATCTGCAAGTAAGCTTGGTTGCAAATCCTTCTGAAAATGCGTGTCATAGATGCAGAATACTACTAGAACCGAGTGAAAGTAACTGCATGCAAATCAAGCTTGCAATATAAACAGAGCATTACCTTCTGATTATAATAACAATAGATCAAAGCTGTCATGCCCCACATGTTGATTGCACAATTTGGACCCTATTGCCTGACAATCTGTCAAGTTGCATTTGTATAATATGCGCCGTACATAATAGAATCATCTAAATTTTCTCAACATGCTACTGCCAAAATAAAGGTTACTACACGATCTGGCCAGTTGGATGGATCGTCCTGGATACACTGGTCTGATGCCAACTCAAGTTGTCATTGTTGTGAGGGGTGTGGTCGTGCGGAGATGGTTCCTTTCGACTGACAAAAACTGCAGTGACCCAAATGTGTAAATTTTTTTGGATATACTGTCATGACCCTGTTCGCTTCTAACATGATAAAAAAATGCTGCTTCCTCAAAAACAAAGAAACAAATATTGCTGTTCTACACAAGTAATAGGCGCCATTTTGTGTTTAGGGGAAATACGTTTGTGCAACTCAATGTAGCTGTTGAATCGCAGCAGCTGCAAAGCAGCCAGCCGAACAGGATATCGCTTTTCTACCTTTGATTATTACTAATTAATAGAGATTTGTTTTCTGTTAGGACGTCAATAGGAGACATTTTTGTTCGGTTAGGAAGCTGTCTGTGGTAGACGCTCTTTCTGCCGACAGGTTTGTTCTGTTAGGACGGTTAGAGATGAGATGTGATACTGGATTTAGGAGAAAAAGGACAAGAACATCAAGGTGCTGACAGAATGATTACAGCATGGCTACAAAATGAATCTGTCGATAATGTTGAGTAGAGTATGCGCCAACACTGCCTCCAGAAGTTCTGTCAGTTGCAAATTCAACAAACTATGTCGTCTTAGAGAAGCTGTGATGACCTGCTAATGATATTGCGATGGTCGGGTGACGCACTGAAAAACCGACCAATCTGTTGAACTGTCCATGGCATTTTAAACCAGTCAGATTTTTTTCAGAAAACTGGGTGCTCCAGGCTTTTGGAAACGCCAAGCTGGATTTGATCAGCGATGCTACTTCGTCCAAAAACCTTTCTGTTCCTGAAATCCTGAGGCGCAAGACTACTTCTGAAGATTTTTTTTTTTTTTAAAAGGGAGGGGTTATGGCGCGTCTGTACGTGCGTTAGGGAATCGCGCGTCCCCTCCCCCCGGCCGTCACGTGTCCGACCGGCGGTCGGAACGACGCCGGTCAGGGCGCCGCGCTCGGCGGCGCCGTCTTCCTCCTCAACGACCTCCCTCCCTCCGGCCCCGCCCACCGCCCTCCAGCCGCCCGCGGCTCCGGCGGCGCCAGCGCCGCCACCCGCCGCCCCCTCCCCCGCAAACCTTCTATACCCGTCGGAAATGGAGGTCCTCGCCGGCGCCGCCCCCGACAACCCAAACCCCTAACCCCGCCGGCGTTAATCCGCCACCGGCGACGCGGCGGCGCCCTCGCCGCCGCGTCGCACCGCCCGCCCTCACCCGCGCTCCGCCGCCACCGTCGCCCCCGAGCTTCGCCGCCTACACTAATCCGCCGCCCGCGACGCGGCGGCGCCCTCGCCGCCGCGTCGCACCGCCCGCCCTCACCCGCGCTCCGCCACCACCGTCGCCGGCCGCCGCGCTCCGCCATCGTCGCCTCTGAGCTCCGCCGCCTGCACTAATCCGCCGCCCGCGACGCGGCGGCGAGTCGCACCGCCCGCCCTCACCCGCGCTCCGCCACCACCGTCGCCGGCCGCCGCGCTCCACCACCTGCGCGCGTGGGCCGGGCCGCACACGGACGCGCGCTTGCGTGCGATAGAGTTTCCGTTAAAAAAAAGACAAGTCAGTACTATCCGTCCGTGGGCCATCGTAGTGCACGGGGAACTGCAGACTACTTGGGCTGCCAGCTCCGGTATCATGGCCCGTCTGGATGAAATATGGCCCGCAAAATGAAGAGCCCTACTGGGCTGGCCAGCTCGAACCACATGGAAATGGAGTGGAGTATTGGAGTATTTCGTACTCTCAGCATTCAACAGTTTGCGCTTAAAACCGCACCTCTTTGTTACCTTAAAATGGGAAATGAAATGACTCTAATATCCTGGTACATCAGCACATGTTTGACAGTGCTGTGACTCCAACGCTATAATTTCCGTAGCAGGAGAGACCCCAATAGAGTACATCACTTGGGAAACACAAATCGAAGTAGCTAATTAATGGCCGGGGAGGGAGGAACACGTACGAATTACCTAACCTCCTCATCCAGCGCGGCCTCTCGCGTTTCCCGGACGCACATACCGAACCCCGTTGACGAGGCAAAGACTCAATATAGCTCGCAGATATAAAATTAAACCTAACAAACACTCCCGCTGCGCAACGACGAGGTGGATCGATCCACGTAGGCCTCAGTAGTTGACGGCGGACTGGTAGGTGGATCCGGCGCTCCAGCCGGCGGGGATGGCGTTCCTGACGACGAGCACCTTGCCGGTGCCGGAGGTGAGGCGGACGGCGAAGGGCGCGCGCAGCGGCTTGCCGGTGTTGGAGTTGACGCGCCACACGGCGCCCCACGACTGCTGCATCGGCGTCCACGACTTGCAGCCGCTCTCCATGATGTGCACCGCGGAGAGGTCGCCGTCGCCCTCCTCGTACGCGATCAGCACGGCGAGGTAGTACGGGTTGGACCCCGCGTCCACCTTGAACGCGATCCGCGCGCCGTTGTACTTGCACGGCACCCTGTGTATACACAAGAGAAAATACGCATTTGTCATGTTCCACACTTCGTATATACGTTATCGATGTCCATGAGCATAACGCAAACTGAATGTCACTCATACCTCTTGTACTGGATGTTGAGGATTCCGGCGGCGCGGAGTCGGTCGGCCATGCCGCGGTTGGCCAAGGCGCCGAAGGCGGTGCCGCTCATGTCAAAGTGCGCAGGCCCCGAGTTGCAAATACCGTCGGGGCAGGAGTCGGTGATGGTGACCGTCACCGGCCGGCCGGAGCAGGCTCTGTTGCCGGAACATTTGATCTGCGTATTCGAACACGACACCTCAAGTTAGAACGCCATTGATAATGGTAGCAGGCGAAATATATGTTAGTCTCAACATGCAACATCTATACTGACCTGGTAGCATGCGCCGCATCCTTTGCCGCTCTTGAAGAGGGAGGCGCCGCCCGCGGCGATCATCGACGAGAACGGGCGCTGGCTGACCGCGCCTTGGTAGCCGCACGCGCCACCTGCACGAAATAATCGGGAATGGTCAAATTACGATCGATCAATGTACTTGCATTGTGGATTATACCACTGGGTAATTTGTTACTAACACTCACCGTCGCTGCCGGCGCCGTAGGGGCTCCCGTACCACGTCGCGCCGCCGGGGAGCCAGCCGGAACCCCGAGACACCGCCCATGCTTGGCGCCTGCTCGTGTAGTTCTGCGCCGAGTCCGTGAACGCGGGCTCCGTATCCTCGTAGCAGGAGGTGGGAATTGCAAGAAGTGAGAGGATTGATGCGATGGCGACTAGGGCAAACCGGAATGTGGTTGGACTGGCCATTGATCGTCTCTCTTGTTTGATAGGATCGCTGGAGCCAACGGGCGTGGCAGGTCACAGTGTTTGACTCAGTAGTACTTGTGTTGTTGGTGATGATCGAGCTCGACTTGGGTGGTATATATAGGATGCTGGGTTCAAGGGGTTCGAATCTTCGATTCAAACGTGGGAGCAAATATGTGCACTCGCTTCCATCATTGGGGCCAACGTGCCAGGCTGTTTTGTGGAAAGAGAGCGATAATATGGCGGTCAATCCTTAGAAAATGTAGGTGATATCATATCGTCCCCGACCCCGGAGATATTGGATATACAAATCTGTCGGGCATGCTCAATACACTTGCCAATTTTGTGCGTTTTATATATTTGCAACGTGCGTACGTCAAATGCGACACTCATCATTGTGCACGTACTGTACAGATACAGTGTACCGTCGACGAAATGTCATATACGTCAGCTTATGCATATAATAAAACTTTTTTTTTTTGCGACTGCATATAATAAAACTTTGTGAGTTACATTAGTCGGCTCTGCACTTCGATCCCGTAATTGTCTTCCGCTACTTGCCGTCCTGCTTCTATGCCCAGGTCGTATTCTACGGCCACCACTCGGCAATCCATGTTCGTGCAATACCTTGTGATTTCTGATGGGAGGATACACAAATCGAATCGGGCTCGTGGGGTCACGTAGCGCGCGTCGTCCAGGCGGTCGTCGTCGACTGGCGCGGCCGAGTGCGTTCAGCGCTTCATCGGCCTTGTGAACAGCAACAGCCGCCGCTATCCGGGGCGGATTCCGAAGTTCCCTCCCTGTCTCATGCTTGCTGATTTTTTGAGCTCGGCGGAAATGTCGCCGTAC
This sequence comes from Eragrostis curvula, assembly GCA_007726485.1. Classification (NCBI taxonomy): domain Eukaryota; kingdom Viridiplantae; phylum Streptophyta; class Magnoliopsida; order Poales; family Poaceae; genus Eragrostis; species Eragrostis curvula. Next base: position 132,056 of record RWGY01000447.1, on the reverse strand, counting down.
GAAACCTAACAGCTCCTTAAAAACGTTTCCCCGAAAGTTCCTTTTTTTCTTTTTTGTTTGGTGAAACACACTACAAACATGCACGAGTGTAGCGGATAGCGGGTTTGTAGCGGATAGCAGATAGCGGGTGCTATAGCGGGCACTAAGTTCCAATAGCGATAACTCAAAAAGCACCAAAAAAGTTTGTGTAATAATGAGTATAATATTACTTTTTCTCATCATAAAATTTATACACACTTACCTAGTCAATTGTTACTTCAAATTTAGAAGCATAAGATGCACAAATAAGATCAATTCAATTATTCCTCATTTAAAAATAGTCTTTGAAAAAGTTATCTGACAATAAATTGAATACCACATCCAAATAGCGGCTGCTATAGCGGTTTTGGAAACGCTATAGCGGCTTGAAAAGTGAAATAGCGGGCACCAAGTTACAAGACGCAATTTGTTGTTCGCTACCTCGTAGCGGTAGCGTCTAGACACCGCTACCGCTATAGCGGGCGCTATTGCGTCCGCTACAAACGCTATTTGATACACTCAACTTTATGAACACACGCATGCAACCTCTACCTCTATAACCGTCTCCGCTCTCATGAGGAGTCGAACCCAGAACTTAAAGTGCTATTGAGGCTCTTGTAAACATTAGGCTACATGTCCTTTCCCAAGTTTCCCTTTTTTTCCAATAAGAAGTTCATGCAATTCTTATCGAACACTGACAGAAAAAAATGCTATTGATTTAATGTGGTAGCCATTGTGAGATTACTCGCTTCATAATCGTTCCATCCATATTCTCCGTGGAGCTAATGACTCGCATGTGACTTCCTTTTCTGTTCTTCTTATTGTTGTCATAATGTATTTCATGTGCGTGGTGATGGTATTACTTTTACCGATTATAGATCTACAATCTCATATGATGTCTTATTTTTTTAATTTAAGAAAAATTCTCACGGGCATTGAGGTGAAAAAAAAATCATATATGTTATAGTAGATAACTCAAAGTTTCTTGTTGCGAAAGGAAATTGATTTTTATAACTACTTGGAACTAAGATTGGCCAATCGCGACAACTCGCATGATTCTGATTAGTTTTATCTGAATTTTGATATTTTCTTTTGTCATTTGGCAATAAAGGTAAGAGACATCTGTAAGTGGCAATGAGGTTCCATGTATTGACATGTGGTGGCAATGCAATGTTTGACCTCCGTTATAAGTGATGGAAATGGGATCTCTCGACAGATTATACAAATATTGGCATCTAAGAATCCGGCTGTCTTTTGCATCACAGATTCAAGGAAGAAAATCTGGTGCTATGATGATGTAATTTAGAGAAAGATTCAACAGAGTATTCCATATATTATAAATGTCGCGTGAGCTATGGGTTCTTAACGCCACCATCATCACCAATTGAAAGCCGCTGTGATACATCATACATGTCAACGAATCAAACACTGACAAAGTATTATTTTTTGCCAGTATAATGCATCGTAGCTCCTTAGCTATCACTACATCCACATCGCCTTTCTCTATAATATCAATAACCTATAATGTAAAGGGCTCAATACAGGCTTAGAGATGTTTATTAGACAAACTTTACAAATACATCCAAATAATATATGTCGTGTAGCATTATCTATATTTAGTAAATTAGATAATACATAATGAAGTTGGAAAACAAATGATTAATTAGCTTGGCTCGCTTAAGATAGTGTAAAAGAACGTCCATTATACACAGAATTGCCATAGGAGAAAGAAATTTGTTAGGAACAACAACAAAGGATACAACATGTTGTGCTAATGCCATAAAAAATATGTTGTTTCGTACTAGCAAACTTGCTTCCTTGCCGAGTTCAAAGGAACACGAAAAACTAAGGACAAAGTTTGTAATTGAATTTTCATCCAAAGCTAATGAAGAACTTTTTGGCAATGATCTTCGATGGTAAGCTCACCGCTCGGATTCTCTCCTTTGTCTCTTCATGCTGCAGCAAAGCCCAGAACTGCAGCCAATATGTTCACTTGAAAACAGTCTGCATAGAGAAAGTATACTCGACATTGTCAAATTTTAAATCATTTTGAGATTGCCAAATAGCCCAACAAAAGGCAGCCAGTCCTACTAAAATGATCTTTTTATCTTTCATATGTACCACAGCGAGCCAATTGCCTAACATATGAGTAGCTAATCTAGGGGGTGGTAACACACTAACTATGTTCACAATCCTCCAAATTGTTTTAGCATGGTGGCAATCAAAGAAGAGATGTTTAATTATTTTGTTGCAATTACAGAAACAACAATTTTGACTACCACCCTAGTTTCATTCCTTTTTCTAGGTACCAAAGGAATATCTTAATCTTCAAGAGGATTTTCAATTTCCATATTAGTTTATGATAGAAAGCAACATTATGATTCATGATGTACCGATACATAGAACGGACAGTGAATTTACCATTCTTACATAGTCTCCAAGTGAAATTATCTCTCTCATTAACTATGTCGATATAAGTGATTATAGCTATTAGATCATGCCACTAAGTGATATTATTTCCCACTAACACCGTTCTAAAAGACATGCAACGGCGTAGTCCTTGTTACATTGGCTACCGTTTCATGTGGGTAGTTAGCAATGTTGTAGAGACTTAGATATTGGTCTTTGAAACCTTGATAACCTATCCATGTATCCTCCCAAAATGTTGTTTGTGCCCCATCTATATTGAAGGGGAGCCACAACGAAGCTCTTTGTTCTTGACCTTAAGGAGTCCTTTCCAAAATGAGAATCATTCTTTTTGGCTTAAATATTTATTCACAAAACAAGGTATGCCAAGTTCCATCTTTGTTAAGCAGTTTGAAAATCCATTTGCTTAACAAGCACTTATTCTTGATCTCAAGGTCTGCAATTTCTAGACCTCCTTGATCTCTGGGTTGACAAAAAATGTCCCACTTAGCAAGTCGGTATTTCTTTTAATTTATCTTTACCTCATTGCCAATAAAATCTAGATATGAAACAATCTAGTTTTTTTAGTACCCCTTTGAAAATCTCAAAGGACATAATAAACATGGGTAGACTGTTAGCACAGCGTCTAGGAGGACCTATCTCCCGCTAGCCAGCACTAATTAATAAGGACTGACCACACGTCTTTGCTCTTAAATTTGGAGATGAAATATAACTAACATGACATCAGCATATGTTTAACATTGCTATGACTTGAACGCTAGAGTCTCAGGAGAGAAAGACCCCAATACATCACTAGGAAACACATTTCCATGTAGCAGCTAGTGGCCGTGGAGGGAAAGACATGTAGAGGTACTACCGAATTACCTAACCTCCTCTTCCAGCCGGCCTCACGTGTTTCCCGGACGCACATACCGTACCCTGTTGACGAGGCACCCACAAAGAGCTCATAGATCTGAGCACCACTAAAACCTACTGTAACAACACTCCCGCTGCAACCACGCGGTCGATCCACGTAGGCCTCAATAGTTCACGGCAGACTGGTAGGTGGATCCGGCGCTCCAGCCGGCGGGGATTGCGTTCTTGACGACGAGCACCTTGCCGGTGCCGGAGGTGAGGCGGACGGCGAAGGGCGCGCGCAGCGGCTTGCCGGTGTTGGAGTTGAACTTCCAGACGGCGCCCCACGACTGCTGCATCGGCGTCCACGACTTGCACCCGCTCTCCATGATGTGCACCGCGGAGAGGTCGCCGTCGCCCTCCTCGTACGCGATCAGCACGGCGAGGTAGTACGGGTTGGACCCCGCGTCCACCTTGAACGCGATCCGCGCGCCGTTGTACTTGCACGGCACCCTACACAAGAGAAAAATCACATTTGTCATGTCCCACACTTCGTATGTACATTACTGACCATGAGCATATAACGCAAACTGAATGGCACTATATATACCTCTTGTACTGGATGTTGAGGATTCCGGCGGCGCGGAGGCGGTCGGCCATGCCGCGGTTGGCCAGGGCGCCGAAGGCCGTGCCGCTCATGTCAAAGTGCGCCGGCCCCGCGTTGCAGATCCCGTCGGGGCAGGAGTCGGTGATGGTGACCGTCACCGGCCGGCCGGAGCAGGCTCTGTTGCCGGAACATTTGATCTGCGTATTCGAACGCGACAGCTCAAGTTAGAACGCCATCGATAATGGTAGCTGGCGAAATATATTAACAGTCTCGACATGCAACATGTGTACTTACTTGGTAGCATGCGCCGCATCCTTTGCCGCTCTTGAAGAGGGAGGCGCCGCCGGCGGCAATCATCGACGAGAACGGGCGCTGGCTGACGGCGCCTTGGTAGCCGCACGCACCACCTGCACGGAATTATCGGAAATCATCATCACATTACAATCGATCAATGTATGCACTGTGGTTTATACCACTGATGGGTAACTTGTTAGTAGCACTCACCGTCGCTGCCGGCGCCGTAGGGGCTCCCGTACCACGTCGCGCCACCGGGGAGCCAGCCGGAACCCCTTGACACCGCCCATGTCTGGCGCCTGCTCGTGTAGTTCTGCGGCGAGTCCGTGAACGTTGGCTCCGGATCCTCGTAGCAGGAGGTGGGAATTGCAAGGAGCGAGAGGATTGACAAGATGGCGACTTGGGCGAATCGGAATGTGCTTGGACTGGCCATTGATCGTCTCCTGTTTGCTAGGATCTCTGGAGCCAATGGACTTGGTAGGACTCAGTGATTGACTCGGTAGTAGTACTTGTGTTGTTGGTGATGATCGAGCTCGACTCGGGTGGTATATATAGGATGCTGGACTGTTTAAGGGGTTCGAATCTTCGATTCAAACGTGGGAGCAAATATGTGCAATCAGCTTCCATCATTGGGGCCAACGTGCCAGCCTGTTTTGTTGAAAGAGAGCGATAATATGGCGGTCAATCCTTAGAAAATGGAGGCGAGATCACGATCTCCAACCCCGGGAATTTGGATATCCAACTCTGTCGGGCATGCGCCAATTTGTGTGGTCTTTTGCGCAACGTGCGTCCGTTAAATGGCCGCACTCATCATTGTGCACGTACTGGTCGGCTTGTGATACTCCTACGTCTCTGATACACTCGATCCATGGACGTGCCACCCGCTACCCGCCGTCCCTGCCTTTGCCTAGGACCCTAGGTCATATTATATACGGTCACGTACGGGGAATGTTGCACGATCCCTTGTATACGAAGTACACTACGCTAGCCGAAGAAGGGATCATTAGCAACAGGGGACGTGGGTTCACGTAGCTAGCGCCGTCCGCAGTCCTATCAGCGCGTACGGCGGATCAGCGCTTCGTCGGCTCCGCGAACGGCCGCCGCGATTCGGGGTCGAACCCCCAGAGTTTTATCCGTTTCAGACGTTGCCGATTTGTTTAGCTTAGCGGCAGCGTCGCCGCGATTGGAGATGGTTGTTGCGACGACGGGCAAAGATTCACTTCTTTTTGACTTTGTGCGCGCGCCGGGGTTGGATGCGTGGATGCGCACGATGCTTGGTTTGGTCCGCGATTGGCGGTTCGATTCGAATGTTTTAGGCGTTCGGAATTTCGGATTAGGATGGACAAACGGATTAGGCGACGACTAGATATGGCACGAGCGGTTCAGAGAATTGGACTTACATGGGCCTCCTGGATCGAAGAGGTTGCCTTTAAATTAGTACTGGACCCGAATTAGAACACCGGCCCACACAACCTCTTCGACCCAATTCTCTTTTGTTTTCCATTCTTTTTTGAGAGCCTCTTTTCTCTCTTGTTTTAGATGGGTGACCTAGGACAGGCTCGAAAATAAAAATAAAATGTGGGCTATGAATGCGAGCAAATGGCTACCTCAAAGGCAAGGCAATACTTTCTATATAACACTCGGATGTTATTTTGTTTTTTTTATTACATAGTACAACTCAGACACTTACAAACGCACGCACACTGACTTCTATGAACGCATATACGCAAACCCTACCCTTATGAGCATCTTCGAAGACTGAACCGGCAAATCCTTGAGATTGACGAAGTCACCGTTGGCGTCTCGCTGTTGACGGCCACGTCATCTACCGCTGAAAGCACAAAGCTGTTAAATCCTGAAAAATTCTCTCGGATGTTAATCACTTGCCTTTGTACCACCTCAATGCCTTGAGAGCATGCGCGAGAGTGAATGGTTTATATATAGGAGCAATTGTGTTTTTACCTTAAATTTTTGAACTTTGTGATTTTACCTCTACTATCTTGATTTATATTTAAGTTCGAAAGAGGTACGCAGTGAAACATAAGGAGAATGCATTAAGCAGTAATGATACTGAGCTGCCGTTACATACACAGTAATGATACACACAGTTTACTTGGCGTTGACAAACGAGCGAAGAAGGGAGAACCATATGAATGCACGCGCCTCCTCCTCCCCTGTCTCTTTAGCAACACGTTATTACTTTGCTGCACATTTGCCCAGCATGCAACTACTGTTGTGACTTGGAAGTCCAAACACACGAAACAGTACATACTGCGAGGTTATGGGCCTATGGCTGTAGTATGGATTAGTAGTTGACCGACGACTGGTAGGCTGAGCCGGGCTTCCACCCGTCGGGGATGACATTGCTGGCGACGAGCTGCTTGCCGGAGCCGGACGTCAGGCGGATGGACAAGGGCGCCTGCAAGGCTGATCCGGCGTTGAGCTTCCAGACGGCGCCCCACGACTGCTGCATCGGCGTCCATGCCGCGTCGGCCCTAGTCTGCATGAGATCGACGGCCGAGAGGTCGCCGTCGCCGTTCTGGTACTTGATAAGAACAGCGAAGTAGTTGGGGTTCGAGCCGGCGTCCACGACGAAGGTTAACTGTACGTCTGGCCAGTTGCATTGCACGCTGCACACAAGGAGCATCGTCGCCGTAAGCAGCCACGAGCGTGGATGACACGTGGTGTACATGTAGTTTAGCTGTTGTAGACATGCAACATAAAACAGTAGTAACTCGTATGCATGCATACACGTACGCTTACCGGGTGTACTGGATTTCGAGAACACCGGCGCCGCGAAGCTGCTCAGCCTGGCCGGGCTTCGCCAGGGCACCGAACGCCGTCCCACTCAAGTCGAAGTGCGGCTCGTCCAGGCAGTACTGCCCGCCGGGGCATTCGTCGGTGATTACCACGGTCACTGGGTTGCCAGAGCAAGCGTCGTTACCAGTGCATTTCACCTGCGTCAGCGTTAAACAGCACACGGTCGGACCACGCGCGGTGGTATTTACTCAGTGAGCTACGCATGTGTATGGCGTACACACCTGGAAGCAAGAGCCGCATCCCTTGCCGGAGTTGTAGATGGAAGGGCTGCCGGCGGCGATCATGGACGAGAACGGCGCCTGGTCTACGGCAGCTTGGTACCCGCACGCGCCACCTATGGGCAATAACCATCATGTCGTTTAGAATGAGGATAATATATTAATTCTCTTCTTTTTCAACGAACTCGGCATGAGCTTGGGCAGGAGTATATATGCCATCGCTTCCGGCTCCATTAGAGGTGCCGTACCACGTCGCGCCGGCTCTGGACCAGCTAGAGAGCTTGCGATGGAACTCGATGGATGCACAAGGATCGAGTAGTGAGGCGAGAATTGCAATGGCAGCGAAGGCAAAGAGCTGGGACTTAGAGGCCATGGCTGCTCTATAGCTGCGTGTGCTATTGTGCTAAGCTAGATCTAGGGATGGCAATTCGGGGACGGGTAGCGGGTACCCGCCGGGTACCCGACCCGATGGGGACGGGCATGGGGCACGTTTTGTACCCATGGGTGGCGCCCGTACCCGCCCCGACATGAGTCGGGTTCGGGGCGGGGATTTATCCCCACCCATGGGTCACCCGGCGGGTACCCGACAATTTGAAATTGTATAGTGCAGCCGGCAGCCGGACAGCCCACGTGCCTGCAGCCCAGCCCAACATCGGAAACCCAGCCCAGCCCAACATCAATTTTGTCTAAATGATGGGAAAATGTGTTCATTGTGTTTTACCCGATGGGTACCCGCTACCCGCCCCGTTACCCGACGGGTACGGGGACGGGTATGGATTTCCACCCATGGGTACGGGTACGGGTACAGATTTCTACCCGACAGGCTTGGCGGGGCGGGCATGGGTATGCTCTACCCGGCCTGAACCCGCCCCATTGCCATCCCTAGCTAGATCTCTTGGTTTGGCAATGACTGGGGAAGAGATAAGTAGACGGGAGGTTCTGTGAGCAGTGTGGGTGGAACGAAGCTTGCGCGCTGCCTTATTTATAGGCAGCAAAACGGTGGACATTTTTTTTTTAGAAAAAGGAAATAGTTTCCCGCCTCTGTGTTTCCACACATAGCGTTCCGACTTATTACAAAACGGTGAAAATGCATGCATGCATGCAGACTGATATTGCTTCCTCTGATGGATTGTGCATCGCGTGCCCATGGCTTAGGGAGGGTCAACATTTTGAACAGCACATATATTATGGAAACGACTTAACTGACCTAGCGATCTAGTATTAGTGGTGAAAGCTAGGCCGGTTCTCTTTGTGTGTAGTTCACTTGTCTAATCCTTCATATGATTGGTCGAACAAGGATGCATAGCCTCTGTTTTGCCATCCTGTCTGGATGATCGACATAGTACACTACTAGGAGTACATGGTGCCTGTCGGCTTATTTAAGCAACTTGTATCGTGTTATCTGGTGCCAAGTGTGTGGTGCATTGGCTAAGTTAAAAGAACCAAAGGCTAGCTGTTGAGAACGATCGAGGTGATCCGTATCCAAGCACGCCAGCTACTATTGGCAAGTCAAAACGGTCGTTATTTCAGTTGGCCACGCCTGCATGCTGATCCCGAGACGGCTCCCCTTCCTCGACGATTAACTTTCCCGGTCAATTTCCCGCCGCCTCCTCCCAAGATCCGCGGGCGCGCGTATCCGTCGCCTGACGGCCAGAAATCTCGTCGATCTCCAATCAAGTCTTCATCAAGTCACGACCGCGCGCTGCCGCCGCAGCCTCCTGCAGGCAGCATGCATTGCAGCCCCGTGATTCCGGGCAGCCAACGTGCCGCCGGCCGATGGTTCCGGGCGCCATGCACGCACGCTGCACACGCATTAATTCTGGTGGCTCGCTCGTTCGCCGCTAACTGCTCGCTCTGTTGTGGATTACTGCGGTTAAGTTTTTTTTTTCTTGAGATGAATTACTGCAATTAAGTTTTTTTTTTGAGGAAATTACTGCGGTTAAGTGAAAACCGCATGGATCAAGGTTCAAGGGATTCTTACCTCAAAAAAAAAAAAAAAAAAAAATTCAAAGGATTCCTGGAGGAGGCCGGTAAAATCACACGGGCCTTACAAATATAGGCCCAGTTTACTTGAGGAAAATCCAGAAGGGCCTTGGGCCCCTCATTGCTGCCATCGCGTTGCCAAAAAAAAAAAGGAAACTGGACAGGGCACGGGCGCCAACAAAATGGTGTGCTTCTATGCTAGGAGCCGTAGTTCACATTGGACCGGTAGGTCACGCCAGGGCGCCACCGGGCGGGGATCACGTTCCTTGCGACGAGGACCTTGCCGGAGCCTGAGGTGAGCCGAAGCGTGAACTGCCCTAACAGACGCTTGCCGGTGTTGACGCGCCACATGGCGCCCCACGAGTGCTGCATCGGTGTCCACGCGCCTCCCTGCAAGATGTCCACTCTGGCGAGGTCTCCGTCGCCGTTCTGGTACTGGATCAGCACGGCGAGGTAGTACGGGTTGGAGCCCGCGTCCACCTTGAAGGTGATGCCCATGCCCTTGTAGTTGCACGGCACCCTACAGAAAAAATGGAGACAATGCCACGGCGGACCTTCGTGTTACATTCGTGCTCATGATTAACTTCGCACTAGTATATATAATTAGTTCGAGTTGATGATGAATAGCACCTCTTGTATTGGATCTTGAGGATTCCGGCGGCGAGGAGCCGGTCGGCCATGCCGCGGTTGGCCATGGCACCGAAGGCGGTGCCGCTCATGTCGAAGTGGCCTGCCTTGTTGAGACAGACCCCGCCGAGGCAGGAGTCTGTGATGGTGACGGTAACTGGCCGGCCTGAGCAGGCTCTGTTTCCGGTGCACTTAATCTTCATTTTTCAACAAAAATACGCGGCAATTATTTAGCTTACTGAAAAGTACGTACGTGCACGCAAAAGAATCTATCACTATCAGCGACTCATTGTGACTGTCGAACGGATACTGACCTGGTAGCATGAGCCGCATCCTTTGCCGCTCTTGTAAAACAGAGGGCCGGCGGCCGCGATCATCGACGACAATGGGCGCTTGCTAACAGTGCCTCCATACCCGCACGCACCGCCTGCGGCAACAAATATCAACAGATCAAACGGTCAAGAATTTCTCCCGTTCCACGCGTGCGCTCTGATCAATGTCGTGCAATAGCAATACATTCGGGCTTTGCAAGTGTTTTGGTAGTGCGCTTACCGTCGCTGCCGGCGCCGTAAGGGCTCCCGTACCACGTCGCGCCGCCGGAGAACCAGCCCTTGCCTCCGGCCGGCGCCACGGTGTACCGCCTGGTGGTGGTGTAGTTCAGCTGAGACACCGGCATCGGATTGCTGTTGCAGGAAATGGGGCCTATGAGAAATGATAGCATTGACAGCAAGGCGTACAAGACAAATCGTGATGTAACTGGACTAGCCATTGGCTGTTATTTTGACGAGGCTTCTAGCTACTGTGTGAGGTCACTGGCTTGCAAGTCGACTTCTAAAACTCAATTCGGGTGGCATATATAGGACGGTTTCAGCGGTTCAGAACGTCAGAGAAACACAGGTGCACATGCGTATGACGCATCGGCGAGATGAACGTGGCAATTTGTTTTAGTTTTCTTTCCATTTAAGGCTGAGAGGGCAAGGTCAACTCCGACAACTTGGATAAAGAAGTGACACGAGGTAGTTCGCATCAGTTGAGCATGTGTTACACAGTGAAAGAAAGTCTTAATATTTGCCACCTTCGTCATTTGTGCGTTCGTCAATGGCTACCTACTCGATCTCGTCACTGTACGTAGTGTATGGTACAATATGTGTACGTCTTGCGTACCTACAGGCATGTGCTTAGGCAGTTAGGCGTATGACACTCTGTCGGTTCAGTTAGTTGTCTTCACCCGCCATCAGCCCGGACGATCATTCTCTGCGTGAGCGCTTGATCCGTCCTCGTTCGCAAAGGTCGACGTCGCAGCTGCCGGTCGTGGCTGATCTTTGCGTCGGCCGGTGAACAGCCACCGCATTTTTTGGCAAACCCAGAGTTAATTGTCTTTCCATCCGTTTCAGACACCGCAGATCCCGATTCCTGAACCACGTTTATCTAGTTTTGGCAGCATTGCAGAGATTTTTTTTTTTTTTTTTTTTTTTTTTTTTTTTTTTTTTTTGCGAGGGAAGCATTGCAGAGATTATATGTGCAAGTTGTAGGCGATGGTCAAATTTTCACGTGTGTTCGGTTCGGTCTGGCCATGTGATTGGTGGATCGAATGTTTAACGGGATTCGGCATACTCCAGTTAATATGGACAACGAAAGTGATTAGGCGGTGATGACTTTAGCGGCACTCTGTATTTGTTAATGCTGATGTCATCACGGCATCACCCCAGTAACCATTTTGTAGGAGTTTTGGCCCATTGATATCTCTCTCGGAGCTCGTATTGAGAGACCAGTCCCCAAGTCCCGGCCTTCAGGCTTGAGGTTTTTCAGGCCTCGAGAGTCAGACGGACAGGGCCCGTATGCGCAGTTTTGCAGTCATTTCTTTTTTGGTAAGGTGAAGCTTATAAACTCCATGTTTTTTACATGCAACGTATGCTGCTACTGTCCATCCATTCACTATAAAATACGCTTGATCTATTATTTTTCTTTTGATATATACTGTAGGACTTCAAGAGGTATATTCCATTGATCTGCCTACATGTCATCGCTGCGCATAATTGTAGCTATTTTTTTTTCTAAAGATTATGTAAGGGAGGAGAAAAAAAAAGTAAACAAAATATGTGCACCATGAAACAGAGGAAGTATTCATTGAGAAACATACAACACTTACTAGTACCCAGTTAAGTGGGAACATCGAGCTGCTATTACATGCATACACTGACACACAATCGACAGGTATCAAATATGTTGGCATCGACGAGGGGAGAACTGTGCTCGGAGAGCTTGCGCCGCCTCCTCTGCCTCTTGCCATTATTTCACACGCACGGTTTCATGCATTGCCAAGCATGCAACCACCGTCGTGACTTAGAGACCAAACACACAAACAGTACATATATAGCTATAAAACACACACTATACCACGAATTAATAAGCATAAAACTAGTCACGCGAGATTATGCTATATGGATTAGAAGTTGACCGCCGACTGGTAGGCCGAGCCGGGCTTCCACCCGTTGGGGATGACGTTGCTGGCAACGAGCTGCTTGCCGGAGCTGGACGTCAGGCGGATGGAAAAGGGTGCCTTCAAGGGTGATCCGGAGTTGCACTTCCAGACGGCGCCCCATGACTGCTGCATCGGTGCCCATGTCGCGCTGTAGGCCCCGGTCTGCATGAGCTCGACGGCCTTGAGCTCGCCGTCGCCGTTCAGGTACTTGATGAGCACGGCGAGGTACTCCTCGTTTGAGCCGGCGTCCACCACGAAGGTTAACTGTGCTCCGGCCCAGTTGCACTGCACGCTGCACACATCAGGGCCACGATCGTCGTCGTTAGGAAAGCCAGCACACAGAGAATGCACCAAAGGACGTGTATGGATTCGTCGTGCGTACGTACCGGGTGTACTGGAGCTGGACGATACCGGCACCGCGCAGCTTTTCGGCCTGGCCGGGATTCGCCATGGCGCCGAACGCCGTCCCGCTTAGGTCGAAGTGGACGGGGTCGTTCAGGGACGGGCTCTCGTCTGTGACGACGACGGTGACGGGGTTGCCGGAGCAAGCGTCGCTACCCGTGCATTTCACCTGAGTCAACGTTGAATATTTGCGATACATTTGGTGGCAGGACATATATGCATGTGAGTTTGCCGGGCCAGACTGGTACATACCTGGAAGCAAGAGCCACAGCCCTTGCCGGAGTTGTAGATGGCAGAGCTAGCGGCGGTGATCATGGACGAGAACGGCGCCTGGTAGACGGCTTCCTTGTAGCCACATGCGCCACCTACAAGCAGTGGACGAATTAGGGAAATAAGGCATGAACTAACAATACTTTTGAAGTAACACAGCATGAGGTTGGGCAGTATGAGTATATATACCATCACTTCCGGCTCCATTAGCTTCGCCGTACCACGTCGCGCGGGCGTTGGTAGACCAGCTGGAGAGCTTGCGGTGGAACTCGATGGATGCGCCAGGATGAACGAGAGAAGCGAGAACGGCAACGACGGCCACTAAGGACAGGAGCTGGGGCTTGGAAGCCATAGCTAGCTGCTCTGTTTCCTCTGGCTGGCTGCTAGGATGTCGTGGTTTTTTGCAGGGATTAGGAGAGGACACAAGCGGATGAGAGAAGTGGTGTGATGTGAGCTGTGTGGGTGTAAGCTTGCAGGCGCTCTCTATTTATAGGCAGCAAACTGCATGCATGCAGACGGATCTGGCTGGCTGATTGCTTCCTCTGTTGGTTTGTGCTACGGCCGGCACATGGCTAGGGTCAACATGATTAGCATGAATGGAAAGCAGTTAACTAAGTGCTTAACTGACCTAGAAAGCTACTAAATTACTATTAGGCGGTCCGTTTGTGTGTCTTTCACTTGATCGATTTGATCGGTGGGCTATGACATTTCCATATCTCTGTTTAATTCCTTCTAGCTAGGTGAAAGTAACTGTCGGCCTATCTACTGACTACTGGAAAGCTCCCTTCTGTGTATGTGGAGTACCTGGATAGTAGTATGGTGCATGCGTTGGTGAATCTGCAGTTCTGCATGCGTGCGGACCTGTAACTTTCAGTGTCACATGCCTTCTTGATTGGTGGCTCTAAAAGTCACATTTGCTGTTATCTTTACCACGTCATCTAGTGAATGGATCAGAGGCTAGCAGCTGGGCACGAGGTGATCCGTATCCGAGCACTCTACCGGTTACTGTTGGCAAGTCAAAACGGCCGTTATTTCAGTTTGGCACGCCTGCTGATCCGGAGACGGCTTCGCTTCCTCGATCCTGGTCAATTCTCCGCCGGCTCCCCAGATCCCCACGCGCGAATGTATCCACCAGGGACCGCCAGAAATCTCGCCGTCCTCCAATCAACTCGTCACCAAGCCACGACCGACTCGCGCACGTCCGCCGCTTGGCCAAACGCAGAATACCGCCGTGATTCCGGCAGCCATGCCGGCTCTCTCCCCAACCGCGCTAGCTCATCCGGTCCGCGAGAATTCGGCGACAGCCAACGTTCTGCATGCGTTGACACGACTAGCGGTGCATGGCTTGTGGCTTTGCGTCCGTCATCTGGCGGCTTCTAAGGCCATCCTCAATGCAACAAAATTTTGGTAAATAAGCCAGCTAAGTTTCATTGAGATGAAACTCCTCTTTATTATTATGAAATTCCACCTTCTCTCTTCTCATAAAATTGCTGATGTGACATAGATTTTAATGCTAATGAAACTCAATATGAAATCCCATTGCGAGTGACCTAAGGATCGTGATGCTGAGCTCCTGTACTCGTGTTTGTGCTCAAAGTTCGAAACACATGGATCACGGCAGCACAAGATCCCGATGATATTAGGGCCTGGGTAGATCAATAAAAATCGGATGGGAAGATATTATGTGTGTATATCAAACTATATATATAGGTTAACAAGGGAGAAGGATCATGGTGCAAAAAGGCGTAAACCTTGTATAAAACCGCAAGACTATCTCTAGGCTAGAAGGAAGTCATGACAGAGAGAATCATGGTTGGCTTGTTATAAAGTTTGCAAAACTTTTGTTGACATATATCTTACAAAAGGACGATGAAGATAGACTAAAAGAGATGCCAAGACTGCTTAGATGAGAATATACAGGAACAAATTCTATTGCTAAATTCCATGCATAGTTGCAAAAAATTGCGTGATCATTGTCTCCTTGCAAACTTCATTGGGTTCTTGTCCTCTTTACACTTCTATAATTGGACCTAGAACCGAATATAATGTGTGCCTCTAACGAATCCGCATATAAGATTTATTAGGACTTAGGAGTATATAGCCATATAACCCAACATAACTCAAGTGTCTTTATTAATATTTGTGTTTTAAGTTTAGTTATAGGAAGAAGTGTTAAGTATGATTTAAACCATAAGCAATAATTATTGAACTTCCAAAAAATTAGCATAATAGCATGGAAAAATTTTCTTAAATGGTCTCGGCTTTATTTAGTGCAAAAACGAACAACTGTTATTATCATCCAATTTATTCTATCTAAACTAACTTTTGGTTTAGATTGCTCCCTTGTACAATTACTGCAAATGATTTTTATTAGTATATATTGAACTCATTGTAAATATGTCATTATGTTTAAGATTCAATGAATATATCTGTAATGTTATTAAATTACACACACAATTCTAGAAATCAAATACTGTGAAACCATTACATTTTAGCCCACCAGTGCCCTGCGAAATGAAATGTTATGTGGAACATTACTAAAAACAAAGATGCCATCGAAGCATTTTTCATCCTACAAACAATGTTATATCATAAGGTGGATTACAAATCGATTTATCATCTCAAAAACGGATTTGGTTTCCGTCATTAACATGGGAAGTTCCGACTAAGGAATTTTCTTTAACTTTCATTAATTATGATCAAAATTGTGGGCCCTTGCCTTGAGAGACCTATTGCTTTAGGTTGTTGAGGCCGTAGGGTTAGACCAATGGGAAATTTTTTTGAGGCGTTCGAAGCCTAGCAACTGCATATTTTTTACATGCAAAGTATGCTGCTACTGATCCACCATCTATTATATATATAAGTTATATAATAGACGATGGATCAATGGCAATGACCAGTGGAGAAAGGGCAACGACACCCGACACTTAGATCTTCCTCTCGTAACTCTATTTTTCTCCTCTCTTAGCGATCTTCCAGTCTTTCTCTTCTCCCGAATCTCACCGTTGATCGCCTAGGCGCCACTGACTTGCCTAGGCGAGGCTTAGGCAACGCCTTTTGTTTCGGGGTATATAACTAGTATGGTTGCCCGAACATTTGCGCGACTAGACTTACTATACTATTTAAAATATTTTTATATCATTGTCGAAAATTAACGTCGTCGTCATTGTTGTTGTTGTTGTTATTTATTTTATACTCTATAATATAAAATAGTATAAATAGATTAGAGATTTTCTCACTGTCACTAAATTTGGGTGTGAGATGAGTCATTATTTATCTTGAATTGTATCTTAACGAACCCATTGTATTTGATTTTGTTTTAGAAGTGAGGTCGGTTGAAATGTGTCATGCTATGCAACTAACATATGTCATGATAAGAAAAAAGAACGTGTCATGCTACAAATAAATCTTTTGATGAAAACTTATGCTAAAAATAAAAGAATGTGTCATGCTAGCTAGACATATGGCGGAGTATTTTTATAACGGTGTATTTAGAAATAGGAATTAAGTGTATTTTAGATATTTTTATTATTCCAAAAGTTAGCTATTTTGGACCCATAACGATACAATGGGTAAATTAGAAATAATAATTATGGATATTTTTAGCTATTCTAATAATCTAAATTTAGTTATTTTTTGAACTTATAATGGCTTGATGGGTAATTTAGAAATAGGTATGAAGGGTATTTTTGGTTATGTTTATTATTCCGAATTTAGCTATTTTTTGACTCGTAGCTGGACAACAAGCTAAGGTGACAACTAGCTGAGTATCATTACGAGCAGATGACGGATGCGACCGTAGGAGAGATCACACAAAAATTTATTACAAAATATCATAAAATACCTACATAAAAATTTATAAAATTTATACTATTATCGATGTGAAAATAATCAACTCTAGCCGCGCAAATGCGTGGGTAGCCATACTAGTTTCACTTTAAAATATGCTTGCTCTATTAGATTTCTTTTGATATTGTAGGACTTCAGTAAGGGCTTGTTTGGATTGGAGGAAAATTTTTCCTTTTCTGTGTTTTTCCTGTGAAATAGAACTGTTTTCTGTGAAATTCTTGTACAATTCCTTTGAAATTTCTGCGTTCCAAAGTAGCCTTAAGAGGTATGTTCCGTTGGTTTGGCCTACTTGTCAGTCAGTTACACACACTATAGTATCCAACGCTGTCATACCCTATTTCTGGAATATGTTGTGCATCCTGTATCAGTCCCTGGATCAGTAGCTGATACGCACAAGAACACAGATATGATAATCAAAAACATACTTTGAATTGGTAGATAAGCATAATACCTGATATATAGGACCCTTAGTGGCGGCACGACTAGGAAATATCCAAGTCCAACCAACCAGCTAACGGTGAAGCAGACAGCGGAAACCTTGGCCCAAAGCCACAAGCACACTTGAGAGGCAGAACCGAAAACCCAAACGTCGTCGTCTTCTACGAAGTCTTCTCCTACTGAACCAACAATCGCAAACGCGTGAGTACATAAGGTACTCAGCAAGCCCTATACTACACAAGGGTATATATATACATGCATACTTGGTCTTAGCAAGGAGGAGGCTATGGGGTTTATTTGCAGCAAAGCAAACTTTATGCAGAGTTCACTAAAGCAAGACAAGGATTCATAGATAAAACAAGGAAATTAATTGTCAATATTTTAGTTGGTTGGCCCTGGGGGAGTATGGAGCCTTCCCGCCAGTTCCCAAGTTTTAGTTGGGCCTTCTGACCTCAAGGATCATACCGACCCGGCACACTTGCCATCACTTCCAAAACACTGGCTGACTACAACCCACTCACACGCCAAGGAAAGAGAGAAGTGGCTAATCCATACGTGCGCAACAATAATGTGTCATATGCCGTGACAACGTCCATCCGGATGAATTTTACACTCTGCAGAGTTTGTACATCTTTTCCCACGGGCTATGCACCCTTTGCAAGGGGGTACATAACGCTTAATCCATCTCCTCCGAGTGTCCCCACAATTCCACCACGGGACGCGCCCAGGGGCTTATTTGACAAACAGGTAACCACTCCCCCGAGCAAGGCTGCGGGTAACTCCCCTGTGTCAAGCCAGACCGCGGTTAATTGTACTCCCCCGCGTCTTCTCCTGGTCACCCGTTGCCCGACTGGCCTTCCGATGGTTCTTGCAGTGGGCACCAAGAAGGTAGGGTAAGTCCTTCCCATTACGGGTTCCGTGGTTGTACGAGAAATCATTATGTTACGGGCGTCAGAACCGGTCCTTATATGGCCGGGCAAGCACCATATCCCTCACTAGGGGCCTATAACACCAACATCCATTCACTAGTGGCCTTGCCCGCAATCCAACCCATCCCATCATCACCGCCACCATCAACATCATCACCTAACACAGTTGTGCTACTCCCAAACCCATTATATCACACACGCCACCAAACTCATTTAACACAGTTGTAAAACATATATAGGTGTAAAGTGTAGCAATGTAGAAACATTGCAGGGGTCCTAAGCATTCTAATAGCAAGGTAAAAGTGCCATCATAGAAATGATGGAACTATCCTAGGGTTATCAAGGTAACAGGTAAACAAAGGGGTAAACAAGGATTCAGATATCAACGCCCTAGTAACAGACATTAATACCAATAAACAAGTAGGTCCATAGCTACACAAGCAGTAAAATAACAAGTAATGCATAATACTAGAGTAGGCTCTATAGGTGCATTGCGAGAACAGTAGGTTCAATCATGATCAAGGAGATGTAGAGCTTGCCTTCACTAATTAGTCTTCCTCTTCACGTCCTCGTAATCCGGGTCCTCAGGTCCTTCCTAGAAGCTTGTATCTTCTGACTCGTATGTCGAGGTCGATGTCTTCAAGTCCTTCGTCGAAGCTCGTCCTTGAAGCTTGTATCTTCTGGATCTTCCTTTAGTTCTTCCTCGAATCTCGCGTAATCTAGCGTATAAAAAGATACCGTAAAAACAAACTACCGCAAAGGAAATAAAGATCGAGAAGAACCACACAAGATCCAATTAACTCCAATAAGAACCAATAGAACACCGATATAAGCCAAAGGCACAAATCATGTATGATGCATTAGGTTTTACTTTAGGAGGAGCTTATTATCTTAAGAGAGGCTATTAGGGGTGATGCATCGAGCACTAGGGCTTTTGATGTAAATGAGAGATGCTAAACCATGATAAATGCATGCGGGTAGGTGTAGGTAGAGACGGCGTGTGTACGTGTTAGTCGTACATTGGCAGCATTACGGCTTTATATAGGTCGCAACCTATATAAAGGTTCATGCAACAAACGTACAAGTGCAAGGTGTGTCACTTTAATTACCTACTTATGTTAGGGTATTAACTAATGGTGATTAGCTATTAATTACTTACTAAATTGATTAATTACTAAGGTTATTCCACTAATTATTTGTCATGAGCTAAGCGTATGACGATGGTACGTGTACGTGATTGAGCATGACATGAATGCATGGTTGCGAATAAAAGACAAGGATCAATCGATAAGATCAACTAGCAATTGAAATAACAATGAACAATAAATCCAATAACCTTCAATGAAAGGACCATATAAATACGAAAATAGTAATAAGCAACAGAGCTTAGTAAGGATCGGCAGTAGACAATAGGTTAAGGTCGATTGAGTGAGGGTTGAGATAGGTTAGACTTGTAGCTGAGATGCGATAAAAGATATTAGGTTTTGGTGTGAAATGATACAACAAGATTGTTTACACCCACGCTAGGAGGTGAATGAGCATTGGTGGCAAGCGATAGCGACGCCACATGATTTGCAGGCGTGGTATTTTAGGGCAATAGGTTTTGGAGCGATACGATACGAAGGAGTGGGGAGGTTCAATGCTAACGAGTCAGGGTGTACGTGCGGCATACAAGGTTGAAGTGAGATGTGTTGAGATAAGGAAGGTACTAGGTTTTAAGGTGAAAGGTGTTGCAAGATTGGTTAGGCCCAATGCCAAATGACGAACACGCACTTGCGACAAGTGACATTGACGTCATATGACTTGCCGATATGGGATTTTTGGACATTGATGGCTTGTAGGTCTGTTCTAGTGCTCCAATTTCAGTACCAAAGGGTACTACGCATTTCTACGAACGCGTGAGCGCAAGAATCGCCCAAAACGGAGCTACGGTTGAAAAGATATGAGTATTTAAAGGTTCTAGGGGCTTACATGCAATTACAGAAACATACCGAGGGCATATCTGTAATTACCAATAGGATTTAGGGACTGAAATGTAATTACAGAATGTTTTGGGGACCAATCTGCAATTATGGGAAAGTTTAGGGGCTTTGGTGCAAAAAGACAGGGGCTAAAATATAATTACAGAAACATACAAGGTCGTTTCTGTAAAAAGACAGGACCCAAACAGAATTATCCATAAGTTCAGGGACTTATCTGTAAAAGTACAGGGGCTGGGGATTTTCTGGATTTTCCTGATTTATTTTCCAATTGGAAAAACACGTGGACCGAGTCCACGGTCTCGTGGACCGGGGCTGGGTTCCAGTCCACGGCTCACGGTGGACCAGAGAGATCTGGGCCATCGGATTTCAAATGAAAGGTTGAGATTTAAAACAACGAAGGGGTATGCAACGTTTTAATCTTGGCCGTTGGTGGCGAGATGGATGGCCAGGGCCGCTCCGGCGAGGTTGGCGGCGGCCAGAGACGACGGGGGCGGCGGCGCCATGGCCAGCTCGCCGGAGTTGGTCGTTTCCGCGCTCCAGTGGGCCAAAGGTGACGGGGAAAGGCCCGGGAGAGAGAGAAGGAGATGGGGGTCTCACCACAGGGGTCGCGTGAGGTCGGGGAGCGGCAGAGGAGGCTGTCGGCGAAGAGGTGCGGCGAGGGGAGGCGGCGCTTGACGCGGGATGGTCTCCGGTGGCGGAGCGGGGCGGAGCAGAGGGCCGCAAGGCGCGGCACGTCGACGCGGATCTCCTCGGCAAGGTCTCGGGGCAGAGGAGGTCGGGACACGCTCGCTGCCGAGGAGGGGTGCGGCGCGTGGTGCCCGCGCTTGGCGGCGGCGCGAGGCGATGAGGACGACGGAGTGCGGCGCGTTGAGCTCTTGAGGGCCGAAGAGGTGCGCGGCGGTACGTTGAAGGTGCTGCGCGCGTCTGCTTGGCCAGGCGCGTCGCGGGGAAGGCCAGCGGCGAGCAGGGGCGGTGGTCCGCGGCGGCGCTTGGCGGGGGCCGTGCTCCCGTGCTTCCCGAGCTGCGTGGGAGGTCGCGGGCGACGCGGGGAGAGCACGCGAAGCTGACGCGCTAGCGAGGAGAGCGAGGGAGGGCTGCTCGACGACGAATTCGGCGGTGGCCGGCGACGGGGAAGAAAGGGGAAAAGCTCAAATTGGAGCTCGGTGGGTGTCGAGGCTAGGAGCTACGCGTCGGGAAAGGAAGCGCATAGCTTTTATAGCGGAGGAGAGTGAGAGGGGAGGGCCAAGAGCGAGCGCGCGACGGGAGCTCGGCTCGGTCGCCGGCTCGGTCGTTGTCTGCCATCGCGGACGGGACGCGACGAGGGAAAAGGTGTGGGGGCTTCCATGCCGATGACGAGGGCAGGGGTATGGCCACAGGAGAGCGGAGATGACAGAGCGACGGAGCTTCACGTGGGCGAGGCGACGCGCTGACGGAGAGGCGACGTCGGCGACATGGGCGGCGTACGGCGTCTTGACTGGAGGAGAGGAGGAAGACTGAGGTGGAGTTGGGCCAGGCTGGGCCGTGGCGCTGGGCTGCAGTGGGCTTCGGCCTGGAGGGAAGAAAAGAAATTAAAGGAAGGAGAGGGGGGAGCGGATTGGGCCGTGGGGAGAGGATTCGGCCCGAGAGGAGTTAGGGAAAAGGAAAGGTTTTCTTTTTCCTGGAATTTAAACATGAACTTCAAATTTGAATATGAATTCAAATTTGACTGGAAACAAAAGCCAGGCAAACACCCAAAATAAAATCAAGAAACTCAAAATGCACATGATGAGTTTTTGTGCAGGTTTTCAAAAATCAAAATTTTAAAGTCAAAGTGAATTCGCTAGAGGTTAACATGCATTTATTTTAGTTTGTTGTAAATTTGAAAATTTCAAACCTTTAGTGAATTCTAAATGAAACAAACACTTGAGCACACGTTTTATATTTAGGAAATTTTATATTCTAACTAGGTTTTAATTTATTTAGTGTATTTTGTTTTTGAAAATTCATGGAAAGATAAGAGCGAGACAAAAATTTAAATTTGGAGCGATTTTTATTCCCTTTTTAAAATGCTTTGAAATTTGGGGTGTTACAAACGCAAAGTTTCAGCTACTTTTTTTTAATAAAAAGATTTTGTACTCCCTTCGTTTTTGAATAATTGTCAGTGTTGATTTTACTGTAGCAAATTTGACTCTACGTTTTTTTCTACAAAATATTTAGATATATTTGAAAATATATAATGCTAATGTAGTGTCCCTCAAAACCTACACAACAATATGAAAGATTGACGTAACTAGAAATATTTTAAAGAAAAAGACATATGGTCAAAGTTGCTACAGTAAAATCAACACTGACAATTATTCAAAAACGGAGGGAGTATAGAGGTAGAAGAAAAGTGCGCACAAGATGTACACTATGACACAGTACAGAAGTATGAATTGAGCCAAC
Organism: Eragrostis curvula; assembly: GCA_007726485.1. Taxonomy (NCBI): domain Eukaryota; kingdom Viridiplantae; phylum Streptophyta; class Magnoliopsida; order Poales; family Poaceae; genus Eragrostis; species Eragrostis curvula. The sequence goes on along the minus strand of RWGY01000447.1, from coordinate 109,452 downwards.
GTACACACTTATTAGTACCCAATTAAGTGGCAGTATCGGGCTGCCATTACATGCACACACACTGACACAACACACAAATGACAGTTATCATTAATATCGACGAGGGGAGAACTATGCTCGTAGATCTGCGCCTCCTCCTCTGCCTCTTGCCATTATTTCACACGCACGCACGGTTGCACATTTGCCAAGCATGCAACCACCGTACTTACACACGCACTCGACATACATATATCTATAGTCCATATAGAGACACCTTAGAATTAATAAGCATAAGCCGCTCATGCGAGATTGTGCTATATGGTTTAGAAGTTGACCGCCGCCTGGTAGGCTGAGCCGGGCTTCCACCCGTCGGGGATGACGTTGCTGGCGACGAGCTGCTTGCCGGAGCTGGACGTCAGGCGGATGGACAAGGGCGCCTTCAAGGGTGATCCGGAGTTGCACTTCCAGACGGCGCCCCATGACTGCTGCATCGACGTCCATGTCGCGCCGTTTCCGGTCTGCATGAGCTCCACGGCCGAGAGCTCGCCGTCGCTGTTCAGGTATTTGATGAGCACGGCGAGGTACTCCTCATTTGAGCCGGTGTCCACGACGAAGGTTAACTGTGCTCCGGGCCAGTTGCACTGCACGCTGCACGCATCACGGCGAGAGTCGTCGTTAGGAAAGCCAGCACATAGAGAATGCACCGAAAGACAGGTCTGCATGACATGTGCCGGGGATTAAGCTGTATGATGTGTATGGATTCGTCGTGCTTACCGGGTGTACTGGAGCTTGACGACACCGGCACCGCGCAGCTTGTCGGCCTGGCCGGGATTCGCCATGGCGCCGAACGCTGTCCCGCTCAGGTCGAAGTGGACCGGGTCGTTCAAGGACGGGCTTTCGTCGGTGACGACGACAGTGACAGGGGTTCCGGAGCAAGCTTCGTTACCCGTGCATTTCACCTGATTCAACGTTACATATTTGGAGACACGTTAGATTGCAGAACATATATGCATGCATGTGAGTTGGCCGCGCGAGATTATAGTAGTACACACATTTTACATAGTGTGCATACCTGGAAGCAAGAGCCGCAGCCCTTGCCGGAGTTGTAGATGGCCGAACTGGCGGCGGTGATCATGGAAGAAAACGGAGCCTGGTCGACGGCCTCCTTGTAGCCACATGCGCCACCTACGTTTAGAAGTGTACGAGTACGGTAAATGAGGCAAGAACTAACAATACTTTTCAAGTAACACAGCACGAGCTTCGGCAATGTATATATATACCATCGCTTCCTGCTCCATTAGCTTCGCCGTACCACGTTCCGCCGGTCTCGTCGGACGAGCTGGAGAGCTTGCGGTGGATCTGGATGGAAGCGCCAGGATGGAGGAGCGACGCGAGCACTGCTACGGCCACCAAGGACAGGAGCTGGGACTTGGAAGCCATAGCTAGCTGCTCTGTTTCCTCTGGCTGGCTGCTAGTGCTAGGATGTTGTGGTTTTGCAAGGATTGGGAGAGGACACAAGCGGATGAGAGAGAAGTGGTGTGAGCTGTGTGGGTGTAAGCTTGCCCGCGCTCTCTATTTATAGGCAGCAAACTGCATTCATGCAGACGGATCTGGCTGGCTGGTTGCTTCCTCTGTTTGTTTTGTGCAACGGTCGGTACATGGCTAATTGGCTAGGGTCAACATGATTAGCATGAATGGAAAACTAAACGCTTAACTGACCTAGCGAGCTATCTTAGTATTAGGCCGGTCCTTTTGTGTGCAGTTCACTTGATCGATCGATTGATCGGTGGGCTATGATACAACCGGCTCTCTGTTTTTCTGTCTTATAGTATTAGTAACTAGATAATTAGTAATTGTTCATTTGCGGCTATCTGTATTGAAGTATACTGTCGGCCTACTTGCTGAAAGCTCGCTTCTGTTTGCCTTGACCATGGTGTATGATGCTTGCGTTGGTGAATCTGCAATTCTGCATGCATGCATGCGGACCTGTAACTTTCATAGTCACATGCCTTCCTGTGCGGCCCTCAAAGTCGCATTTGGGGCTACCAGTCTTTGCGGAGTACGTACACTACGTCATCAAGAAAAATGATCAGAGGCTACAAGCCGGGCACGACGTGATCCGTATCTGAGCACACTACCAGTTACTGTTGGCAAGTCAAAGCGGCCGTTATTTCAGTTGGGCACACGTCTTGCTAATCCCGAGACGGCTCCCCTAGCTTCCTCGATGATATCCTGGTCAATTCTCCGCGCGTATCCTCCACTAGGGACCGCCAGGAACCAGAAATCACGCGTTTCTCTCCAATCAACTCCCTATGAAGTGACCGCCTTGCGCGCGTTTGCCCGCTCGGTCAATCGGACGGCGGCGTCGCGGGGGGCGAGCAGCGGAATACTCCTGCCGTGAATTCGGCAGGCTTGCTCGCTCTCTGCCGCCCCCCGCCAGAATCCCGCGAGCGCCAACGTGCCGCAGGTCGGCCGGCTCCGGGCGTGCGCCATCCACCGATGCACCCACGGTGACAGTGAGCAGTGCATGGTTCGTGGCGCTGCACCCGTCATGCACAAGGGGAGCTGGCTTGCACGGGTCGTGATGAACTTAGGTGCTGTTTGGTTGGCGCAAATGTAACGTAATCCGATTGCGGCGGTAAGCCATTATGTTAAATCCTGTTTGTTTCGGCAGGACCGTAATCACGTACCGCGTAATCAGAAAACAGAGCAGTACAAATCTCATTCCGGAGAAAAGCGGCCGCAATCGAATCGTTACCGTCGCTCTCCGCCCGCGATTCTCTTCCCCGTCGCGCGGCGGCGACCTCTCCGCCGCCACCCTAGATCCATGTCGCTGGCCACCAGCTCGGTCCGGTGAATCAGATATCCCTGCGCCCGCGCATCTGACGAACCGCCGGCCCGACAGCCCGACCTCGCGCCGTGCGACTCGAAGATCTGTCGTCCATTGTTGAAGGTCTGCTGCGCCTCCATGGCTACCTCTCGCGCCACCGCAGTCTCACCAAAGCTTGGCAGCATCCCCGTATCGTGAGGTTTTGCAAGGATGCAGCAGGCCAGCTCCGCCTATTAGTCATTCTCGATGCCTTGCTCGTGAGTTCATCCTAAGATAATACGACTGCTTCTTTTCTCCAGAGATTCCATGCAATTGTATGGTTGGATTCGAAATCCATGTCGTCTACTTGAGATTCGAGTTGATCTCTTCGCTTTTGGTTGAGAAATCTTGCACCTCTGTACCAATTCAGTGGGAATTATTGAGTTTCTTATTGCCTCGTTTTTCCAGTGTTTTTTGGTTTCCTTACGCTGATGCCTGATGGATCGCTAGCACTCGATTCTGTTACCGATACGGAGGTGAACCAAACAAATCGGGTTTTAGCTCAAACCGTTTGCGTTAGCACTGGTTTTCCATTCCTTTTGCGATTGCGTTTACTTTGTCCAACCAAACACCACCTTAGTGTCTGTGCAGGCTCCTGTGCTCAAGTCGAAAATGCACGGATCACGGGAGGATCCTTTTCACTTTCGCATTCTGCGAGATCGGAGGCCGGGAAATTGTTATAGGGATGGAAAAGACCGCGGGTGGAACTTAACTTCTGTAGGCGCAGTTTAGTTTAGTTCGAATTATGGATCCAAACGGGGCCATAGGTCCCTTGCTTATGATGTCCGAAGCTTTGGGCCGGTTCAGTGATACCAACACTCCGAACTGGATCCTGGTCCCGGTGATTTTTTTTTTTTTTAAAATGGTCCCTGTGATATTGGGTGGGCCTGGGGTGGTCCATAAAAATCGGACAGAAAGATATTTATTTGTGTATATCAATCCACGGCCCTTATCAACCTAAACCGTCCATCCATAAATATAAGGGTTTTTTGGTCCGAAATAAATATAAGGTATTTTTGAGTCATGATAGAGGGGCCACTATATAAATAGGCATAAGATTGTTAAAAAACTACAAGACTGTCTACAAGCTAGAAGAGAGTCATGGCAGATAGGGTCATGGTCAGCTTATTATAGAGTTGCAAAACTTCTGTTTGCGTGTCTCGCAAAATAAAGCAATGTGAAGATAGAAAATAGACATCAAGGCTGCTTGGATGACAATACATTAAGGAGAAGAAAAAAATTCTGGTTGCGGAAATTTGCGTGACCACCGTCTTGAGAATGGAGCATACAAACTTCATTGGTTTCTTGTCCTTGTCTCAATTTTATAATTAGACCTATAACCAAATCCAATGTATACCTCCAAAAATACGTCACTAGCTGCATCTAGTTTCATGGGATTGGTCTATACAAGCAGAAGTTTTATATCAAGTACTGCTCCGCTAGCTAAATCCATCCTGGGAAGATAAGCCTCAAAACATCCACAAGATAAAACAAAGAACCATGTATTTTACATTTTTACTAAAAAGGTAGCTTATGACTGCGGAAATTTTGTTGTATTGAATTTCTCAATTTGAGAGCCAAGGTTGACGATTGAAATTGAAAAGAGCACTTCCTAAAACCATCTGCAAATCATAGCAATAGAGCAGATTTTTTGTGGAGAAAGTCGTCCTCTATCTCATGTCTTGTATAGTAACTTGCTCCTACCATGTAGAGAGAGGAGAGCTTAGATTATTTGACAAAGAAGTGATAATTGAGACAGAATAATTGGAGCAACCAAAATAGGAACCATACTGTAAAAATGTACTAGGATGACAACTGATAACCGCTCTCCATGTCAAGTTGTGGGTGGACGGCGTGCTCTTTGTGTCGAGTGAGGTACAGCAACGCCGCCACCGTGGAGACAATGTTGAGAGTAGCATGTTGTCTATGCCTGTCACCCCGTGCCTCCCACACGGCCAAGCCTAAGCAGATCCGCCCGCCGCCTTGCACCTCCTACGCTAGAGGAGCTCCGCTCCGTTCACTGCAGCGCCTCAGCGTGACGCCGCTGCTCTGCTCGCTGATAGCTGACGTGCCTCACCTGCACAAACGCTCCGTGCCTTGCCCCTCCCGCAGCAGATCCACTCGTGCCGAATGGACCCCGCAGCGTAGTAGCAGTTTCATGTTATTAATTTTGCCTCCTCAATATTATGATCCACAAAGAGTAAAGTGACAGTTGTATAATATAATATATACAAACAATCATAAATCATATGAGGCACCACTCAAGTGATTTGACTGTCTTCCTTGGTTTGTATGTGATTGTAATACTTTTTATGGCAGAACCACTCAAAAATCTACCAGCAATTCATGAAGGAGAAAGAGACCACGAAGAATAATCCTTCATAGTCCCAAAGCGCAATAAAATCTCTAGACGGAGCAAAGAAAATCTACTATATTGCAATACCCCCCCACCCCCAACTCACACACACACAATAAAATCCAGTCCCTTGAGATCAATGCTCACCAACAAATCATCTACCCTAAAATGGAAATCTATTAAATCAAACAAATCATCTACACCTTTCGATGCATCTAGCTAGCTGTTCATTATTACAATTTTTCACTATGTGAAAGACTGTCTCCACCATAAGAACATGACCAAGTCACCAAACACATGGTGCTTTCTCACCCAACCTGTTCTACTCGCCTACCAAGGTTAGTTCATGTTGTTCTGACACGAAGCCGAGTAACTCCATGTTTCCAATATGTAATGATCCCTCCACTAACTCTAAAAGATGTTCGCCCTATTATTTCCAATTTGGTATTGTAGGACTTCAATAAGGGGTATATTCCCCTTGGCATTTTCTACTTGTCAATTTAGAAATCCCTTTTTAAGAGATTATGTCAGGGAGGAAAAAGAAACCAAGATGTAAACCATGAAAGGATTGAGCAAATATACAATAATTATCAGCACCCTATTATTAAACAGCGATATCGACTGCAATTACATGCATTTACACTGATACACATAACTGACACTTCTAAACACACTGGCATCAACTAAATTGTGAAGAGGGGAGAACCATACTTGCACATTTGTGCCTCCTCCTCTTCTACCTCTTGCCATATATTATTGCACATGCACGCATTGTTGCACCTTTGCCAAGCATGCAACCACCGTTGTGACATGAGAGTCCAAACACACGAACAATACATAGCTATTGCACACACACTCGGCATACATATGCGTTCACTGCTTATAGAGACAGCTCGGACTTAATAAGCATAAACAAGTAGCGCGAGATTAGCTATACTGGATTAGAAGTTGACTGCCGACTGGTAGGCCGAGCCGGGCTTCCACCCGTCGGGGATGACGTTGCTGGCGACGAGCTTCTTGCCGGAGCTGGACGTCAGGCGGATGGACAAGGGCGCCTTCAAGGCTGATCCGGCGTTGAACTTCCAGACGGCGCCCCATGACTGCTGCATCGGCGCCCACGTCCCGTCGGCCCCAGTCTGCATGAGTTCGACGGCAGAGAGGACGCCGTCGCCGTTCACGTACTTGATGAGCACGGCCAAGTACTCCTGGTTCGAGCCGGCGTCCACCACGAAGGTTAACTTTACTCCGGGCCAGTTGCACTGCACGCTGCACATCACGGCGAGTGTCGTCGTTAGGAAAGCCGGCTCAAAGAATGCACCAAAGGACAGTTTGTTACATGGCCGCTGTTGAAACAAGTGCATGTGGGTTCCTCCAAAAAAAAAAAAAAAAAAACAAGTGCATGTGCCATGCGTGCGTGCGGTCCGTGGCGACGAACTATATGCTCAAAGACTCCGCGAACAACATGTAGTTTGGCCGTCGTAGACGATAGATGCATGGCAGCCTAAATAAGCTGTAAGATGTGTGTGTATGTGTTCGTTGTGCTTACCGGGTGTACTGGAGCTTGAGGGCACCGGCACCGCGCAGCTTGTCGGCCTGGCCGGGCTTCGCCATGGCGCCGAACGCCGTCCCGCTTAGGTCGAAGTGGACGGGATCGTTCAGGGACGGGCTCTCGTCAGTGACGACGACGGTGACCGGGTTGCCGGAGCAAGCGTCGTTACCCGTGCATTTCACCTGAGACAACGTTAAACATTTGCAGACACATTAGATGGCAGCACATATATATGAATACGATGAGTTGTCCGCGAAGAACTACACATGTAATTTTACACTGTACATACCTGGAAGCACGAGCCGCAACCCTTGCCGGAGTTGTAGATGGCAGAGCTGACGGCCGTGATCATTGAGGAGAACGGCGCCTGGTCGACCGCAGCCTTGTAGCCACATGCGCCACCTACAAGCAGTGTACGAGTTTGGTAAACGAGGAATGAATTTGAGGTCTCACAGCACGAGCTTGGCAATGTAAGTACATACCATCGCTTCCGGCTCCATTAGCGGCGCCGTACCACGTCCCGCCAGCGTCCTCGGACGAGCTGGAGAGCTTGCGGTGGAACGCGATGGACGCGCCAGGATGGAGGAGCGACGCGAGAACTGCAAGGACGGCCACCAAGGACTGGAGCTGGGACTTGGAAGCCATAGCTAGCTGCTTGGATGTCGTGGCTTTGCAAGGATTGGGACCGGAGAACAAGCAGATGGTAAGTGGCTGTGTGAGAGCTGCTGTGTTGGTGAGAGCGGGTGTGGTTGTAAGCTTGAGAGCGCTCTCTATTTATAGGCAGCAAACTGCATGCATGCAGACGGATCTGGGCTTCTGGTTGATTTGATTGCTTCCTCTGTTGGTTTGTGCAACGGCCAGCACATGGCTACGGTCAACATGTTGAGCATGAATGGGAAGCATTTAACTAAGTGCTTAACGGACCTAGCGAGTCATATGTTAGTATTAGGTCGGTTCTTTTGTGTGCAGTTCACTTGATCGATCTGATGGATGGGCTATCACACTTCCGGGTTCCGGTTATCCGTTTCTCTTTCTTCTGCCAGCTAGGCACTTGTAACATCCCAAAAACTGTAGGCTCAAAACAATGTAAAAACACTTTGAATAATGTTGGATTGTGTTTGAACTGCATATTCGAATTTTCTTGAAATTTCAAACTTCAAGCATGCATTACATTCCATGTACGCAGGAACTTTCTTGAATTTTCGTGGAAAACTTATTTGGCCAAAAATCTCACAAAATTCATCATAGGCATGATTCACAGAGATTTAATTTCTGTGAATTTTTCAGAATTTTTAAAGATCTTTTGAATAGGTACAAAATTCGTAGATGTTCACTGTCCTTGAAAAATAATCAAAACCATACAATGCTTCATGGGCTCAATTGGTAATTCGGCCCGTTTAGAAAATCCCAAAAATAGAAAAAAAAAAGAAAGAGAAGACTTACCTCGGTCCGGCCCAACCCGACGCAGCCCACTCCAGCCCAGCCGGCCCAGCTCACGCACCGCCCCTGTCTCCTTCGTCCTCCCCTGTTCGACGTCAACGCCGACGCGCCGCCCGGCCACCGCCGCCTCGCCACGCGTGCGCGCCATCCTGTGCTGCAGCTGTGGAGCTACTGGAGCGCCTGATCTTTCCTCAAGCTTCGCGTGCAAGTCTCGCGAACTGACGAGTCGTCTCCATCTTTTTCTCCCCTCTTCTCGTTACTGTCCGCCCAACAAAAATCGGCGAGGAACCGCCTCTACTCCCTATAAAGGCCTCGGCTCAGAGTCTTGTACTCTTTCCCTCCATTCCTTGTTCTCTATAACCAATCCATGGAAGACGAAATGGTCCAATTTGGGAGAAATTGGGTTTTCCCCATTTTCCGGCCATTGCCGCCATTTGCTTTCAGTGGTGAGCTAAACCCCGATTCCTTCCGTCCATGTGATCCTCACCTCTCGCTAATGTCGTTCGCACACTTGGTTGTTTTCATCTAGGTCTGTAGTGTCGTCCCGGCGAGGAGGTCCTCTGCTCCGCCACCGTAGCTCGCCACCCGACCATCTCCAGTCACCGCAGGCCTCGATGTCAGTTGGTGAGCCTCCTGGGAACCCGTAGATGCTAGATAGATAGCATGAACTCGTGCAGCTTCATTTCATCCCGCTTTCGGCCGTTGTCCTGCCGCCGCGCCGCTTAGGTTTTGGTCGCGCCGCCTCTACAGGACGCCATCGCCGACGAGACGACCACTGGGCGGTAGCCTTCAAGCTCGCGCGTCGTCCTGTCCTATGAATCGACGTCGCTCGTCCGTGGTTCGCCGCCGGCGAGCCTTCCTCTGCCGCCAGTCACTGTGCGCGCGATGCTTTATTTTGAATTTAACCTTAAGCCGCCATGTGTCATTGCCTGATTGGCTTGTTTTAACTTAAATGTTTTTAGCTCAAAATTGGTAGAAAAATAATAGGGAAAAGTTGGTAAAATGCTAGAAAAATCCCTTATCAGTTTTAGGACCTTTTGGCACTGCTCATCAGAAACTAATTATAGGAAAATATGCTAGGAAATAAATAGTTAGCTTTGCTTATCTTATTTAATTTACTAGGTAATCATTCTTTTTTTTTATTTGTTAAAAGCTTTACTTGCATAAATCAAAACCCTATAACTCCTTATAAAATACTAGACAAGCATATAAGTATATTTAAGGCCTTTTCCTATATATTTGAAGTAGAAAATAAATATAACTTATAAATTATAGAACCTTAAATTACACTTATGGAATAAATCAAATCCTATGAAATATATGAAACTGCAAGATTGTTTCTTAATGTATTTAGGAGCATGTTTCTACTGTTTTTCAATAATGAATCATAAGATATACTACTAGATAAATATCTAACTTGATACAATATATGTTTTTCATGAACATTGCATATTTTCTCCTATTAGGAATAATTTGGATATTCATATGGCAATTACACATATACTAGTTATAAGCAAAATGTATAGGTCTCACCCTAGATACATGTAATTATTAACAAGGTAATTTTATATAGGTTTAACTTTAAAATACTAAGTCAAATAACCTAAGTAACTAAACATCTCATTTATGCATGTGCATATAGTTTTAAATACACCCCATGTTCATGAATATATATTGCACTTTATAGGCTTGTGTGAGGCCATACATAACTAATTTAAGGAAGAATAATGGAACATTAGAAATCAGATGTAACTTGAAAATATACTTATGCAACATATATGCTTTCCATGCATATAGTCTACACACACATTTCCATGCATTCTAGCTTTATTTAAATACTTAGGCTACATATGCATACAGCACCATATTCATAATATCTAAATCATGTAAAATAAATTCTTGGAACATGCTATCTGTAAATGATTAAGTTTAAAAGAAATATATCTTTAACCATGTCATATATATATGCATAAAGGCATATAAATATTTGCGGAAGATAAGTTAAGATATTAATACATAGGAATGTTTCCACATGCATGTAGCTCCGTTTTACATGTAAGTCATTTTAGAAATAATTGCTATGTAAATTTAGTTTATTTATTCATGTTTGCTTGAACAACGCCATATTTATTAGAAGACATAATTATGGGTTTCACATAATAGATATGCACACAATCACCATCGATAAGCCATATGTATCTCGCTACGTTTCCTAGGATTTACTAAATGAATGTTTACATGTATCATCATGTTAACCTTACATTAATTAATTTAAATAATACACATGCATGCTTTCTTTCCAAAGAAAATAGATAATAAATAATTTGTCTAGGTGAATATGGCCTTTATGAGGCCATGAATATATCTTATAGCAAATGATCGTGTAGAGTAAATGGAATCGCTAGAACCCTAGTATCCCTTCTTCTATTTATTTTTCAATAGAACTCGATAACGTGTAGTCCATTCGTACGAACTCCGAATACATATTTATTCTCATGAAATGCATCCCATGATCATACTCTTGGGTTTTATTAGAAATATTTGTATTTATTATTGTAGATTTTATTGGATCTTCTTGGATGGTTTATTCGGATCTCTTGGTGTTCATTGATCGTGGGTTGACACGCACGTGAGCGAATTGTCGAAGGACTATCGCAGGAAGATCGACACTTGAAGATCGTCGAGTGAATTATGTATAAAGGTGCGAGGCAAGCACACCCCTGGATCATTTTAGTCCTATGTTTTGCAAGTGCATTTAAGTGCTTAATATGTAGGATAAATTTATGCATAATTTATATCACTAAAAATACTCATTTAGGAAATGGTAGATACTACCTATTGGTTTTATTCCTTTATTGGACCATATTATAATCCCTTGTCACCATAGGTTGGACTGTCATATTGGTCAGATGCCGTATGCTTCATGATATAATTAATTGCTAATTAAGCTTGCTAAAATGAAAGACTATATTTTGTATAAATGGAAGCACTTATATAATCATTAAATTTACATATTTTGTTGTTGGGAAATCTTTGTTGATATATGATGGTAATTTTAGATGTTGACGGGTTTTGATGTGATAATGTTAAATTAGAATAATGATTGTTTGATAATGATGATTTGGAGACCCATCACATCACATAAGGACCGGTACATTTGTATCTTGATTTAAGCAAACATCGTGCGACTATGGATGCTGGTATGGGACGGCCATGGCCAAGTAGTTAGTTGAATGTTGCCTTGCCTTCTAGAAGTAGGGATTGTGCGGATAATCCCCGAGTTTTGGTGGGGTTATTCGAAGGGGCTCCCATTGCTATACGCGTGGGGACAAAGTTTGCCGACATAATGAATTGCACCCTCTCGCCTAATTACCCAACGTTCAAGGAGGAATAGCCTCTGGGGTGTTAGTTGCCCGGTAAAGGAGGGAGTTATGTAATTCAGGGAAGTCAAGGTTAACAAACGGCTAATGAAAACGCCATGTGTGATACCGATGTGCACACTTCGTGAGTGCACGGTGCTAGCTACACCACAGACGGTCACTCACTGTCCATGGGTACAGCGTACAAACTCTGCAGAGTAATAATCCATTCGAATGGCCGTGCTTCCGGTCTCAAGCTCCTTAATGATAGGTCTTTGTTTAGAGAATGATTGGGATTAAAACTTGATCATGATTATGGTTATTGATATACAAAATGGCTTAGATGATGATTTTGTAGGAACTTGACATGGAAGTCAAGTATCTCACTTTATTCATATGATATTTTACTTGTGCTTACATTTATGCAATTTATATTCAAGCAATTCAATTTAGTAATTATTTCATTATACAAGTTTAGATTTCCATATGCTCATTTATGCAAATATACCTTATTATTCCTTTCTTCATTATGACTTCGCATATAATTATAATTTTTGTTGATATTCACATGCATGCTTGCCTCCGATAATTTTGTTTCAGAAATTAAATGGATCTCGGAGAGGAACGACGCCGTTCTTTCTAGGAGTTCAACTTCCAGTCAATTGCCCGTGGGATGAACACGGGGCACACGCTGGAAATTTGAATTTCTTTATGTTGCCGCTGCGTATATTTCTTAAGGTAGTTTGTTGGCCTTTGAGCCGATATTTTGTAAATTTCAAATAAACCTGATAGTTGAATTTTGATATAGCTAAGATTCCACTGTGATTACTGTGTGTACTTGTCATTGATCTTGGGGCAAGTACGGAAAACACGGAGTTTCGGGTAATTTAATTATCCGGGACACCGTAGCACTGCGCTTTACTATATATGAAAGTAACTGTTCCGTCAAAAAAAAAATATGAAAGTAACTGCCAGCCTAGGTGCTTAATACTACCTCGCTTCTGTTTACCTGGATCTCAGTATGATGCATGCGATGGTGCATCCGGATGCGTGCGGCGCGGACCTGTAACTTTCAGGGTCACACACATGCGTTCCTGTGCCGCTCTCACAAAAGTCGCATTTGCATCTATCTGTATTTGCGGAGTCTCAGTGAACGGATCAGAGGCTAGCAGCTTGGCACGAGGTGATCCGTATCGGAGCACTAGTACTAGTGGAGTACTGTTGGCAAGTCAAAACGGCCGTTATTTCTCTGTTGGGCACACCTGTTGCTGATCCCGAGACGGCTCTCCTTCCTCGATCCTGGTCAATTCTCCGCCGCCTTCCCAAGATCCGCGCGCACGTATCCACCAGGGACCGCCACAAATCTCGCCGTCCTCTCCAATCGACTCCTCACCAAGTCACGACCGGTCTGCCCGCTCGGCCAATCGGACGGCTGCGTCCCGGCGGCGAGCAGCGGAATACTGCCCTGATTCGGGCAGGATTGCCGGCTCTCTTCCAAACCGCGCAAGCTCGTCCACTCCGCGGGAATTCGGCGGCGGCAACGTGCCGCTGGCCGGCCGGCTCCCGGCGCCTTGCATATGCAGTTATGCACATACATCATGTCACGTGGAGGTGGCTAAGTCAAAAAACGGCCGATGATGATGGATCACAGCAGCCCGGGACGGGGCGATCGGGTGCGAGCAGGCCGTGACCATCGGACGGTCCTTAGTTCCCTTCTGTTTTATATAGAGGAAGTTGACGGTCCTTAGTTTAGGCCCATTAATCGTCGAGAAATAGGCCTTGGGCCACTTGTTCATTCATCCCATTCCCCTCGCAGATGTGCCCTGCTGTGCAAAATTGAGTAAATTTTTTGTCGTCTGCTGAACGGGCTCTCCCTTTTCCGCCCTTCTTTGCCGCCGCCAAAACCGTGTTCCGTGTCCTCGTTTGCGAGGAAGCCTCCTCCTTCCTCCAAAATCGTCGCTCGTCGGAAGCCTTCATTCGCCTGTGCTGTGAGTAACCCAAGCTTTCTAGTCTAGGACGGTACTTCTTGATCCTAAAAACTCGACCTGTCGGAGGTAAGACCGCCCCCGACGGCATTTGTTTAAGAAGAAGAGTCTCTCACGAAGGCTTAGAAAACCCCCGAACCCCCTCTCCGATCCTACACAGGAACTCAGCTAGCCGTTGTGAGCTCCGACGCGAGTCTTTACCATGTGCTTTGATCCGGAGAAGATTAGAGGATTTTTTTAATGCACTGCAGGTATTTCACTACAGTGCACGTGTAGCACTGTAGCGAGCTACAGTACCGCGCGGGTGCCGCCGCTCGAACCCGGGCCGATAGGGCAACGCCCCCGGAGTGCGTTGCTAGCAATCAAAAAGAGAAACAATCTGTTACGAAGCTGAGGAATACTGTTGTTCGTGGAGTTGTGGTGCCCTACTAATCCACTGCATCCGCAGTTCGACCGGGTTCTTCTTAATTAGTAAAGAGGAAATATCTATCTACCTAGGAAACACGCTGCTTCACCCTGCAAGATCAACCGTAACGAGTCACCATGTCCTGCTCCGAGCTCGCTCCCGTGCGAAGCTCTGGCAACGCTGCCGACAAGGAAGCGGAAGACGCCCGCCGATTCATCTTGCAAGTATGTCTCTTCTTTCTACCATAACCTGCTCCGACAACTTGTGATCGACGATGAACGCAAAGGCTAATTCGTGAGCTGAACTTAACCTACTTTCTCGATGCTGGTCGATGAAGGTTAAGCGTACCGTGGAGAGATGCGTGGCGCAGGGCATGAACAAGGAGCAGATGTTCCGGGCGATCCGCGAGGGGGGACTGAACCCGGGGGCAGCGTTTGCAGGTGAAATTCGTTACAGCTTTGTTGCTTCGCTTCAATCTTGAACTTGGTTTCCATTGGCAAGCATGGATCTCTCTGACACTCATGTACATGCTTGGTCGTTTGGCATCCAGTGTACAAGGAGCTCCGCCGCCAGAACCGCGGCTTCTTCCGGGAATACTACTGCACGATCGATCTGAAGGAGCAGCGCAAGCGACTCGATCGTCTGATTCTGGCGTACCGCACGGGTGGTCGAAGCAACGCGGTAGAGGATGAAGTGCGCGTGCCGCCAGAGACGGTGACCAAGCTCATCGCCACGGAGGAAACGGATGTCCCGGTCAACATGTTGGAGTGGCCGGACCAGCAGAGCATGCAGGCCCAGCCGATCGTCGATGGCCGCCATCCGTTAGCCAACGCGGCGTGGCCCGTGCAGGCGGCGCATTTGTCGCCGGGGAGCAGGCGCCCAACCATGGCGAGCAGCGGGTGGCCAATGCCGTGGTGGCGTGGCCGTACCATGAGCAGCTGCTAAACCATGAGCAGCACGCGGCCAACGGTGCGTCGTTCCAAGAGCCGGCATGGCCGTCCCAGGCGTTCCTTTTACCGGCTGCGCAGAATCTGCATAACCATGCGGAGACGGCAGCCAATGGAGGATTCCCAGGGCTGGTGTGGCCGCAGCAGAAGTTGCAGGTGCAGGCCGGGCAGCAGCTGCTGCATAACCACCACCAGCATGTGCATTTGCCGACTGGCAACAGCGGATTCGAAGGGCTCGCGTGGCCCCTCCAGGCTGTGCAGTTGCCGGCGGCGCAGCTACGTTACCATGAGCAGCCGGTGGCCAATGTCTTGCCAGCACTGACATCGTCAGCCCGTTTTCTCAACGACGACGCCCATGATGGATCATCCCTGGCCTCTATCGCACGGCGGTCTAAGTTTGTGGCAAGGGCAGCAAGATGAACCTATGAGAGAATGGTGGGCTGGTGCAAGCGACAATCCATCATCTTCATCCTCGTTGTCTGAGCTGCCGGAGAATCCAAATTACAAGGGTAATGTTAGTTTCCACGAACACCTTCAGTGACGTACAGTCTTACATTGGACACATCACTTCTCAGAACAGAATTAGGACAGCCCTGTTAGTGACTTACCTTAGTTAGGTGCCTTCGTCAACTTCGTCGTATTTCTCTTTATTTATTATTTTATAAAAAAAAAA